>VZTD01004193.1:42241-72053 GCA_013397725.1 Rhagologus leucostigma | reverse complement strand
GCTAGTAATAATTTTTTATTCGTTTTCTTTTGAGCCGCGCCCGCTCCCCGCAGGTGGGGCTCGGGGCTGATTTTTTTTTTTTTTTCGCCGTTTCCCTCTTTATTTAAAGCAAACGCGGGGACCTGCGGGCTGCCGGCCCAGCGCGGAGTCTGCGCGCCCCCGCACGTAGAAAATAGTTATTTACATTAAAAAAATAAATGCGAGTGTAACCAAAGAATAATTCGCCGAAATAATTTAAAATTTAAAAAAAAAAAAACCAAAAAACAATTGGCAGCCAGCTTTTGCTTTTTTTCCCTTTTCCCCTCCCCAAAGGTTGCTCGCTTTGTACAGGAGATTTGAATATCCTGGCAAGGGCCACCTTCCCAGGGCAGCCTCGCAGTGCTCTGGGAGCTGCAGTGATGGAGCAACATGCACAGCGCTGGGACTTTTCTCTCTGTAATTGATCCTACATACAATATTTTTCCCGTATGTGCATCAGGTATACAAAGACAATTTTTTTGCGTTTGGAGAGTGAGTTTTTCAAGGTTAAAATGTTAATTGCTCCCCCCTAAAAACAGAAATTCTGCTTGTGTGTTGTATGCTTGTTAAGTGTAGGTGAGGGACCATCTGCCAAGTTTCATCATCTTCTGTTCTGAAGAAATCCAAAGAACTCACCGACAACTGCAAAAGTCTGTATTTAGTTTATCCGCTTTGGTGGGAAGTATGGTAAAACTGAGCTGCTAATGCAGTAAACATTTAGGAAATATAAGAGGGAAGCTTTAAGTAATGCTTCAGACAAACTAACCTAAATCTAAAAAGCAAAAAAAACCGAACAGTGTGCTTGTTATGTTTTGAATTATTGCTCATCTGACCAAAAAAGAAGTAGGTTTTTTGTTTGGTTTTTTCCTGTTCTTAACAAATAAACTTTATAGGAATCGGGCTTCCAGATCTGACCCTTGTTGTTTAGAACTGGATGAGATGACAGTGCTAAAACTTGGAAGTAACAAGAAGCATCATACTTTTCTTCTCCTCAGCAGTGTTGAGAAAAAACTGTGGAGCCTGGAATTTTACTGTGGATTTTACTGGTTTTCTGGAGTGCTGTAAGTTGAAGTCTTGTCCTGCAGGCCTTTGCGGGCGCCAGTAGTTTCCCGTCCCACTAACACCCTCGCCTTGGTAAACACAGCTGATCCTGCTGGTAACAACGTCGGGCTCGAGTTTCACATCGAGTGAAGTTAACGAATTCATTTTTTGCATTATTTGAATCTGTCCTTTGTAGCTGCAGTTTGGTTTTGGGTGTTCGGCCCCACCTAAGAGCATGTCAATAGTGTGTGGTTTAGCGCGGGGAAGGTGTGCTGTGCTGGAAGGAAAACGTGCTGAGGCTTATACGAACTGTGCGCTGCTTCCCTGACCCTTTTATGGGCAAATTTGTGAGAAAAAAAAATTATTTGCGTTGAAGCATGTGGGAAATGACCTGCTCTTACACAGCTTCGACAAGAACAGGGACAAAATATATTTTCTGCATTTATTTTGTGTCCCCAGGAGTGAGTCCTGGCTGGGCAGAACAGCGATTTTGGGTGATGGGGAGATGTGCTTTAAGTGCCGCCCAAATTAAAGTAACTTGGCTGCGTGCAGTTCCCACGTCCGACTGCTCGGGCTCCTTCACAGCCGTTTCTCCCGCAGCCCTCGCTTGCCTTCAGCAGCCCTGCGAGGCAATTCCTGCCAGGAATGGCAGAGCTGCAGCCCTGTGGTGGCTGTCGATCAAGCACCGGGTCTGATCCCAGCTATTGGCCACATCTGTAAGTATTAGGATGTGACTTTTTTTTAAACCTCATTGTTCAAAAGGAGGCAGCAACCAAAGTGTTGGGATTTTTCAGAGCCAGGCAGATATGAAATGTTCTGGTCGTGTTACTCACACCCTTATTTTCGTTTTGTCACCGTAATTTTGCCTCTCTAATGAGTCTCTGTGACTTTCAGCTGTAATGAGATGATTTACTTTAGTCTTTTTGTAAAATAATAAATGCCTTTTTTTTCCCCAATTGTTTCAAATGAGAACAATGACTTCAGGATTTGTTTTTGCATGTCTCCTGTAAAACTGTTTGGTAGCAGAGCTGGGGTTTATGTTCCTATTTTTTTTCTATATATAGGAAATGCTTAATATTTACTTGTCTTTGAGCTCACCTAGCCCTGAAGTGTGTGGGTCAGTAAAGGCTCTGTATGCAAATCTGTCCTGTCATGGGCTCCTGTATTTATTTCCTTTCCTTTCCCATGGCGCTCCTTCTTACATTTTTTCCTTCTCTTTCTTTTCTGGTTAGTGCCAGTGAGGAGGGATGAGGTTGTATTTTAAGGGAATCCAGTATTTCAGGGGGAATTTGTTTTGGTTTTGTGTGTGTGTTTGGGATTGCAGCAGGGGGGGCCTTGTACTTAATTGCCCAATATACTTTGGCAAGCAGAAGTTGCATTGTTTTGTGAATTGCATTAATGGTTTTCTGCATGTTCAAATTTCCCAGTTATTTGGGGGATTTAATTAAACCTCTGTAGGTGGCTGGCTTACGTAGATGACAGGTAGAAGTTTCTATTTCTAGAAAGAGCTGGTGCACACACTGCGGGTGTGGAGCTCTTGGCAGCAGAAGGGCTGTTACAGTGCTTTTGCATTGAGGCAGAGCTTTTGGAGCAATTCTCCTCGTGTTTGGGGCTACCAGTAAGCAGGACATCCCTGTTCCTGGCCGTAGTGGGGTGCCACTTGGAAGTTGAAGGTGCTCCTGGGATGCTGCCTCTACCTGACAGTGAGAGGGGGTGCTTGTGGTGCCACCACAAAAGCATCAACCCCCAAGCAGCCTCTCTGCATCTTACTTGCCTGTCCTAGGCCTGGTTTGTCACCTCAACCAGCATAATTAAGATGTTTCCTTTGCTTCTGGTCTGCCAGGACCAGTAGAGTTGTTCTTGCTGCTGCTGTTTTAACCCCTTCAGGAAGGAAGGTGGGCTTGCTGCTGGCCGTGGTTGTGCGCAGTGGCTTTCCCACCTGCCTAGAGCTGCTCTTGGTTTTTCTGGCTCACCCCTCCTTTCTCTACAGCACCTGGGTTATGATTTGAAGTTACCAGTGTGCCTTGGGTGCCACTGCCCCGGGTCACACTGAGCCAATGGTGCCAGTAGCCCCAGGAGTGGGGAGAATAGAGAGAGGAGAGGCATGTAGTTACTCTGTTTCATAGTCTGCCCTATCTGGAGCTGAAGACTTGTTTTTTTTTTTCTTCTCTGATTTTAAAAATACTTGTACGTGTCTGTGTGTGCCTTGGGAGGGAACCTGCGCAACAACCCTGGTCCCCCCTCCTGGGGTTGCCCCTTTCTGCCAGTGCCTCTCAAACCCTTTCTGTTGTTGATTTGTAGCTCCCACTGAAGCAGCAATTGCCTGATTGTGTCCAGAGAGTCCATGCAGGAGCTGATGTGCCTGTTTTCAGAGGTGAGTTGGAAAGGTAAGCTCGTGTCCCACCTGCTCCAAAATACTTGCAGCACCTGCATCCCTCTGGGTAAATGCAGGTCCCTCTGACATGCATATCCCTTCTTGGGTACTACAGGTAATACCTTGGAGACATTCAGGTGAACTCAAAGCTGAACAACCCTGTTCAGCTGCCAATTTCTGATTTAAAGTTGAGTTTCCAAAGCACAGACTAAGTTTGAAAGAAGCTGAAGTGTGAGATGGGATGATTCAAACATGGAACTTTCTGTTGCGTAAAATAGTGATGCTGTCATGTCATAAACATGCATATTTTCTCAGATACGTATTTCACTGCTTATCCCAAATTTGCAGTTGCCCAATACTCGGTGTGAATGTTGATTTTCCCTCTGTGCTAGAGTCTGGTGGAGGTGTATTGAACCCCTGCTTTGAAGAGTCCTCCTTACTGAAGAGAGCTCTTGCCCTTATTGTTGAGCTAGGCAAAAGTCTGGTTTATATAAATATAAAAATATTAATTAAAATGTGAACCTCAAACTCCATCAAAATGGATTCTAAAGTCGAACATGTTTGCTGTTGCTTTTTTCTTTTGGAGTCCCTTGAAGAGATGAAAGAAATAAGATTGCACAGATACAGTCAAGTAAAACATTGTTATTAATGGTAATATTATGTGGGGGGTTGTTTTGATTTAGCTCGTACAGGTTTAACACTGGGTGTTGGCTTTGCAGCAAGTAGCCATTGCTCGTTAGGGAGTTGGCTCTGGTGCTGTCAGTGTTGAGGACACTGAAGTGGTGAAAATACACTGCTTTTTTGTTGCCAAATACTTGATTTAAAATTTGAAATCACTTGGCATGGGTCACAAGAGCTTTTGAATTTCCTATTTTTAAGTTTGCTAAAGATGCGGAGACTCAGCGGCACGTTGGGCACAAGGGGATGGCACGAGAATTCGAACCCAAGGTGTCATTTCTGACATTGTTCAGGTTTTTTGTGATGCTGCTTTTTAAGGAAATGAATTGAAGGAAGTTGTCACATAACTGGTGGTGGGGGGAAGTTTGAAAGGAAACACAAAAAATATCAGTCTGTCTGCACAGCTCCTGTGCAGCCCTGGCAGGCTGATGTGTGAGTGTCACTGGCAGCTGCCTTCTGCAGGGCTGCAGCCCCTCCCTGCCCTGCTCTGGTGCTTTCTGCTCTGAAGGCAGGGAAGGTGATGAAGTTCCAGAGATCTTTAATTTCTGGTCGCATAAGGTTTGTCTATTCACATGGTAAATAAGTATCGTCTAGCCTTTTTAAAAATAAGGATTTTTTTACATATCTCAAAAGTCAAATTGAGCTGAATAGAAGTATTTTAAGGAAAATTTAACAGGTTTCAACTGTTGGAATCTGGATTTATTTACTTGAAATATTAACGTTGTGACTTCTGGAAAATCCTTGATGTTCAGTGTCACCTAAGAGGAAAGTACAAGGTAACATTTCCCCACAGACCATTTGGAAGGGCTGGGAAGTTCTGCAGGCTCTTCATAGTAGCAAAAGCAACAGATGTGCTGAGTCTGAAGTTTATGATTTGCTGAGACCCAGTACTAAGTGTGGTTTGGGGCTGGGGAGAACAGTTAATTTCTGATCTTGTTTCTGAAACTGGTTCGTTTGCATTGTATAACTGCTTGTTCTCTTATAGTTACAGGCTATCTGATAGCACCTGTGAAGAAAAAAAAACCTTGTCCTGTGGTGGTAATGCATGCATGTTAAATGTCTTCATTGTAGAGTGTTCTTCAGTTCTTTATATCATGGTTGTAAAAAAATTATATATATATACACAAAATACCATTTGGAATGTCAACATTCAGTGGGCTTTGAGGAGATGTAGCAGCACATCATGGTTTGTAGGGACAAGGAGATACAGACCATTCTGGGCTGCCTCATTACCTCAAGGATAAGACAAGAAAGTGAGCTTCTGGTTATCATAGATGTGGAAGCTAACACATTCCCATGTATCTCGTTAGTTCAGGTATGTGTAGACACGTTCTCTTGGTGCTTGTACTGTGCACATCCTTTGCAGCTACGAATACATCCCCTATGAATTCGTGTGTCTGTGGCCCTGCAGGCAGGAAGGACTTGTGGCTCCTTTTTGTTCTCCAGCATGGGCATGACCACATCCCATACTTTATCTACCACTCACCTCTTGCTCTTTAGTCCTTTCCCTGGCAAAGGATCGGCCAAGGGACCCTTGCCCAGTGTTTGGGGCAGAGAGGGGGGTCTGGAGGCCGTGGAGAGCTGTCAGCAGTGCTCTAGCAGCACGTAAATACTGGAGTTTGGGATTGCCTGTTGCTCTCCAGTATTGCATTGCTGCTTTAGTGAGGCTGGAAATCGGTCCCTGCTGCAGGAGCGGGGGCTCTGGCTCTTGGGGTCCCTCCGTGGCACCCCCATGGTGCCTCCCACACTGCCGGGGACTCTTGACTCCCACCCTAATAAACCACTGTGGAGGCAGCAACCAACAAGGGCTTGGTGTCATAAATGGGGAAGGGGCAGCGGCTGTACCCTAACACTGCTGGTGGGTACTCAGTGCCCCAGCCCTGGGAGTGGAGGGGGCAGGGAGCACTGCCTGCTGTCCAGGAGACGTTGATGAGCCCTTCCCTGGGCTCTGGGGGGAGGGAGGACCTGGGGCTGCACAGGAGCAGTGCTGGCCCCTGGGTGCACCCTATTTCAGAACCTGGGGATGGCAGTGTGGGGGAGATTGCAGGGGTGCAAGGGCTGGTTGGGACCAGAGCTTCAACCGGGTGAGAGGGAGGGACCCTGTGGTTGTGCCTGGGGTGCTCCTGGGGAAGCCCTGCTGCAGGAGGCATTATCTTTCCCCAAATTTCTGCAGCTGCCCCAGCCTCTGTCAGGATACCCCAGCTCAGGGCACAGCCGGCATAGGGGGCTGCCAGTGCCCAGCAGCATCTGGCACCACTTGGGCCATAGTGGAAAGAGTTTGGACCACCTGAGGATTTGCCTGCAGACCCATCATGGCAGCAGTGAGCTCCTCCAGAGCTGTCCCACCCCCGTGGTGAAAGGATTTTCCTTAACATTGCACCACTTGAAGCTTCCAAGGGCTACCACGGAGTCAGGGATGCTCCTGGGAAGGGCTGGGGTGGTGCCTGCCTGGTCAAGATTCATCTGCTATGGTGGGAAATGAGCTTGTTGGTCCTGCCAGTTATGGTGCATCATTAACAGCCCCAATCCAGCAGCATCCTGGTGGTTGTGAATTCCAGAACATATGTTTTTTTGGCTATTTTAAGGAATTACTAAATCACAGGCAATAGTTGTGGGGTGGGGAAGATCCTCTTGCTCATTTACAGCTTCAGTCCTGGTCTGTGCATGCAGCGTCGGCACGAGGTACCCCTGGAACACAAATGTTTGTGGCACGGGGAGGTGCAAGGCAGGGTGTGCCTGGGGAGGAGCAGCTTTTAAAAGCCTCTGCCCTCAAAGGGGTCAAACTCACAATGTGTGGGCACACAACTGATGCATTCTAAACCAGACACTGGTATTCTTGTGTCTGTAAAATGGTTCATTTCCACTCTCAAAAAGTCAAGCCATTAACTACCGTATACCATACTGCTTGCCCTCAGGAAAATAACTTGATGAGTGACTTGGTTAACAGGGACATTGTTCAATAAAGTTGGTAATTGTCTATACATTTATATTAATTTTGCATCAGGTTGTTTTTTTTTTCAAAGAAAGGCTTCTCTTGACATTTACAAGTGGAGTGCAAGATTCAAAATTTCTTTTACTTTTTTTTGGGCCATTTCTGTTGTGGTCAGTTCGATTTTATTCAGGGAGAAAAAGACATTTTCACCATGTTCACAAACTGAAGACTCCTGCTAAAACTGCTTTCAGGCGACAGTCTCCTGCAGGATCAAAACGGGAGTAATGGGAGACTAAAAGCACTGCAGAGTTTGTAGAGCGGCAGGCAAGAATAAAATATAGAGGCTAAATCAAGGCAATAGGATCCCAGGGGACAGAAAAAAATGTGCCCATGGAGGCGGCTGCACAGGGGGTCAGCAGCACAAGCTGTGGCAGGGATGGATGTGCCGTAGCGGGGGCACAGGGAAGTTGGGAGTGAGGGCTGAGGGTGCAGGACAGGGCTCTGCCGCTGCCTGGCTCCCAGGATGGTGTGTGTCCCTGCTCTGCTCCAGATACTTCAGGATGTTGCCAATTATTAATACAGAAAGTCTGGGGGGTGGCGGTGGGGGGGCAGACATCAGCTGTGCTTTTCTCTCTGAGAAGCTGGGGAAGCTCCTGTCATTTTTTTCCTTGAGATGTAGAAGCTTGCCTTTGACACAAGGGCAAGTTGATTTCCCTACTGCGTTTGAGTACAAACCACTTGGAAAACAAAGTAATAAATGCCTTTGCAAAGCATCCCTGGGGTGACCAGTCCCACACAGACCCACATTGCAACTCTATGAGGCATCTGCAGAGGGGCAGCAGCACAGGCAAAGCAGCCTGGGCAAAATTCTCTGTTCGTGTAGGATAAAGTAAGATGTGGTTTTTTGTTTAAATGTGAAACTTCCTGCATCAGGAATGCATTTGACCACTGTGGAGGAAAAGTCTGAGCTTCCTCAGTAGTTTTTGCTGTTTTTATAAACAAGCTGGAAGGCAGTAGTTACCTGTGATAGGTAAGTATGTGCGGCACATCATCACACCACTGCATGGCTGCTGGGCTTAGAGGATAATCATTAAACAATCCTCTAATTCACACGTTTCTACACCAATCTTCTTTTTTTTTTATATTTCCCCCAGACCAGAACTCTCCCGTGTATAAAGACTGAGGTTATGTTGCTCTGCTCACAATACGAGGTACCGCCATTAGAGGTGGTGGTGTAGGAGTCAAACGAGGGGTTGCAGATTCCTATAAACACTGGAAAAGCAACCCAAAAAGCCACCTTATCTACCTTCAGTGTTTTCCTGCTCACCTCTGATGCAGAAGGAATTTTTGGCAAAGGTTGGCAGCCATTGTGGTATCCAGCATTATCTTGCTTTTCTTGCACTTCTTGCCCACCCACCTCATCTGCTTTTCCTCAGTTCACATCCAGCATGTTCAGAGCCAGGACTGGCTCTGGCAGGTGTTTGTGCAGTGCCTTGCACAACAGCAACTCCCAGTGCCTGATGTTAATGACTTCGGGTCTTGCTCTTTGCACTACAGAGACCTGTCATATGTCTCACTCTCTCTTAGCAGGGGTAGGAGACCCTGGCTGGGTACCCAGCTGTGCAGGTGCCCCGAGCGCAAAGCTGCACAAAGAAAAAATCTTGGGTTAAATTAGATGTGGCAGGTGTCAGCCACATGGCAAAACAGAAGCCAGCTCACCTCTCCCATGAGGGCTTGCTAAAGTGACAATGATGACCAGTGCAAACGATGGCTCTGGTGCCCGGATGACAGAGTGGTTCCTGGCAGCAAACTCACCAAATGGAAGAAAAACACAAATTCAAGTATTTTATTTTCTGAACCAAAGCGTAAGACATTGCTCTAAGTGATTTCTCATGTAAACCCATCCTTGTGGCTGTTCAAGTAACAGGATACTGAAGGTTACTCAAACTATGATTCAAGTAGAGCATATATTCATTTATAAACTGTCCAGAGTGAGTTCTCATGCCATATGGTCTGTGAGAGAAAATAGCTTCCCCCTCATACTGAAAAGAAATTATTTGAGTGTGCAGGACTGCCAGGTAAGGTATGATGGCCGGGAGGGGACTGAGGGTGTGGAAGATGCAGCTCGGCAAGAGGGGAGTTGTGATGATGCTATACTAGAAAGCACAGGGTGGTTTTCTTATTGCAAGTTAAGGAGTTTACACCACAGAAGATATTTCTACCCCGTATTTTGTATTCTCTGATTGCTACAGGGTATTTTGCGTTTTGTGGATGGAGGAGAAAAACTTGTGAAAAGAAACTGGGGAGGAAAGATCTGATAAAGGCACTGCAATGAACGTTTAGAAGCTCACACACGCCCCCCCCTCCCCCCACCATTACCCTCCTCTTCCCTGCCTTAGGATTGGCTTAGTCACGTCCCAGTTCCTCAGATGGGAAACAGGCAAGTGAAGCATCAGCATCGCTGCTCTGGCACTTCCCGCATCCACAGGAAAGGCAGCGTGTTCCGTCGATACCCAGGCAGTCTGTTCCCGAGGAGAAGGATTTTATCCCGCTCCAACCTGCGGGACAGCCAAGCCAACTCCTTGCGCTTCTGCCAGCCCTGCCCCACTGCCCTGCAGCCCTGTGCTGGCCGAGCTCACAGCGGCAAAGACGGAATTCCCTGCGGATCCCGGGGCTCCCGGGGTAAATCCAGCCCCACACCGCCATCCACACCCCTTTTCCTGATTGTGAAGGGCTGGGGTGGGGAATCACAACCTGTGAGAGGGCACTGACTGTCTGGGAATCCCCTCACACACCCCTAATGCCCAAAGCTGTATCTTACAGGTACCATGATTTGCTACAGTTCACCTGGAGATATGCAGGAGACACACGGGGGTTGGTTCTCTTTCTGGTTACAGTGGGGACAAAATAAAGATACCAGTAATAATGACTTGTTAGATAAACACCAGCCTCTTCCGGGAACAGGTTAATCTACCTGCACCGTGATTTATATACCATCACTGGCCTATCTCTCCTCTCTGGTTCCACAAGGATTTCCACCTTCCAAGATGACGTTTCAAATCATCAGTTGGTGTTTTACTGGAGCAGAGCCCACACACAGAACGGCATTTGCAGCCACTCAAACAGGTCCCCAACACACACCTTGCACCAGCCTTTTATCACCTGGCAGTTACTAGCATGATCCCTCTCTCAGCTTCTCTAGGGATGAAAATCCTCACAGCCAGTTCTTAGATTGTGCTGAATCTTTGTGCTTTTCTAGTCCTACCCTCTTCACCTTGGTGCCTGCAGTACCATGAGCTTACTGGGTACTGGCATCTGTACAGAGCTGGGAAGTGTTCTCCCCATCAGAATACTCATCAAACTACATCTGCTTGGGTAATTAAATACTATAAAAATAAGAAAGAAAGAAAGAAAAGAAAGAAAAGAAAGAAAGAAAGAAAAGAAAGAAAAGAAAGAAAAGAAAGAAAAGAAAGAAAAGAAAGAAAAGAAAGAAAAGAAAGAGAGAAAGAGAGAAAGAGAGAAATAGAGAAAGAGAGAAAGAGAGAAAGAGAGAAAGAGAGAAAGAGAGAGAGAGAGAAAGAGAGAAAGAGAGAAAGAGAGAAAGAGAGAAAGAGAGAGAGAGAAAGAGAGAGAGAGAAAGAGAGAGAGAAAGAGAGAGAGAAAAAAAGAGAGAAAGAGAAAAAAAGAGAGAAAGAGAGAAAGAGAGAAAGAAAGAAAGAGAGAAAGAGAGAAAGAAAGAGAGAAAGAGAGAGAGAAAGAGAGAAAGAGAGAAAGAGAGAAAGAGAGAGAGAAAGAAAGAGAGAAAGAGAGAAAGAGAGAAAGAGAGAGAGAGAGAGAGAAAGAGAGAAAGAGAGAAAGAAAGAAAGAAAGAAAGAAAGAGAGAGACCACAGTGATGTCTCAGCTTATAAAGGTGCTTGCCAAGAGTGGAGATCTGATCTTGCAAGGTGCAACCTGCATGGGAATTAAAGGCAGTTGGGCAGGGCAGACAGCCCTTTAATGACTTGTAACCAGCTCCCTGTAAGCAGCCAACCCCTCGCTGCTGGATTAGTGGATGCTCAACAGGATTGTCAGAGCATAATAGACAATGAAACACCACCATTTAATCAGTCAGGATATACAATTACAAGGCAGCTGAAAGACCCTTATTTGCCTCAATTTTCAAAACCAGGATTGCAAAAAAAAAGTGTCAGTTCACAGAGACTTCATCGCATTCCTGTCTGAGCTACCAAAATGTACAGAAATGCCAGATGTCACAGGGAGAGACAGTGTAGCAAAGCCTATAAATATTCGAAATTATATTTCCAGCATACATACGTGATTCATAAAACGTGGAACTAATGAATTTCAAATGCCACATAAATGTTCAGATACAAGATATTCCTCTGTGCTTTCATAATGCTTTAACAATGTATGTCTGGGTCATATAAAGCTGGTGTTTAACTTGCAAAGGTGTGACTAAACCCCCAGTCTTTTAACCAAAATTACCAAATAAAAAGTAACAATTGCGGTTTCAACGTTTTTCACCTGAGGATTCATCTTCCTGTTGCGCATACAGGTGCTGTGAAAGGCTGCAGTAGGTAGAACTATTCTAGCAAGGGTGAGGGAGTGGGTAACTCTTTATCTAAACAATTTTCAGAGACCAACAAAAGCTTCTGAATAAGGAATCTCTCTGTGGTGATGAACTTAATCTGACAAGCACCTATGTGAAGTGAAAAAACCCCCGTGTCTGTTCCACAGCACCTGAAATGTGGGAACATTCAGTAAGATTTTAAGTATAGACCTTTTCCATCAGACACAGGTGGTGTGGTAGAAGGCAGACCTGGGCTACTGCAGCATCACTCCCGGGGCCAGTGTGGCTCAAAGCATCTTCCCAAACCTGTGACCACACAGTCCATGCAATTCCAACCCCTGTCCCCAGGAGACCGGGAATTCCCCGCTCCAGCTACAATGTGAAAGATATACCCCTTGTTATGACTAACTCAACTCCTCCTCTCTTTCCCAAATCACATCATGTGAATAACTGCCTTAATCACGACCAGAAAACCTTTCCGGAGACGGAGTGTTTCCTCTTCTTGGAGATGCACTGCATATTTCTGCAACAAGTCACAGGTTCTTGAACAGGCAGATACACAAAGGTGATTTAGGACAAATCAAGAAATACAATCAGACTTTGTAGTGCATTGGAAGAAAAGCTCTATGAAATAACCTACAGTATAATTACGATCAGTATTCTAATATTTGTTAATGAGAATTCTGATTTACAAATAGATCTTCCACAAATGTGGTCATTTGATCTGAATTACATTGTGTGAATTCATATTTTAGGTCTGCTATTAACATCATTAATATTAGGTCAGCTGTAATTGAGCAGGCCATGGATAGTGTGCAGTACTTGGAAAAGTACAGACTCAAACTTCAAAACCACAGAAAAATCTTTCAAAACAGAATCTTTCAAAAACTGCATTGTGTATTAAGCATGGAGCAGCATTAAATCTGAGGATATGGTGGGAGAACCCACGTGCAGAAATACAAGAACCAAAAAAGCACAGCACAAACATAGGTGTGAGCTGGGCTGCCACATTCAGAACTGGACTCCACATGAACAGAAGTGCTAATGAAACAAACCAAAATGATTACTTACAAAATGGTTGTGGTTTTTTTCCCATATGGATATGTTTAATGAACATAGAACCTCCACTTTTCATTTTTGCCATGACAGAACAAAGGACAGTGCAACTGTTCTCCCTGGAATCTGGTTTGGTTAGAGAATATGCAATTGTTTCACTATCTTCCCACAGCACTTTTATCATCTCTCTCGTAGACAGGATGACATTAACCAAAAGCTCTACAAAGGTAACAAATGTAGAGTCTGCCTTCACTGTCACAAACACAAAAAATATTATTGAGAAAAAAAATTCAAGAGCACTTTAGTATACAGAATGAGTGGGATAGATGTGTGGGGATTATTTTAAACAGACAGCCTTTATTTACAGTATTTTGCTTTGTAGATCTTATAAAGTAAGCATTACAATACTTTTTTTCCCACAAATATATTAAAATTGTTTAAATTTAAAAGGCAATTCCACAGACTGATGAATATTTTTAAAGAAAAAAATGTAACAGAAATAGGCAGCTCAACTAAAACTAGATTTTAAACATTCTGTTTTGTCATTCCATCTTTAAAAAAAAGAAAAAAGGAAAAACACACTTTTCACCCAGACTTCCTTTACAGCAATAAGGCAACTCCAGGAGATTTGGATGAGCTCCTTGGAGATTACAAATACTGTAACTGGCTGCTCCTCATGCTTTGTAACACCCACAGGTGCAACTCTCCATTAATCACAATCACATCTGTGCATTAAAATATAAAACTTAAATTACAGATTTTAAAAATATTACTAATAGACTTCCTTATCATAAAATGTTCTACATTTACAGTACTTGAACTATTTCAGTTCTGGGTTGATGAGGTTTAAGCAATTTACCACCGCAAGAGTTAGACTCTGGAGCTCACAAACAGCACAACCCAACCAGGGGCAGCGATAGTCGGTAGAGTCATAGTGCAAATCAAAATAAGGAGTGCAGAACTGCACTAACTGTTTACATTTCTAGAATATAAATGAACAAGACGAGCTCTTATATTGTACATGCAATAAATTACAGTAAGCATATGGCAATGGGGCTGGAGCATTCTACAAGTGTAGCTGGTGTACCAGAGCTGAAGCCTGTGAAAGATAGGACTCAGCAAACAAAACATTTCAAAGCTCTGTTGTCACAGCACTTAACCTCTGCTTTCATGCTTTGTACTTCTGCTTCCCTGTCTCACTGATCACACAGATATGCTGAAACAAAATAAAATAAAAAGCTCCTGTTAGGAAAGTAACGTAAGAGACCAAGGTTTGACATCAATAACGAGCTTCTGAAAGCAACACAAGTGTGCTGTACGCACTTGACAAGGAAGAAACTTCTGACACTATTTATCCAGAAAAACTTAGGCCTTTTTTTGGTTCAAAAATCTCAACATCACCTTCTTTCTCCTCTCCTAATTGTCCCACCCACTGTCTTCTGGGTCTGGTGAGACCCAGATGAAGAGTTAATGATAAAAATAATAAAATGTGAGCACTTCTTAACTTCTCCCCAGGTCTCTCTTCTTTAACTCTGACATAACTAAGCAAATGCACTTGTTTGTTGCAGACATCTGGTGAGACAAGAAACTTCACACAAACTTCACATTATTTCAAAGCTGACAGTTGTGCAGCCTCCACTCTGCATGCAGCACAATAAATTTTAGTTTCATCAGAGCTCCAAATGCTGCCTTGCTGTTCTTGGGCTTGTTCGCATCACTGGAGTATGAGGCATGATTTACAGAGCAGGGAGAATGATGTAAGGAGATTTCCCTTCCTTCCTCCTCCCCAGTTTTAAATGGAGAAAAACATACGGGAAAAATTACTTACGTTCAAATCTCTAAAGTATTCATTGTAATCTAGGGCGTATCCCACAACAAATTTGTCTGGCACTTCAAATCCAACAACTGAAAAAAGACCGTAAGTCACCAGTGTGTTAAAAAGAACTTCCTAGAGTTCACTAGACCTTTTTACAGAGACAATACGGAATTTTATAGATATAGATTGTAACTAATTTTATTTCTTCCACTCAAGTACTCTCAGATTAATATTTGAGCTATTTTACAATTTTAACTTACTTTGTTGATCTATCAACTAAAGGAAATTAAATACACGTATTTATTGGTTCCCACACAGCTGCCTGGTGCTAGTCTGCAAGAAATGAATGGTAGCTCTTAAATTTACTGACAGGATATTATTATAAGAATGTAAAATTCCTTGAAAATGTCCTCTGACTTTGCAAATATGTACAAAAGTGCCAATGCTTCCTGGCACTTCCTATATGCCTAACATGCCAGTGCAGCAGCAGTGGACTGATGAGCACAAGTCCCCCTCACAGCATGATTCCAGAGGCAGCACCCCTGGGAGCTGGACCTGCACTCCAGACAGGGCTGCAGGAAGGGTCATTTGCAGGTTTCAGAAACAGGTGTGGGTTGGCTGCTTTGCATTTGCTTTTGGCTTTTGTTTGCTGCTGTTTTTTGTGTTTGGTTGTGATTTTTATCTTCAAAAAAACCTGCCTAAAAAGAGGGCATCAACCATCAACCATTCCAAATTGTCTGAACAGCTCTAGCAGGACACTGTTAGGCAGTACCAGTCCACCCTGTCTACACACATTATAAAATGACCAAAAAAATTACATTATGTAAAATATAAAATTTCCAAAGGGATTTTTCCCCTCATGCTAAAAAGAAAGACTCATGAGCAGGAAAGCTGTGTCTTTTTTCTCTCTCAGGCAACAATGAGGAAAACAGGGGGATAAATTATGCAATTCAAATAAAAGGCTGTGTGCACTTTTGGAAAAACCTAAGGTGATGTTTTGTACTTACTAGGCCTCACAATACAGGGATAAAACGGAGGCCCAGACATTTATTGCCTTGTTGTCTCCTCCTTCAGAGCTCACATGTCCTGCTCTGGACAGGTTGTCTCTGGGGACAGATGGCAAAACAAGTCATCTGCTGTAAGATGCTCCAAAGGCACCATTAGCCCAGCTAAGCCAATAATGAGATCCCAGGACTGAGGGGTGTCCTTGAATGAGGGGAACGCCTCAGTGAAGCCCTGAGGTCTTGTACAACCTTGGAAAGGAGGAGGAAGAGGATGCGATTCTGCTGCTCAATTCATTTCACTTCCATAATGAAAGTAACAGGAATTTAGCATCTGGAACAGGGTTAAAACACACAGCCCTGGCCAAGGCAGAAGGAGCTGTCACTCTCTTACCACTGTCTGCTGTGGATGCTGTTCCTTCACTAATGATCTTGGGACAGACAGGAGAAGACAAGAAGGGAGTAATTCAGATGCCCAGACATAATCAGTGCCAATTTAGGCATCTTATCACTGTAAACCTTTATCAGACATGCTACCCTGTGTGGTCCTCCCACATTCCTCGGGACAGCCAAATGGCAGGAGGTGGCTAGGCTAAGGCATACAAATCACTCCCAAAAGTGTCAAAAGGTGAATCCAGCAGATTCACCTGACTGAAGCATTTGACTAAGTGCAAGCTGAGAGAATTTGCACATGACAAAGGTGTAACTTAGACCAAAATATCAAAATTTGATTTCCAATATAATAAAATGTTACAGATGTTACAAATCCTGATTAACTGTTTCAAAATACTTTCCAGATATTTCAATTATCTAAATAAAAGCAAAATCTATCAAGAATAATTAGTGAAAAGCTATTTGGATCATCCTTGGACTTTGAGCAAAAGGTACACAATACACTTGACATACTTCTAAAAATGAAAAATGGTTGTCAAAAGTCACTTACAGTCCGGCCGATATCCCACACTTCGAGGAGTTCTTTTTACCAACAAACTGTCAAATAAAATCAATGTACAGCTGAAACACGGAAAAGCACCACATACAAATATATAAGACTGTTTTGACGACAGAGAAGCTGAGTTAGGCCTACGTGTGCATAACTGACAGCATAATTACACATATTTTAAACCATTATTTTACTTGCAGGTGCAGATGATCATCGTGACAAAATCAAAACTTCCTAGAATCATGAATGGTTCACAGCCTAAAGGATAAATAACAGGTCTTCAAGGAAAAGGCTGGGAGACACTGATCTGGATGGATTTTCACTGTGCCAAGTGACTTAATGGGATTTTATGTACGTTAGGAACTTCAGGTACAATCTACCTTGTAGGTAAAGAGGCAACAATCTGGGATGTGGCCCAAGCAAAAAGCCCAACAAAAGCATTAGTTTTATGAAACAAAAGTTCAGCTGCTTGAATGTAACCTCAATTGCACTTGCACAACTTGTCCTTAACTGGGTTTCACTGGAAGTACTAGTTCCCTCCATAAAGAAAATGTAATTGATTCTGATGATCAGGGGATACAAAACAGGTCCAGTTTCCTAAAATTAATGGTCAGAGGCGTAAAAAGCATGGAGATACAGAGCTGGGGGTACTGTGGTAGAGAGAAATGCCCTGCTAGTTCAGTTTGATTTGCTCATTATTCAGTAGAGCACTTCTACCTCTTGTAAGACAATGCCACAGGCCTGACATTTGTCTGTCTGGGAAACGGAGAAAAAGAAAAGGTGGTTGATGGTTGAATGTAAACAGGACCAGCACAACTCTGTACACTGAGCACAGACCCCCTTCCCTCCTCGATCACCCCTGAAGATGGGGCTTCATTTGCCACAGTCACAGTTTTGATTTTAGTTTCTGAAACTTCTAAGTGGGAGACTTAATTTTGAGAATTGGTGTAGGATTTGATCAAAGTAACCCCAAAATCGTACTAGCATTAGTTCACGTCTCCCTACTACAACTGCTTAACTGTCTGAATGAAAAAAAAAACAAACTAAAAAAAAAAAAAAACAACCCAAACAAAATAAACCCAAAACCCCCAACCCAATCAACAACAGCAACAACAAAACAACAATCAAAAAATTAACAAAGAAGAAAAGAAATAGAACAGAGAGAAGTGAAACAACTAAGAACGTAAGACTATCTAGAATGATCATGTTTCCCTAATCAGGTCTTTGGCAGACCCAAATTACTGCAACAGGTTTAAAATACAGGAAATTGGTCTTTGAACATATCATATTATATTATATTTAAGATTTATGCTGTAGTATTACAACACTTTCCAGTGACATATATTTAAAAACTGGCCACGGAGAAATCCACAAAAGCCTCACCTTCAGCAGGTCACCTCCAGAGTATCAGCAAGAAGAGCTGTTCTGGTAAGTCTTAACAACTGCTTTGACATTTTTATGGCAACACAAGTGATTAGATATTACACCCAGCTCTGCTTTATCTCTAACCCCCAGCAATCACTATGCTTTTATTGGAAAATAAACAAGCACAGCATAGCAGGGCAACAGAGGCAATTTAAAAAGAAGTAGGAGCAATGTTGATATTGGTTAATAATACAATATCATCCTCAACATTTCTTGTTGGTTGCAACTTATTTAATTATGAAATGTTTTGTAACTAATTGATTAAAAGCATAACTAAGTAGAAAAGCCTGGAAGAGCATATGGCTGGGTGACTCTCACAGAATGACCGCTAAAGCTCAGCTGAGCTACGCACACTACACACTTACTCATGTTAGTGTGCAAACTAATTTAATTCTACAATTAAAGAAGGAAAAATAGAAAAAATGTCTCCATTGCACAAGTACAGCACTGCAGTATAGTGAAGTTGCAGATAGTGCCAGCAGAAACAAACATCTTTGGAGACATGCTACGTATAGGTAAGTGACAACCACTAATTTTTCTTATTCCCCCTTCTAGTAAAAGTCTACATTTATGAACTAAATTTGTGTTGAAAATTCTCTATCAGCTTGAGAGGGTCATTTTTTTAAGACCAAAAGATTTAAATTCTTCTACATACTTATAAACTTCAGTGGTAAAACCCCACAAACCTTACCATAATATGACAGGCAAGAGGTGCTCCAGGCATGCACAAGTTATTCCCTTCTGAAGCACAGGAATTCTTTCAGCAATAAGACTGGAAAGAACAGTGTTTCCAACATCCTTAACATATATATATATATGCTTATAACAAGCAAAAGTGCTTTAGGAGTTTAAACAAGCAGTAACTTCAACAGATCACATCACATATGACTCCTGCAGACATGTTCCCTCCTGTTTCTCTTCCATGGAAATGTGTTCTATGTTTGTTTTTACTTGTTGGTTTGGGTTTTTGTTAACTGTGTGTCCTTCTTAAGGTGAAAACCAGCACAAATAATCATCAAACATTTACCTGGCTACCTTCACCATCTTTGGATTGTACTGTTTAAGTAGAGAGAGCAGCGTTTTCATTGTTTTACCGGTATCAATTATATCCTGAAAATAAAAACACTCATGTAAGACAGAATACTAAACACGTCAGAGTAGCACTTTCAAATTTCTACCACCAAAATTGCTCATCCACAGCAGCATGAAAATATGGCAAACTACAGCCTGTAAAAATGCCCACAACCAAATCCAGGTGACACGAAACATGGCACTAGACTTACGCAACCAGGTTCAGTAAAGGTATCACACACATTAACGAGTGCTTAATTGTTGTGGATAACCACGACTTTGGAAGCAGTTGCTGAACAAGCAGTTACTGCAATGACCTTCTTGGCTCCTTCTGGAGATTTTATGGCTTGTGCTCCTTGCAGCAATGAGACAATGTTTAATTCGAGTATGATAAGAGTAATGTTAGTCTCGCTGTTGAGCTCAGTTACAGAGCATTCAACGGGAAGAAAAGCAAGAAGGGAAAACAGGCAGAACAACCTATTACTGCAATTAAAGGAAAAGGAGTACAATTTACTTTACAGAGCCAAGAAATACCTGAAGAAATTGCACTGGAAAGTCTGAGTGCAATTCTGAAGTCTAAAAAACTAAAATAAATTTTGACACGTCATTTTAATCCCATTCACTGCACATATAAACAGACAATAAAAGAGAATATACGGCTTGAAACGGAAGCATCAGAAATGGCCTCCTCATTTGGACTCAAACAATCATACCATCTTTAGAGGGACCGTCCTTGCCCTGGCCTAAATTAAATCTATTTGAAGTGAAGAAGGCAGACAGCAAAGAAGCAGCAATATCCTGGTTTCAGCTGATTTTCCCATGATTCCCAATTAAAATAAAAATCAAGCAACAAACTCAACAGTGCACTTGTCAGCATTACTATTAACACTCAATGCTTTTAATCATTAAACTCCAGAGAAGTTAAAGATGTGAAGGTATACAGGCAAAAATCAAAGTTGGTAAATAAACAGAAGCAGCTGCTTCCATGGTCTAAGAGAAAAGCAGAACCTGTTACTGATTTTGTGTTGTGTGATGAGCTGTTTATCGGAGATGAATCTCCATTTTGTACAGAATTTTTTTGGACATTAAAGGGATGCAGTATAGAAAAGCCTAGTGCTCAAGACATTAAACTTACAATAGACGTGTATTTTATCATTTGACAGTTAAAATGGTGATCAGTAACTGTTCATATTTGACAGTGTGTAAGATGAGTCACTGGACAGACGATTCACTAAACAAATAAGAAACTAACCTAATCTGGGGATGACATTCATCTGAAATGGAGCAGATACATAATTAAACACATCTGCCTATCTGAAGCAAAATATACTTCAAAGGACAACACTGATCACATAATGACTGCTGTATACATACTATTTTGGTAGGACTTTTGGAACTGAATGTGCTTCCTATAAGAAGGAATAATATAACCTTCTCAAACTAGGAAAATAATACATAGAAACACATTTTATGAGAGGAAACATCCTTTCCTTTGGCTGATGAATCAGTTGCCATAGCTGTTTCTTTGCTTACAGACATGCCATTTTCATTATTTGGAGCTTTAACATATTATTAGATTGCACATCCACTTTTCCTGTGTACTGCTGCTGCTTCCCTATCCTGAAATTGTCAATTGTACTCAAGGAAAGTGATACTGGCTGAACATCAGCAATGGTGTTCATCAAGATAGAGGTAAGAACGGAAGAATTAAGCAACAGCACCTACCAGGCAATCAAACTGAGCTGTACTGAACCTGGTATCACCCAGAGAACCATGACAAGACAGAGGACTGGGAATTTAGCAATTGCAAAATGCCCATTTAGAATCAGCATTCTCTATCTCACTATTCTCTAAACAAACTACACACAGGGACACTGGTCTTATATCTGTTTTTCACATATTTTAGGATACTCATACAAGGAATCTCTTTCTACCTCTGCAGTTTAGTTTCCTAGCTTGCTGTGATAAACCCAGAATAACACGCTTATTAAATAACATACTTAGCATCACCTTTTTTCAGGCTACTTTTTCAAACAAAAAAAAGGGGAAAAAATTAGACATTTTAGAATTGACAAAATCTCAGAAAACGGAAATAAAATACAAACTATTTTAGATGGATGTTTTCCTGGTTAAATATTGAATGAATATTGAATTGAATGCAATTTGAGAATTCAAAACACAGCTTAGTTCAAATTCAGAGACCACTTGCAAAATTCAGGCCTGAAATCAGAAGCTGGAAGCCTTGAAACCAGAAACTGTAGGTTTTCCAGCTTAAGAACAAGTTCTATTAGAACTCTTTTACCTGTCACACATTAGAACTTCAAAGTGAAACATAGTACTTACTTCTACGATCAAAACATTCTGGTAGGAAGAAAAAGAAAAACAAATCCATTAGTATCTAGACAATATACAATTTCTTATTAATCTTCATAACTCATTTTCAGTGCAGTTAAATATTTGTACTACCATTTATGTATGTTTACATCTGTAACAGTAACTGCTTTGTAGTTTAACATTTCTGTTGCTCTAAAAACAATTAGCTGAGATTCTTCTCAACAGCTCGTGTTAAGTACAGTCTTCGAATTATTCAGACTTTGAAAAGTCTAGACATATGCACAAGAGATCCAAATAGAGTCTATACAATTCCTATTCTTCTAGAGAAGAGTGTCCTACTGCAGAGACATGTACAATTCTGTCATACCTACATCCTTTACATTGACATACATGTTTTAAAAACCCTGTGTGTGTGAAGAGAAGGGGAAAGTGATGTGCTCTGACAGAGCAGGAGGCAGTGATGCTTTAACCCCTGACACCTGGCTCAACGATCTCCATAGAATCACTGGAGAAAAGCAGATTCCCAATTTAGATTCTCCTATTTCATTGTCTTGTCACTGCCTATCATGGGAACCTCTGTTCCTGACGTGGCCTGCACCTTACAGATCTCAACAGTATGAATTCCCACCGACTCTTTCAGTGGACCACCAACACAGACACACAAAGAGCTGTACCTTTCCAGTCAAGGTTGAGAGGTCATCTCCCCCAATGACTTTGATATCTCCAGTTGACTGATCGTTCTAAGAAAGAGAAGGGTGAACATTAGCATGACCAGGACTAAACCGATTTTTTTCTTGCAGTAAATGTCAAAACTGCGAAGTACAGAACTAGTAAATGTTAAAGCTTTCAGAAGCATGGCAGCTACAGCATCTCTCTATGAACAAAGAAATTACAAGTGATCAATTTCAATGATGGTATTTCAGATTAAAGACTGTTTGTAAGATATCTGCATCAATCCAGGCATCATCTCTCATCTGTGACCATTATATACACATATGTATCTAAAAAGCAAGGACTTACTATGCATTCTCTACAGATAAAGAAACGGGACAAAAAGCACTTTGATTTCCAAGATACAGGATGCTATATAGCTGGTAATTTAAATTTTAAACTTTATTGCTTTAGAAAGTCTTACTCTAAATAAGAATAGGCAATCATAACAAGAATAGTCAGCAAACAAGGCACTGATTACTATTTAGAACAATAAGCTACAAAAATAGCCAGAAAAGCTTATGCTTAATTTACAACCAATATTGGTAACAAATCAAATTACTTCTTATACAGTTGAACAGCAACATAGGTACACCATCACTACACTGCATTTTGCTTCAGTAAATCTAAACAGTGATAAAAACATTAATGAACTGTTATATAGGAAAGTTAAAAAAAGTTGCTAGGAGTGCCTCACAAATCTTTGCAGTTTATTAAACTCACTCAACTGACTTTAAACCTTGACAGTGTCTCACAGTTCATATTAGATGCCATATGCAGGTGCCGAGTTCCTGAGCAATGAAAGGGTGAAAAAACAGTTAAAGATTTCTGACATTGGTTGTAACCAGATTTCCACTGGCAAGAACTTTGTTTAATAATTAAGCAATGTTTTAATTATCTTCAGGAGCCTTATTTCCGACTTCAGTACTGGTAAGACTTTAATGCTTCATGGTTTAACACATAAGAGTTTTACTGTTTAGATCTGTTTTCACTGCCTCCCTCTTGTCACTGCTGGAAAACAGTAATGTTTTACAAGATTGTAACTCCTGACTCAAGTGACTCCAAGATCGCCTTTTAAAGTGGCATTTTAAGTTCCTTACAGTATCTGCTGTAAGATTTAGCAGAGACCTTTCAGAATACTGCTGTGACCAGCCTAACCAGAGTTTACCAAGTACTCCACTGAAAATCCCTATTTTCATCAGTGCCAGTGCAACACATCCACTGTCTTTGGGCTGCCCTTCACAACTACACAAACAACGTTTGCTCATTTCCATGCTTAAATGCAGGAGACTGGTGAAAAGCCATTCTTCTTGTAACACAAACAGAATAAACGGTTTGTCAAGAATACTGAGAGCTGGATCTGATCACGAACACTATCTTTCCATTTCTTAACAACTTGCCAGATCATTAAAATTCATCCGTAAGGACTTGGAAAACTGGAATTACAAGCAAAGTTTAATCACAGCTTGATCACGTCAGTATTCTTAGAGAATTATTTTGGGTGCAATACAGTATGAACTTTGCACTGCAACACAAAAAAACCCACATATGCTTGTAAATATTAAATGATCAGTTTGAAACAAGAATAGAACTTCAATGACATCAATTACAGAACCATTACAAAAGTTCATCTGTTTCATTTATGCGACCAGGATATTTTTAACTTTTTTTATCCAGTCTGTAAAGGCAGGCAGCATGATCCAGTAATCGCATCCAGAGACAACAACGAGAGTTCCACTTTCAACTATCCATTACAGTTTGTGATGGTTTTGACACCACTGAGCCCAGAACCCTTCATGTAGCAAAGCACAGATCAAAACTACAGAGCAGATTTAGCATTCTGACACTATTACTGATGGAACACCCAGTCAAGCTGTTACATACATGTCCACGATGGGATAATCTTATCCAGTCTATCAAGTTATGCAATCTAAAGGACCTAAATTTGGATATTAATAACCACCTAAGAGAGTCTACAGAAAAAAAATGCTCATGAATAGTGTAGTGGAGGCAACATGTAACAGCAGCTCCTCACTAATTCAGAACAAGAAAACATTCTTTTATAGAACTGGCTGACAAAATCAAAAACCCTGAAGCCAACATCTCAAGGAAAACATTCGGCTTCAACAGCTTTCTGTCTACATTTCTCTGCTTTTCCCCTCATCCACTTGTTTCTATAGTAAAAACAGTATTTTAATTTCCATAAAACTTACTTTGCTGCTCACTTCCCTATTAATATCAAGGCACTGTAGTTCTGAGGGGGGATAAACAAAAACAGCTGTAGTAAAGAAATTAACCAAAACAAACCTGAGACACCAGTAAAAAGGCAGCCTTGCTTAATAACAGAGGCTTTTTTCAGGTGTTTCAAACTATTTCTCCAGTATTTTTTTCCAAGTTAGAAGGTAGAGAGCATGAAAGGGTGTTGTCTTCGTATTGATTTTTTAAACAAGCAAAGTAAGTTACTGGAAGTGTTCCTTAGTGGAGAAAGCAGAAGATACACAACTTCCTCTCCAAGAAAAACCAGGTGGAAGTAATAATTTCCTATTCGTTAACCTATTCATTAACCTGTTATAGAGACGTTCAGTTTTCTGCAGCTTTTACAGGCAGAATATGTGGGTATGTGGGGGCTTTGGGGTGAAGTGGATTGGAGGCAGCAGCCTCCCCTTTTGGGAGGCACAGAAGAAAAGAGACTCAGACTGCTCTCTCTCACTGATTTTAACACAGCGCACAAGCACAAAGTGCCTTGTGAGATACAACCAAAGGCTGGCACATGCCCTTCTGCCCGGCCTTGCATTCTCCTTAAAGCACATAACTAAATTAGTGCCTTGTGCTCTGCAAACGTGAGCGTGGTCTCCAGGTAACCTAGGCAGCTGTGTGTGTGCCTCGGGCTGCTTGTCCTGCAAAAGGACTGGACCAAAGCCCCATGCAGTTCTGGGCTTTGTCATGACATGTTAATGGAGAGCTTGACAGGAATCATGGATTTAGTAAGTTCTGCAACAGCCCAAACTAAGTCTGTAAATAATTCCATCTTGGGTGTTGCAGTTTAATGAAACAAAGGATGAGAGGTTTTTTCAATTCAGTTATCTCTGTATTTTTCTGCTGGTCTACAACCGTGACAAGTAACCCTGACTTCAATGCAAAGCTGCTGATACAGAACAAACAGCATAACCTTGTGAAACAATGTATTCAAACACTCTAAACTGAAACAAAAAAAGTCATTATTTCCATCTTATAGATGGTCTTAGGGAAAAAATCACAAATTTCTGAAATCCCAAAAACATGAGACTTGGCTGTCAGCAAGCTGGAAATCATACAGTGCTGACAAATACCTGCTTCTTCCCCTGACCTGCACAACATAACCCTGTGCTTCCTTCTATAAAACCTAAAAGTTACCTCATGTTACAGAATGTTCTGTTTCCCTACAAAGTTCAATACTTGTGTTCAGAACCAAAAGAAATTCCTTCCCTAAAAATCTAAACCCAAGACAACCTATGCCTTGTCTTGTAAAGGTAATGCCATATTCAGAGGCTATTAATCACAAATCTAGGTTTATGTATCTAGTGTTTCCTCATGGCCAAATACAACTAATTTCGTTCATTGTTTGGTTCATCCAAACAAAAATGAGATAGGGAACCATCTCTGCAGCTTTCAAGTCATCCTGTCCAAGAATGATGTCTGGGCCATATAAAATCTCCTAGAATTAAATTTTTGTAATAATAGCTGCAGGAGAATTCTCTGTATTAGTCTAGAGCCACAGCTTTAGAGATGGGGTAGAGGGCAGAGAGGAAACTGTTGAACAAGTAAAGGACATGTAAAGGGTCTCTCTCCCCTGCATAATGATTTTACTGGGGTGAGGAGATATCAAGGTCTAAAAGAAAACACATCATCTAATAAGCAGAAAAAGAGTAAATTGGCTTGTGACTCTTAATTCCCTTAATTATTTGTTTAATATTAGCATATTAGGACAGTAAAAATATTAAACCACCTCTGTTAATAATTTGTAGTCAACTTAGCTAAAAATTGCACAGTACTGCATAGATACTTACACAATAACTCTTCAACCTAATGAAGTCAACTGTCATGGGGATTGATTTGTCACTGTTTCTGTTCAGGGCTTTGATGTAGTCTAATAAATCAGCAAAAAATTTATAGCCACCCTTGAGTACACAGAGTGCCACAATGTGGTGTCCTCCCATGCCCTTCATAATTTCTCGTGCCAGTCTCTCCGTCCTAAACAAAACCAAGGAAGAGTGAGCTGTCATAACATTTCATTCGTTCACCATAGCAGCAGCATTTGATACTCCTAGCAGCAGCAAACACATGCAGCGAACTTGGAAACACATTTTGCTTGGAAATATTTGCCCACCACTTCAGTCACTTTTACACATTACTGGTCAACAAAGTTTTGCTTTTCAAGGTTAATCCAACAGTAGCACTGCCAAATGCGCTTGTTTTCCTACGTCACAGGCAGCCAAAGCAAACCTTAACACCCTGAAACTGTTTCACTGTCAGATATGAGACATGAAGGTGTGTTTTCTCCTTCCGAAGACAGGTTCAGCTTCCATGCAAAGAGCACTGTAAGCTAACACCAAAGGCAGTAGCCCTCACCAGCTGACGAGCAAGAAAACTCTCAAATTGTAAACTGAAGAGTTTATGTTTATTTGCCAAATTAGAATGCCAGAAAATTGTCCTGAAAGCAGAATACAATACCAGCAAGGCATAGCAAGAGAACACTGCACCATTTTTCTGCAATAATTGTTTCTAAATTTATCTTGCCATTTATTTTAGAAAGCATGGTCTGCATTTACTGTGTGGCAGCTGACAGCAGGTTTCTCAGAGAAAGTCAACCATTAAAATTTTATGTCAATTCCTTAATGACACGTACTTTGTCCAATTTTTTCCTCTATATGGACTTCCAGTGTAAAGTTTTAATATTTAAAAAGAAACGTTTTTTATAGGGATGTTCATGGTATCTAGTCAAACAGAACCATGCAAAATCTAGATGCATTCCTAGTCACAAAATCCCTGGAAGACCCACCCAGCACCACTCATAAAAGGCTTAAATTCACTGAATTTGTTATTTATTCTCATAAAGGAAATCGGCAACTTTCAAACACGAAGTAAAACAAAAATGTCTTGTAGGCTTATGAACACATTTCTGACCACACAAGATAAAACCTACACAGCACATCACAGATTTCAGCAACCACAAAAGCGAAAGATTGATACTTGCAGAGGATAATGGCTTTCTCAGAAGGCAGGAGAAAGTTGGATGTTATTTATCTAACACATGAACATGAAAAAGTCTAAAATGATGTGATTAATAGTTTACTTTTATTAATAGCTTATGGAAATTCAAGAGACTGTATTTTCAGACTGAACTGACACAACAAAACATCTTCTAGTTAGATTTTAAGAAGGCAAAACAGCAAAGAAACACTGGAAAGAAAGTCATAAGTTGCTACATACTACAAAATTTCACTTGAGAATTATGACCAATTTTCAAAGAATAGAGTGACTGCAAATGTACAAACTCCTAGAAGCCAAAAAAAAAAGAGATTAATTGTACATTCTAGTCTCTAATTAAATATAATCTATTTAGACAGTCTCCTAGAAGCGAAATCATCACTGGAAGATGTTTATTCCAGTTTCATGCAATCAGTGTACCGTCTGAAGTCAAACAAACCTGTCCATGATGAGCCCATGAGGAATATAGACTTTTTCCAAATCATCTGCATAATGTTTAGGTATGCAGAACAAATCCAGGTCATAACCTTGTTCATCATCGCCAATCTGAAAAGGAAATAAGGTGAGATTTCTACAAACCCATATAGAAAGTCTGTGCTGAGAAACTTCAAGTCCTTTGCTTTATTCAGTAAAAACTATAAAACCCATGAGTAAAACCTATCAAACCCACAACACTCATCAGAACCACCTTACATTCCCCCCCCCTAAAAACATCATTCACACTGAACACAGCGTAATCTAAGGGTTACGTGAGTTGTTACGCAATGCAACATGTGAAAGAAAGTCCTGCAACGTTCTCCTCCAGTGGAGAGCAGGAAAGTGAAGTTACTACACCTCAGTGAAACCCCACGTTCCACTACAAAAATAACCATGCTTTTTAACCCCTTTGATTTTCCTAGTGTAATGCAAAACCTGCATCTGCAATTAAGCAAGCAGAGGCTCTGACATGGACACCTTTCAAATCTCTACAACACCCAATCACAACAAAACACATGAGCCAGTTTGCAGGACAAGACAAGAGAGCTACATGATCATGACAAGTTATGCTGCTGTGAAGAAACTCTGCTCTGCCCACCGTTTCCAAAATGGGGAGGTTCAAGATCATTCAGAATCTGAAATTAAAGCTTTCAGCAACCTGTTCCACATGGGCAAACTCCCTGTATGAAACAGCCTGCAACACTGGCAACTGCATATTAATTAGGACAAGGGATTAGCATACATACATAATGATACCAAACACTGCTGAGGTTCAGGGCACACTGTCACATCAAGCAGTTTTCCTTGAACCCTAACCCTGCTGCAGCTTGAAAATGACGTGATTTTTTAATTACTTCCCTCTCTGGTTATGTAGCAGAACACTACTATGTGAAAAAGAATTTCAGAGGTTAGTGCTGACAGTTCACCAGGGCAGGCATTTTAAGTACCCGTTTTGGCTACCAATACCCCTGCAGGACTCAAATCTTATTTCAGTGCCTGTGGAAACACTTACCTGGCCAGTGATCAGCCAACTGTTTACATGGGGTTTTTGTTGATTAATCTTTAATGAGTATTTAATCTGGGGAATTTCATTATTATTTCACTCTCCCATCCAAAACTGACCCTGTAGGAGCTACAAACACACGGCTCAAGCTCATGGTCCCTGCAGTCCACAGCAGGCTGCTATTTTAAGAAATAAGGCAGGTCCCTCCCAAAATTCATGGGGTTTTTCTTTGGTCAGACCCATCGTTACATCCAGCGTGTCTACTAAACCTTCCTTTCTGCATCTGGCAGAGAATGGGCCCTTCCTACAGGTTTTATCAGCTTTTTTATGGACTGCAGGGATTTACTGTAGCAACCTCGCGGCCGTCACACCTCTTGGCCATCAGACGCCGCACGCACTTCATCAGCACTGGCACTAGCTTTAAAAAGATTAATAAAAATGAGCATTAAGCGCCTTAGCAGATGCGGCAATTACGGAAAAATAATGCAGCACCAGACGCAGCTCACACACGTGGGGTTCTCCGAACCGGAGCCTCCCGCACGCCGCGAACAGCAACAGGAATAGGAAGTTGTGCCGCGCTGGGGGAAGTTCTTCCACCTTCGCTCCGGAGGCGCCGACGCCGGCTTTGCCCGCCGCCCTCGGGCTCCGGATCCCTCCGGATCCCACCCCGAGGGACCCGCGGCCACTCTGGGAAGGGACGCGCCCGGCCGGGGGCAGCGATGGCAGCGACGGGCAGCCCCGGGCCCGGCGCCGGGAGGCCGGGGCTGCCCTCAAGGTGACTCCGCAGGGCGGCGACTCCCGGCGCCCAGGGACACGACACGCCACGCCACGCCACAGCACACGATACGCCACGCCATGCCATACCCCGCTTTCCGTCACAGATCACTGTATTCCGGGGGGCAGGCAGGGGACAGTGGCCCCGGCGCCCGGTATCCCCCGTCCCGCGGGCGGCAGCCTCCGCACTCACCACGATGCAGGGGCTGGGGGTCGCCATGGACCGCGGCCCCGCCGGCGGCGGCTGCGGGCGGCTCGGAGCGGCGGGAGCGGGCGCTGGGAGCGACAGGAACAGCGGCGGCAGCGGGCGGTGAGAGCAGAAGGCGCCGCGGCCCCAGCG
>VZTD01004193.1:5135-42231 GCA_013397725.1 Rhagologus leucostigma | reverse complement strand
CTCCGCGCCCTCCGCACTCCCCGCCCTCTACATGGCTGCGGCGGAGCCGCCCTCAGCAGCACTGTGCAGCGGCTCCGGGCGCGGTGAGCAGCCCGCAGCCCCCCAGGGGCGAGGGAGAGGGGACTCATCACTGGAGGTGTTCCCTCGGCGAGGCTGTCCCTATCCCAGCAGGGTGCAGGTGTCCCCGCTCTGTCCCACGTCCCCACTCCTGGTCTTGAGAGTTGACCCTCCCCCATGTGCGTTCCCCGTCCCCTCAGGATGACATAGGAAGGTGACAGTGCTGTGGCCAGCTCTGGGCCCCTCAGTTCAGGAAGGACATTGAGGTGCTGGAACGAGTCCAGAGAAGGGCAACGGAGCTCGGGAGGGGTCTGGAGCACAAGTCTGATCAGAATTGGCTGAGGGAACTGGGGGTGTTTACCGTGGAGACAAGGAGGCTCAGAGGTGACAATCGCTCGGTACAACTCCCCAACAGGAGGGTGTAGCCAGGTGGGAGTCAGGCTCTTCTCCCAGGGAACCAGCGACAGGACAAGGGGACAAAGTCTTCAGAAAAGGTTTAGGTTGGACATTAGGAGGAATTTCTTCACGGAAAGGGTGATTAAACCTTGTAACAGGCTGCCCAGGGAGGTCGTGGAGTCACCATCCCTGGAGATGTTTAAGGAAAGACTGGACATGGCACTCGGTGCCATGGTCTGGTTGACAAGGTGGTGTTGGGCCATAGGTTGGACTCGATGATCTCGGAGTTTTTTTCCAACCTAACTGATTCTGTGCTTCTGTGACTCCTATGTCCAGGGGGAACAGGGTGGGTAGCTGCTGTCATTCCAGAACCAGGGACAGGGATGCACATCCATCAGATGTTCACATCCATGGGAGGGCTTCACAGAGGTAAAATAATAAGAAAGCATGGACAATTCCAGTGGTCTCAAATGGGAAAAAGAAAATCAAAAAGTGTCAACTTTTCCTGTAGGTGTGGACAATAAGGACAATTAAGGACAATAAACAGTGCAAATGGAAATTCATGATTTCTTATATCATGTAGCAGCTGAAGACTCTCCCCTTCTTTCTCTAAGGGGTGGAAACCAAGTTTTATTTTGCATAAAATCTTGGTGTCAAGAAACGGATAATGATTCTTAAAAATAACTTTACTCATAAAGAACTGTAGCAATCAACCTCTGATATGCATCTAGCATTCTTACTGTTGGCTCAGAAAACACGCTGAAATCAAATTAAGTGTTCCTTTGTACGAAACAACCAATTTTAACTAAGCAAATGAACACAATCCCTTGTGAGTGCTGTATTGTTACAGTCTGGGTGGGTTAACTGGAGTGGGAGGAAGGAGCCTTTATCGAGTTGTCTGGAGCAGCAGAATGAAACACACCCTGCAGCTAAGGGATATCAGGAACATGTCATAGCTGGACTGTTTCCAGAAGGCCAGGAAAAAGAGCTGCCCTGTCAAGTTCAGGGAGAGCCTGACATTAGTGGGCAGTGGGCAGTATCTATGGAGAGACTCTGCAACCTCAGAAGAATTGCAAGATCTGATTTTATTTTAGTTACTGAAGACATTTCTCATTAATGACTAATATCAATGTCTGCCATTAAAGGTAGCATCCAACAGCACCTTTCTGATGGCATGCAGGAGGTGTTGACTTCCATGCGGTTTCCCCCCAGCAAACAAAACCATTAGTCCTGTTTTGCCCTTCTGGGTGAGCAATTTCTTTGTTCCTCTTGACAAACAGCACATTCCCGGATCCAAAGCATTTCTGGTCCTGCTGGCACCCCATTGTGGAGAGAAAAACAGATTTACAAAAGCAAAAGTATTTGCTGATATTACAGGAAGTTGGTTAGCTGAGATCAGCACCAGATTTAGTAGATGACCAGTTTTGCTCTTGCTGGTACGAGGCCACTGAGGCTTGCAGGGCAGGGTAAGGGAGAGAGTTCAGAGGTACCTGGGAGCTGCACATTTTCTGTCTAGATGATGCATAAGGTGAGAAAGCCAAAGTTTTGATTTCTCTGGTATGCACAGCTTTTTACAAGGCAAAATAATGTAATAAATGTGCAGAGTGTTTTGTCTCTGAGTAGACACTTGATTTCATAATTATTTTGTCCTCTCTTTCCAGCCAGGCATATCTCAGTGCTCACGCCCAGTGAACCATGGCCTGTGTGAGCACCAGTTGTAAATGATTTTGTTAAGAGACTTTTAAAAACCTTTCCTGGTAACCACATGTCCTCAGTGGTGGCGTACCTGGAGGTAGCAACTGAGTATTCATCTTTTGGAAGCACCTGAAATGGTGTGCGCTGGGTCAGACCTTCAGGTCAGTGCCCATCTACCAATCCCCCGCTCTTCCCCCCGTTTTTCCCTCCCAGTTTTGCCATTGCTGCTGGGTGACTCACAGATAATTAACAGAATTTATCTGCTGGTTTTGTTTCACAAAACAAGTCTCCTAAAAAAACCCAAAGAGTACAGCCAATTTTCAGCAGATTAACTAGACCAGTAGGACTCCCTTGTTACCAAAAATTTGTCTGTGCAGACAGAATGAGAGAAAATGGAGAATTCCTGGGATATTAACCCAGTCCTGAGAGAAGCACCACCATTTTTAATCTAGAGGAAAACCAAAAAGAAATATCTGATTAAATGATACAGGGAGCATTCACTAGAATGTGAATTTAGCGCACAAGCATCCCATCTTCATCATGGCTGCAGAGAAATCCCTCCACTCTGATTAGTAGTTTAAATAGCATATAATTATTTTTCTAGCCAAATGTTTCAAATGGGAGAGGAAGCCAGATGTACAAAAACATCATTTAAATAGAGACACACCCTTCCTAAGAAATAAGAGAATAGATGTTGTTTGTTGCAAAACACCTTTTAAAATAATGTTCTTGTTCTCTGTCTTGTTGATTCCTGTGAAAATTTGTCATCACAGTGATTCTCAGGGGTTGACGGTCTCCATGGGTTTTGGAAAGTGGTGCCTATCTACTTACTGGTTTCAAGACTGGGATTTCCTAGATGGTGAGAGTTTATGAAGTTTTCTCTCCCTGCCCAGCTAATGATTGACAATTTACTTACCAAAACTAAGATAAGCAAAACCTCTGAACTGATGTACTTCTCTGGAGCTGTAGATAACTTCCTTTTTTCACTAAAAGGGTTTTCACAGTCCAAGATGGAGGTTGGGGGAATTACAGACATTTTGCTCTTTATTCAGTAGTGCAAGGACTGGTCAGTGACACAAAAATTACACAATTGGTACAAAACACTCAGCAGTGGCTGATCACAAAATATGAACCATCCTGAGAAACGCAGTCTGGATTGCTGCAGACCACGCTGCTCTTTGGGTTGGTATTTATGGCATTTATCAGCTTTTGTTTGCAAGCATCTGTTAAGAATTATCCCAGTGGCCCTGGCTCAGCAGGACCAGACATGCAATGGTGTCTGTCACAACAGAGCAGAGAGGCTGGCGCTTGGCACTGCGCTCACCCACCGACACCTGGAGCCCTGCCTGGCAGGAGGGACCCGGGGCCAGCCTGCTGCTGAGGGCCAGCTCGCCTGAGGGCCCACAGAAACTGAAACAAGGATTATTTAATATGGCACAAAACAAGCAAAGGCAGATCCCATCACTGAAGCATGGCATGGGCTCAGCGCTGCCAGACTTGAAGCACAACCCTGTGCTGTGGGGCCTTGTGCCCATGGAGGCACCTGACACTTGGGTAGCCCAAGCCCCACAGCCATGATCAAGCACATGTGTGGTGAACCTTTCCCCAGCAGCTCTGGGGTCTGGGCTTGCTCCTCTCCCTGCTCTCCAGAGACCTTGTTCCCCAGCACAGGAGAGCTGTGAGAAGTGGCTTGGATGGAGAGGAAGGCACACCTGAAATCCAGAGACCTGCCCAAAGGACACTGTGTTTGTTTGAACCTGTCCTGACACAAGGGTTGAAGCCTGAGCAATGAAACTACCAGGAAGGTATTTTTCTTTTTTCTTGTTGGAAATACATGTTTTCTGAGCTCAGCTTGACTCACTGGATGGTGTGTCCTGATGGAGTTGCTGACTGAGTAAGAAAATGAGAAGGTTCTTAAACACAACCACAGCTCAGCGCCAGCTGCAGAGCCACTTTCAGAGCTGCAGCACCAACCCTTTGCTGTATGGGCTCCATCCCTGCTGCCACACGAGGGGGACACCAGTGTTTATCAGCCACTGTCACGTAGTGCTGCAAACCCTGTGCGAGGACACGCTAAAGTGCAGACTGACGGCCTTCCACTCCTCCCACACCTCCATTGACTGCAGCATGGCCGTTCCCACCCTCAAGGAGTTACCTGAGGTCCCCAGCAATCCCTTGCAACAGCAAAGCAGAACAAAGAGCAGGGCCATGGCAGTTACAACAATCAGATTCCTTCCTTTGCTGTACAGCAAGGAGTAGTGAGAGAGAGGTACATTTTCTCCAAGGGAACCTCTTCTGCTCCCCTCATTCAGCAGCACTTACATCAACAAGATACCTGGGTGACCCAAAAGATTCTATGTGGCACATTTCAGTAAGTAGACTGTAAAGTAGAGTAAACTCTACCAAAACTCTTACCAAACTGTAGAGTAAACTCTACCAAAATTAATGTGACTGATGGCAACCACGTTACCCTGCTGGTTTTCTCAAGATTAAATGGTCTCTGGGAACACAGGAGGACAGATGTCCACATCACAACATGCACGTGCAGCAAACTCCCAGGGCTACACAGGAGTAAAAGGACTTCTGGGAGATGGGCTGTGCATGGGAAGTGCTTTTGCTAAAGTCTGGCAGCTTATTTTAGCCAACAACTTAGTTAACACAGCCTCAGTTTTTCCAGTCACTCCTTAGATGGAGGGATGAAGCAAGAAACCAAGGTGACCCTGCAGCAGGACTTCAGCCCAGGACATCTGCACTGGAAGCTCATTTGCACACACCTTCCACTGAATCCTGAGGGAAGGCTGGACTACTACAATTGCAGGTGGTTGGTGCTGGCAGGTCCTCCCACTAGGGAAGGGTGACTGAGGGAGGAGAGTTGTGGGGTTCTCCCCCTTGCTCAATTGTTTTCAGAGGAGTGAACAAATTAATCTGCTTCCACCAGGCACCTGAGTGCAGGAGCTGCCTGCAAACCCCAAGAGCATTTCTAAAAAGGTGTAAACACTTGCTGTGTTGCATTTCTGAGGTGTCTGTACAGCCACACACAGGTGAGCCAGGTGCAAGGATTGCTTAAAAAAACCCCAACCCTGGAGCCTGTTGAAACCAGCATGGACAAAGGGGCCAACAGGTGTGAGGATGGAAACTCGAGAGAAGGCAGGAGGCGGTGGCAAGGCTGTTGGAGTAACAGGGGAGAAGGAAGAGGAGGAGCAACACAGAGCACAGCCAGCCTGATCAGGTAACTCGCTGACAAGACAGAAAGGCTGCACTCACCAGGGCTGGCGGATCCAGCTGGCACTGCCTCAATGCACACTAAGCATCAGGCGTCAGGGCTCACATGCCAAGGCCCCTGCCTCCCATGCAGATCCTGGCAGCCATGCAATTATCTCAGAAATCTTCTCTGGGCAGATTACAAGGGAAGTGGAGATGAGACACAAGCACCAGGCCAGGGGGGAGCTGCACTTAGGACTCCCCTCGCCTTTGAAGTCTTGAGTTGTGTGGTACAAGCTGGCAAGATTGTAATTCAGATCCTCAAATATGAAATGCTGTTCTAGGAGTAAAACCTGATCTGAATCTGGATTTGTGTTAAGGGTGCAAGACTGGATGAGATGCCTGGCAAGGACAGAGTCCAATAGTTCAGTTGAACAGTGCTTTTAGAACACAGTTTATATTTAAAAGGGAAAATAAATTAATTTTTAGAGTCCCAAGCTAAATGACCAGGCAGCAGGAGCTAGAATTCCTGTTGTCTGCCACCCACTCAGAACCTGCTTGAGCCAGTGGAAAGCCTCTTCAGAAATCTGTCCTCAAAAAGCCCCATGAAACAGGTGTGGGAAGGGGGAGAACTGCTATCAAAGGACTGCCACACCCTATAGCAAGGAGAGGAAATAACCTTTTTTTCTGGGACAGAGAAAACAGGACCTCACCTGAGCCCTCCCTCCAGACAGCTAGAAAGCTGAAGGTCCCAGAAAAAGAAATAAGCTTGATGATTTTTAAAGCTGTCTGGCTGCAGATGCTGACCCGACTTAGTGAACAGTATTTTCACGTACTTGCAGAACAGAGTACCTGTGGCTGCAGAAATGTAAGATAACATAAAGTGCTCAACAGAGGTGACAATAGGAGAATATTGCTCCAAATAACACTTTTTTTGCCAAACCTCTGCTCTTATCTCTTAACTGAAATCCATTCCTCAAATTGTAAATCTGTGATATCTGATGGGCTAATGCAAGTCTTACACAAGAGTTTTTTAAATTTGCCAAGGCTTATCAAAGTCTGAGGTTGCTTGGTTTCTTCAGAGCCTGGAAAAGTTTTCCAAAACTCAGTTCCCTGCTGGTGTAAATATTGTTTGGCAGCATCAGAAAGGCTTTCTAAGGGGAAGTGAGACAGACTGGAGCTCCTCTGTCTTTGAACCCTAGCCAAATGCATCTGAAATTACAAACTTAGACTAGTGTGGTCCTGCTCTTGATGAGAGTTTAAAGAGAATGTAAAACACGATGACGCTGATCTTGTTTAATTGCCACACAAACCAGATAACTGGATACAGAGGATTCATATAAAAACTGAGTATTAGATAATACAAAATTGAGAGGGAAAAAAACAGCTATGCAAAATTACTGTGTTATCAGTGATTCTTGATCATTTTCATAGCTGAAAATGACCCAGAGATTTAATTAGTCTTGGAAAATATTCTTCCTATAAAATAATGATAAAGGAAAATATGAATCTTGTTATGCCTAAACAATCAGCAACTACTGAAATGAAGGAAGCTTGATACAAAAACTGGAACATCAGTCTTCATAGTCAAAATTTACAGAAGAATGTGATGTGATTTATTTTAGAGAAAAATGTTGGCACTAATAAGCAGTAAAAACACTGGAAAATATGGCAAACTCATATAGCTCGTAGGCTTCAGTGCCTGAATGAATCACTTCTGTCATTCAATCCAACTGCCCAGAGTCTTGTGTTTATTCTTTTTAAAGCAGTCTTATTTAAGGGACCAACTTTCCAATTTCATATCACCACACTGGGATTTAAGGATGTTTAGTTAACAGCAATTTGGAGAATTTTAAAACCTTCTGCACCTCAGCTACTGCACTTCTCACTCTGCAGGAAAGCACTTTTTGGATGCATCACCTGAGCATTTCAGTTTTAGATTAAAGGCCTCCTCCCTGCTTTGAACTTTGCAGACTCCAGGGATTGACAGCCCCAGTCTCAACCACAGTTTAGGTTAAAAAAACCCCCAACCTAAGATCCTGAATAAGCTACCTGCACAGTGGAAGAAGCTGAAATTGAAACAACACAGCAGGGAATAGTAAGATTAAAAGCATTGCTAACTGTGCTTAACTTCAGTGACTTTCTGTTTTGGAGAGGTATTTGGGCTTAAAACTCTCGGGCAGCTGCATGGCTGCCTGCCAGAAGGAAGTTCACAGCAAAGCTGTTTGCACAGCATCAACCTATTTTTAGTGTATGGTTCAGGAGGGAGTTTCTTCCTCCCCCTGCCCCAAGCCTCTGAAATGCTCTTCACTGGCAGGCAGAGCCTGATGGGAGTCTTTGCACAGGAATATGGAATTTCTTTTGGCCAGCAGAGTAAAATTGGGTCTTGCATGTGTGCCAAGCAACCTGCACATCTACCCAGGATATGAAAAGCTGGGCAGCACCAGCCCTGGTTGCTTTCTTCTCAGCTGGAACGTTTTAGGAAAAATAAAAGCAGAGAACTCAGTTTAAACAAAGTAAGATACCATCTCTGGCAAAAATTCAGATAAAGGTTTAAGATTCCTGCCACAGTAATTGACTAAGAAAGCAGCCACTCCAAACTCCGTATCATCCCAGTGCACATACACACACAATTAAGAAGTGGTTTGTGTGCACTAATCCCACACATTCATATGAAGTACTGCTGTCACTTTGCTTATTCTTGCACAACAAAAATGTACATTTAAGGTGCGGGATACATTCACTCTGAAAGCTGAAGTACTCCCAAAAATTTGAAATGGAAGCATGGAGAGTGCCTTGCACTGGGTGGTGTTGGAAAGTTTGTACTAACTCTGCAGATGTGGGGGCAACACTGCCAGTGTGCCCACAGATGCTATTACCACAAATGGTATTTTAAAATAAGAGATGAAAAAGGAAACACATGGCGGTGAGCCCCAAGGCTGCACTCCAGAGCTTTGCCAGTGCAGTATTCACTCCAGAACAGCTCTGACTCTCTCACAGGCCTGGGTGCAAGAGGGTCACAGGGCAGCGCACAAACTGTGAGCTCTGCACTGCCCTCATCCCCTGCACCTCCAACCCTCGTCTGCACCAGCCCTGTACCACCGACTCTTCCTTTAAAATCTCCAATTCCAGAGATTCCACAACCTGCCCAAGAAAGGTACAGCAGAGCTTTCCTATTATTCTTGCTGTCAAGGCCAACCACCCATTTGAATGTCTCAGCTCAATGTCTCCCACTGTAATAGAATCTCTTTTCCTTGTCCTACCTGCAGCAGTGGAAGAAAGTGTTTATTTCCTTCTTTGCACCTACCTCTAACTGATTTGAAAACATCTCTCTCATCACCTTGAAACCAGCCCAGTCATCCATCCTGTCACCCTTCTCATTGCTCTTCTCTCGTCATCTCCAGCTGATCCCTATTTTCCAGGAAGTGCAGTGCCCACAGCTAGATACCATGTTCCAAGAAAGGCTTCCTGCTACCACATGAGGGACTGTGCCATGTATCTTACAGAATACATTCCTGTTCATACATTCCATAACAACATTTGGGGGTTTTTTTCAGGAACAGGATGCTGTTGAATCATGTTCAGCTGGTGACTGGCTATAACCCCAGGAGAACTCTTCTGCACAACTGCTACTGTAGCAGCCTGTTCTGTCCCATCCTGTACTTGTTCAGCTGATTGCAGCTTCTGCTGAAGTGTACAAACACGCATTTGTCAAATCCATTGCTGGACTTAGTGCATCACATGCTAACTCTTTTGAATTTGTCAAGTTCACTCTGAATTGTATTTGTCTTCTGCTCAGTCAGTAGTTAGCTCAAGTCTGGTGCTCCCTACAATTTAATCAGCATATGCCATCCAAGTTGCTAATGAAAATACCAAGTAATCTCAAATCAGAGCGGAACTGCAGAGAATCCCCCTCAATATATCCCTGCAGTGGGAATTCTTAATAATTACTCTGAGTAGGGTTTTCCAAACAGTTTTTATAACCTCACTTTTAAATTGGTGTCAGACCACATTTCCCTGCTATCTTACGTAAAGTCATTAGAGTCACCTAAAATAAAGCTGTGCTCACTGCTTCTCCTCTGCTCAAGGAGCTTGTTAACTTGGTGCAGATTAACAAAATTTGATCTTTCTTTTAGACACTCACTGATAAGTTTCCCTTTTCCATTAATTTTCCAGTTTAAACTATTGACCCTGAGTTCTGAGCAGGCAGGAGGAAGCAGAGACAAGCTGAGCCTTCAGAGGTTACAGCAACCCCTTTGTCTCTAATGCTGGGAAGCAATTCACCATATGGGGTGTCCGACTTAGGCACAAGGACAACTACAGTTGTGCTTGTGCTGCAATCCCTTACACAGGGCAGAGTAAGCAGAGCTTGTGTAAGTGAGGACCTGAGAGCCCTCAAAGCATTCACTGCTCTGCCCTGACATCACACAACACAAGGAGAATGAAAGTCTTTTCCTCCTGTGCCTATGGGTCTCCCCTCCACTGCCAGAAGATTTCAGTGTCCAGCCATTCCAGTGAGAAACCACATCCATGAAACAGACAAGGCTATTCCACAACATCCTGCACTTGCTTCAAAGATCTCAGCTGACTGGATTAAACCACAAAAGAAAAAAAATCCAGCAAATAAAGTAAACATGCATCCAGTAATAATTTCCATGGCATCAAAAGCCGTGTGATAAAACTACTCCCAACATCAACTTTGGTAATAGAAGTCTTGAATAGCCTTTTCAGGAAACCTTTGCGAAGATGGCTATGGATCACAGCATCAATAATTACACTCTGGGGCTGTCCTGTGCAGGGCCAGGAGCTGGACTCAATGATCCTTGTAGGTCTCTTCCAGCTCAGGATATTCTACGATTCTATGACTTAATCAACAAGACCTGATCATTCGGCAACTCTTAATTGAACACGATGCTCGACAATTTTTTCCCGACATTAAGTCTGTGCAGACAGGATATGATTGTTCTCAGGTCACAGTAATTACCTGCTATGCTCATTAAATCAACTCCTTGTTTAAGGTGATGACATAATAATAAAATCTTCATCAATAGGGCAATAGTGCCCTTCCTCCTATGGAGTCTTCCCAGCATATTTCTTGATACTTTAAAATCGCTGAGAGGTATTGCTGTCTTGCTCTAGGCAGTTACATATCTGGACAAATCCAGTGATTTCCAAGTGATCCTTTGCTTTGTTAATCTCTTATGCTACATTTCTATGGTTCCAAAGTGCATCCTGGATGCAGCTGCTTGTGTGCAGTGTGATTAACTTGCACTGTCATGGAACCCCAGCTGGCAACTCAGCCCTGCGTAGCTGCTCACTCATTGCTCTTCCTGGCGGGATGGGGGAGAGAACTGGAAGAGTTAAAGTGGGAAAACACATGGGTTGAGATAAGGACAGTTTAATGGGTCAGAAAAAGATGAAAATAATAACTGTGATGATGATAATAATAATGATAAATAAATTAGAATATACAAAACAGGCAATGCACAATCCAACTCTCACCACTTGCTGACGGATGCTTGGCCAGTTCCCGAGCTGCAGCCCCAGCCAGCTTTCCCCCCAGTTTATGACACCATATGGTAGGGAATATCTCTTTGGATCAGCTGTCCTGGCTCTGTGCCCTCCCAACTTCTTGTGTCTCCAGCCATGAGAAGCTGAAAAGTCCTTGACTTAGTATAAACACTACTTAGCAACAGCTAAACCATCGGTGTGTTATCAACAGTATTCTTACACCAAATTCAAAACACAGCACTGTGCCAGCTACTAGAAAAAAAGGAACTCTATCCCAGCTGAAACCAAGATATACTCTGCATTCCCTTGGTCTCTTAGTCTAAATTAATTCACTCGTGAAAATAAAACAAGAGTTCTTGAAAGGTGAGAAAGGGAACCTCCAGCAAGTCAGTCACTTTGCATTAAGCAGTGGTAAATCCAAAGCAGCTTACCCAGTGCAGAGTTAGGAACACAAACATGCAGAGTTACCACCAAGTGCCACACTGTCAGCATGAGGCCTTCTCACCTCTCTCCTCGTAATGTTTTCCTGGGCCTGTAACCTCAATAGGAAATACTGCATTTATGCATTAAAATGACAGCTTCAAAAGTTACACTTTTGGAAAAAGGACAGATATGCAAGCATGAAATTCATAACTCATTTATTGAATATATATATGCAAGGATACCAATAAAAAGAAACTAATACTGCAAACTACAGCTTTGGAAGTAAAGCCAATATAACAGGAACAAAATATACATAACATTGTAGATAGGAATGCGTTTACCCTCTTCCATACATTCCTTGTCTTTACACCTAATGTAAATGTATGCTAGAGCAAAAGCCAGAAATGTTGGCCTAACCTGAGTGCTTTCAAGCAACAGCTCTCCAGGATTCGTTAAGGGCTGAGATGTAACTGCTGACTAATGGCTGTGCACACATATGCATGTATAGGAACTGCTTCACCAAGTATATAAATCAAGGGCTGTGTTCTGTTTTTTCACCTCCATCACTAATATAGTGGAATCTGACTCTGGTGGCATGGAAGAAGAGTTACTAATTGCTATCATGTACTTTCAGTTCTCTTTAGATTAATTTCATCTAATGAGGATTAATTTTCTTGTCAATCTGATTCAGCGTATTAATATTTTTGGAATGCACTGATTATCACCTGCCAGGTAAGTCTGATATGTCAAATAGATTATCACCTCTTCATTTTTTACTCCGTTTTAGCATGAAGTTCTTTTTCCTATAGGCAGGAGTAAGAGGCAAACTCTTCCATTACATTACATTTTAGGGCCAGATTTGGCAGACTCAAACCACTGTAGATCAGCACAGCTCTCTGTACCTAAAGCTGAGACTTTGTGGAGTGTAGGTGTGAATCCTACTAGAGCCTTATCACAGAACCTCCTGTGGGTCAACACCTGCTGAAGGAGTAGATCTTCTGCTCACCTCATCTAGGGAGCCTTTTCCCCCTTCCCTGAAAAGGAGTGACAGCACAGCCCACTGCTAGCTACAGGGTTTGATCACCTTGGGACTCAGGCATTGCACCAGCTGTATCCTCAGGATACTTGAACAGTATCCTTGTGATGCCTCTCCTTCCTTGGCACAGTCCTTTCTGGGAATAGCACAACCACAGATCTGTGAGACCACAGAGACAAACTGAGTTGGGAAGATCTCTTAATAGAGAAGTGTAGGGAGCTGGGGAGAAACCGCCCTTCTCAGAGGGTTCCAGGCATCTTAAACAGCACACAATCCTCTTGTGAACAAAAGAAATGCCCAAAGGCAAAAAGTAACAATAATAATAATAATAATAAAAAATAAAGTGAAACCAGTTTTTTAAGACAAGTTTTGTTGAATTCATGATGTTGAATTCTCTGTGAGATGAAAGCAGAAGGTGCCTAGTAAAAAAAATCTCAGTAACGAATTGACTGTATTAATTTAACTAGCTAATTTAAACATACCTAGTTCACCTATAGAGCACTTCTAACATTTCTGGGAAGGCAGTAGATGCTCCAGAATAATCTTCAATATACGCTTGCAAAGATTACATTGCTTTACAAAAAAACCCCAACAAAACAAAAAACCAACAAACTGCAAACCAAAACAAACCCCCAAAAATCCAGACAGGCTGTCTGAAATTCCAAGCTAAAATACACATAAAAAGACAGTAATGGCAGTATTTTGTCTTTAAAAAAAATGATGTAAATGTTGTATACTATTATACATTGTCATGCTTTTTAAAACTACAATTAAGGATGTAAGAGATGTACAGTAAATACACTGCTGAGGTACATTTCTTCTAAATATTAACACCACAACAGAATTACTCCCCAGCAGGTGATGCTACTTGGGAACATATAAATACAGTTTTTACATTGTAAGGCACTTTTACCCAGCATACATGAGTTGAAGTCAGTTATGACAAATTTGAGGCTTGCAAGAAAGGGTTTTTGCTTTTGACTTTGCTTCCATGAATTCTGAATTGATGACAGTTTCACCAGGCCATTTCAGCACACAGGGGTAACAGGGAAACCAGCAACTCGCCTGTCTGCTACCTGAAGGTAAAGTGCTGTTCTGGTTCTTAGAGGCATGGAATGGGGTCGTTTATCCATAACAGGTGAGTTATTGGACTGAATATTATACTAAGCCACTGACATACAATGAATTAGAGCTCAGTGTCAAGTACAGTCAGTATGCCGGTAGATCTACCCCATGCAAACTTACAGTAGCTGCAAACAAAGTGCCTTTTTTCCATGGGAGGGCCATGTCCGAGGCACAAATTGAAGTAATTTAAATATTGAAGATGCTATTTTGCATTCTAAAAGTGTTCTGAGTGGCTGAAAAATGTTCATATTCTAGGAGAAACAAAACACCTTGATAGACAATTTCAATAACCGATCTGTCATTGCAATTCAAGTCACGCTTTTAATTTCGAAAGTTACAAATACAAAATAAAAATGATCAATGGCATCATGTTTAGAGCAGTAACTGAATATTTTTTGTACACAGCAATATTTCTTTCCAAACGGCATTATTCTCCAAGAAAGCAAATCGAATTGATTGAATTCTAACAGGTAAAATGTTAGAAACTCCAATATACAGTAATTGAGTCCCTCAAGACATTAAGGGAATGCATAAGAAGACAAATGACACACGTTAAATCTTTTAAAAATACAAGAAAAAGTGCTACAGAAACTCATGTTACAAATTAACTGTTTTTGCAATACCAATCACAGAAGAACTGTAGCAGTTTATAGTCAAATCAGTGTCTTTTGCTTATTTCAAATCCAGAAGTTTTGTTGGGAGTTCAGAGTGAAACAAGTCAAAACCCCAAACAAACAATAAGGTAATGCGGTAGCAACAGACAAACATGTGGACTAGATTCAGCTTTTTGGTTTTATTTAATTAAGTCTGAGGATGTGCTTTAACAGACCAATTGAAGAAGCCAGTAGCCATTAGAAATGACAAGGTGTTTTGAAAGCAGTCAGAGGACTGTTCTGTTAGGTTTGGTATAGCCTAGATCTGATCATTCCCTAAAGGAACATCAAATTCTAGCAAGTAGAATTCCATGATGTGATTGTTGACTTGACAGAGAAAGGAAAAAAAAAATCACTAAAACAAAAAGGATGATACACGAAGTTTCTTACATAGTGGTCACATGATTAAAACACAAATACCAATCTAGCAAAAAAGGTTGCTTCCTCATTCTTCTCATAGAATATGGGACCTTTATGCACATTCTTGACAAAACATGAAGTGTTCCACACAACAGAGAACACCTGAGGTATGGACGTCAGATATGGTGGCTAAATTCCATAGTGAGTTAAGAGTTGTAACTCTCTGAAGTAAAAGAGATTGGGCTGCAAAGTCCAAACATTTGTATAGTAAGGTTTTAATCACACTTGGTGAAGTGTTCTCTGTAAATCAGGACACAGAAAGAGGTGGGTTGTTGGGGAAAGAATGAACTACAGCCCTTTGGCATGAGTTCTAAAGCTCACAGCTCAGAACCAACAGCTGCTCAAGTAAATCTCCCGCAAACAATGCTGGGCGGAATGAGCAATCACAACAGGAACAACCTGAAATGTTCAAGCGTGCTTCGTGTACACCGAGTCCTTTCCTACTGGGTGCTTCCCAAGCAAAAACAGCACGGCTTTCCCATGTACAGCCTCTGGAACTTGTGCAGGAGGAAAATGCAAAATTCACAAAGTATCAGCTCGTTGCCACCACAGACTTGTCCATGTTGTTAATTAAACAAGCTAAGACCTTTCCTCATTACGTGAATCCACTAAACAACTTACGCATCCAAATCTTAAGGTTTTTATTCAGTCCAGAAATATAGATCTTACTTCATTTCAATGTCTGCCTTAACTTTCGACACTGTACATATTACATATCATTTATATAGTGTTTCATTTTTGTCCAGACACTGCAGACTACAAACTACATAATATTGACATGTAAAACTCTGCCACTTACTGAAGGCTCACACACATGAACTTTTCAGGCAGTTCAATGAAATTTCTAACAGAGTTGGGTAGTAAAAAGTTACTAACCCTTTTCTGATTTTTAGAAAACAATTTAAAACAATTAGTAGTTATGATGTCTTAGCCATTCCCAGTTCTATAACTCTGTCCCTTGAACCTGTTTAAAAAATGATGAAAACAATAGTAAATTTAGAATCATACAGAAAAGCATTTCGCAGCTCTGACATTACATCTACATTTAGCAATAAAAATGAGGGCCTCCCTTCTTACACTGTTACAAAGTCAGCTGGATTTAAAAAACAACAAATCCTCCCCCTTCTTCTACAGTATGCCAATAAAAAGTATTCTGCATACACTAGATTTAAATACTTCACTGCAATAAACTACATTAATTGTATATTGCGTTTCAGTCTTGGTAACAGATCTGTCAGGAGTAACTTCCATACCTAGTTTCCATTGAGCTGCTGCTGAGGAATGTCATTATGGTCAGTGCCTGTTTTGCCACGGCTTTTGCTTTCTCTTTCTTCATCCTCTTCATCTCTTTCATCATTTCCACTATGGTTTTTACAATAGAGTCTGGCACAATAGAAGAAACAGTGAGGATTTACACTGAAAATATCCATCAAAACCTGACTTTCCTCTCAGTTAGTTTTGAGATGTGCTACAAGTCAGTTGCAAACTCTTAAGTCATTCATGGCTTTCAGTCAAGCATCAGCTAAACTGAGAAGGAAAACAAGGTTCAAGAGCAGCCAACAAAACTGTGACCAATCCCAGTTTTCCGGAACTGCCACCACACTGCTCGGTGAATGCCCTCTTGTGGGCACAGCGTGGCAACTCAGCTGCAGCCAAGTCACAGCTCTTCAGGAAGGATGGAAAGTTATGGGGTCCAAAAAGCCCCGGAAGCAAGCTACAAACACATCAATATGGAGGAATCATGACATCGATTTTCTTGATCTAAATTATAAATTACTGCAGAAGGAAAATATAATACAAATCAAATCATTTTCTCATTTCTCATATTTACAACACTACAGAAATTTTAAATTAGCACAGTAACTGAAGTATTTTGTAAAGCCAATGATTACTTAGAAATACCATTTTAAATTAAATAATATCCTCTATTTTTTACAAACATATTGATTAGGCAAGTTAGGCAGAAAAACTGTCATGAAATATCTTTACTTGCGTAATAGATTCAACAATTACATAGGTCCTTACTTATAAATTCCTCGTGACATATTCTCAATGTATTTAGCTTTGTCTTCTACTCCACAGTGGTAATGGTATGTTTTTATGCAGGCTTTGATTTCACACCCAATAGTAGCACCAGGCTGGCTGCAGAGTGTGCATTTCTGTGCAGGAGAAAGAAGAGAACAGCAACGTTCAGCCTCTCAGTCTCTTGTCTCTTAGTACTCAGTTTAGTGTTCCTCATATTTATGGCTAACATTTTAGAACAGAGTAATTCCTCTGGCAGATCATCCTTCCAGTGAAAAATTACTCAAAGACATGGTAAACCAGAAACTATAAAATACCAACCCATTAAAATATGAACACTAGGATTTACCTGTCTGTTGTATAGAAAATTGCTGCATGATTGCAATACATGTTACTGCATTTCCAAGGTCATTTCACTGCTGCTGAAGTTAGTATGCTAATATATGAAGAGTCTTATATTATTTTTCCCAAGGAACAATACTGCTAGTCATTTATTCTCTCCCTGATCCCTCATAAATTTCTTAGCACTTTAAAAACATCCTGAATTTTAGTAAAACACAGTGTGATGTTTTACCAGCATCCCCATCTCTGAGACCTTAATACATTTTCCTACTAAAACACCGGAACAGCTGGAAACACTGGTTTGTTTCCAGTGTTAGAGAATATATTCACTGCAAGAACTGCATATTCTCTAATTTTATGTGCAGCTTCACATAGTGTGTTTTCAGTAACACAGGTCCAAAGCTGTTATTCTCTTATAGTTACAGCATGGCTAATATGGATCATACTATGATAATAATATTTATGTACATTGTCATAAAGAATCCCAAATACCACATGCCCAAACACCACTAATATTACGGTGATTCCTATCTGGCTGCCCTTCCCACAAGTAACAATACATTTTAATTTTGTGTTTCGAAACAGATGGAAAAGATTGCTCCATAAAAGGAAGGAGGCGGAGCTATATACACCTTAGCAGAATCACTAATACATTCACCACATTCTGCAGGTACATACCATTCTTTTTCCTCTCTTGATTTCTTGAAGTACAGTTTTGATATCAAAATCACCAAATTCTGCCCTTGAAGTTGTTGTTAGCTGGACAGTTCCAGAAGAGAACAACTGTAAAACAAGCAAGTCAAAATAATGTCAGGTCACTGACATGACTGGAAAATTTTCTGTGCAGGAGTAACTGAGCACTGAACATCCTGTTTCGTGATCTCAGACAGCATGTGCTTTACCAACAAACTAGGAAAAACCCTGTGCTGAGCAATTAAAGTATTCCTTCTGATGCCCACCTGACTGCTTTAGAGTTGTTGTTGCCTTGGAGAAATATATTTCAAAAGACAGAGGAGTAGACGAGAAATAATGATAGGATGAAAACATAGAGTAGCAAATGGGCAATATTATCAATTACACTACCCAACTTTTTAGGAACGTTCCATTTCCTTCCCTGTGACATATATATAATTCAGGTTCAACCCTGATGTCAGTATAGCTCTGAAGTCTTGAGGGATGACAATGGAGCACAAAAGTACCATCCCTTCCACTATTATCCTGGTATATTCAGCTCTAACTGCCTTAAAACTGAAGTTCATGTACACGAAGTACAAAGAGCCTTGCTAGAGTAAGACTCGAAGCTGCTGGCACACACCAGCTCTCTGTTAAGTAAGGCTGGGTACAGAAAGTCAATGATTATACTCCACAGATTGCCCGGAGTATTTATTCATTCTGAGGTACAGCATGAACCAGTGAAGTTTGTTACCCAAAGCCCTACCTCATTCATAGAATGAGTGATACGAAAGATGGCAATGTCTGCTCGTGTTCATTGCAACTAGATCCCATTCAGGCTGACAGTTCTATAAATGTCATAATCTAAAGACAAGAGCTTTCTAGAACTTCCATATCCAACACTCTGCTTAAGTCACACAACCTGAATCCACAGGTCAGAAAATTATGAAGTTCATGCATTCTTCTCAGATTGTGCCTGAATGCCTGTGAAGCTGTTTTTTCCTTGGAAAGGATTCTTTTAGTTAAAAGTGTTTTCTGTTTTCCTTTTTAAATACTTCATATGCATTTAGATGCTAAGGGAGCATTTTTAATAAGCTAAAGAGTCTCCCTGAGCTAATTCCATCTCTTAGCATGAAGCCAACTTTTATTCATATTGCCTGCAGTGAAAATAAATGAATTGCTCACTTTGCAACACTTCAGTGCTTAAGGAGATCATCAGCATACAGACAATACTCATGCATAATTACATGTGAGGGTATGGTATTAAAATCCAAAATAGCAATTCAGATAAAATTCACAGAATACACTGGTTAACAGCAATACTGTTACTCACCATGCACTTATAGTGTGCTGCAGCCTTTTTGGCATTAAATATATGAAGCTTTCCTCTAGCTTCATTTTCTTCTTCACCTGCATGACAGAATCCACATTTAGGTTTTGTATCACTGGGGCTGCTTCTGTGGGGAGACCTGTCTCTCTGAAAGAAAAACATTTTACTAAAATATACTGCTGGGATACAAATAAGGTTGCAATTTCAAAAGCCTGTGGCCACCAGCTGGAGGCTCAGACAACTGCAAATTTTAATAAAACTTATATTTCAGAGAAGAAATATGCAATTCTGTCTTCTAAGAAGTTTAGCATATTTACTGCTTACATAGGAACTGCTTTCTATTTCATCTGTGCCATGTGAGGACGTAGATCTAGTGTCTTCTGATTGCCCTTTGAAATTTGTTTTTCTTGGCTTTCCCTTACGACCCCTCCTTTTTCCTTTGGGAGGTGAAGGCTCCAATTCATGTTCATTGATATTTTCTTCTAAATCTGCTTTAGAAGTCAGAAAACATCATTACATGAGATTCTCCACAATTTTACACAAAACAAACTAAGAAAAAAACCCAAACCAAACAAAAAAATCCCAGAACCCACTAAAACCAGACAAGAAAAACCACAACTTGTATTTTCTGAATTTTAGTCAGAAATAAAAATAGCATCTTTTTCCCATTTACTACAAACATGCAAATGCAGATCCTGAAAACATTACTTTTTATATGTCACACAGCTTTGCATCTATATGAAGGTTTAGTGTTTCTTACAACTTCTACTTTCAGACCTAAAATGCGTTCTCAGATACACATCTTCACCTTCACTGAAAAGAACATTCATTTAAGCTATACTGAAACTGGAAAGTGTTTTCACCCATGAAACATGCTATTAATTTATTATTTTAACATGCATAACTCCAATGTAAATTGCCCTTCATAGTATGCCAGTGTACGCAAATAACACCTCTTTTCTTGCTTTATTAATTCATGCCAGTTGACTTAAGAAAAAAATTCACCCATTGGGTTATAACATTAACATCAAGCTTTAAAACTGAAATACGTTTTGCCTTCATGAACCAAATCTACAATTTTATGTCATTACAGAGTATTTTTACATCTGCAGCTAAAAGCAGCCTCCAGTTTAGAGGAAATCGTCCACACTGACAACATCCTGTATCAAGTATTTACAGACCATTAAGAATAGAAGAACACATATTTTTAATACAGACATACCAAACAGGCCTTACAAGTTCCTTTGCAAATGTCAGCTGAGCTGTGAATGCTACACAGAGCTGAGTCCAGCACTTGGGGACACTGTCCTTTGGACAACTCACAGCTCTTCAGAGGATACAGATCAATTCCTCAAGATTAAAATTGCTTCCAATATGATCTAGTTAAACTGTATCTGATAACTACATCTAACAATCAGCTCTATTCAGTCACTAACAACTTTCCTACTCACTGGAGCATCCTCCTTTTTTTCTTTTAATATGTAGCACCCACCCCTGCTCGAACCACAAACGTATTTCAGCAGATTTGTTTAAAGAAACATTCACAGAAGCCGCTGAAGGACTTTTCTTCTCAAAATCCAAACCACGAACATCAGTATGATCCCCCAGACAGAAGGAAATGGTAATCAGAAGACTTGGAACATTCACTTGATGGATATTGCCATACTGTTTCAGTATCCAGACAGGACATCTTAGTTGGAGACTAAATGCTGCTTTGCCAGCACTCGTCTTTCTTACCTATTATCACATAAAAATCAGATCACACTTCTCTCATGATAACAGTGACTTAACTGCACAAAACTTAAAGTCAAAGTGCTGAACATATTCCACAGCCACCAAGTGGGAGCAGAAGACAACTGAAGCCCTGGCCCAGCCTGGCACACAAATACATCCTGTTCAGCTTCATTTATTTTATCTGTCACTAATCCCCAAGAAAGCTACAGCTTCTGCTCAGTTATTAAGGATGGAAAACTCATCCAAATGCATCACAACAGTTTACACTGAAATTTATACAGATGTGCAAATTATTTTGGTTTAAACTTACAGATTATTCAGCTATATAAAGATTTGCCCAAGTTGCTACAAAGACACATCAGTCTGTCTACAACATTCCTATACTTTAATATATAAACTCTTTTCTAATTACCTGTCAAAAGCACCATTTATTTTACTCTGAAAAAAATAAATACATGATGACACAGACTATGTAATGAAACAATACATTTTACATTTTCTTCTCAGAATTTCCTATCTAACATTATTTTTCATCACCACTTGCTAAATTCCCCAAGCAAGATTATGCAATTTAGATATTGACCTCTTAGACTGCATGTAACAAATTTTATTACAATCTGAAAACTTCTTTCAAAAAGAATTCTCTTTTATCTTGTTCATCATATGAACTCTCCACCAATTATTCAAAGAAATTTGTGAATATTTGTCTTTATTTTAACATTTACAGAAATCATAGATGGTTATTCTAGAAAAATAGTCTTACAAAAATGTGACTATTGAATTTGTGACCCTTTAAATTACATCACTAAGAAGTGAAAAATATTCCTTCCAAAATAATTCAATGGATTTCCCTACTGTATTTGAGGAAGCAAAACATAGTCCATTCACCACCGTTCCTTATTTTTTCCAAAGCTCCTTGTCAATTCTGTCAGCCAAAATGCTTTCCACCTCTCAGTCCACCCTTATTTTCTACAATAATATTAAAGCATGTCCTGAACTCTTTACAGCCCCACTTACAAAACTAGAAGTGAGTCATAATTGCTAAAAACCAAGCACACCTTATGAAAACCAACTTCTTATAAGAAATGTCAGTGTCCTAATAGAAAAAGTTCTTAAGTGCTATTTTTTAGTCTATAATTATTAGTATATTTCAGACTCAAGAAGTAAAAATGATGTATTTTTAAAAGACAGTTTCAGTGTAAAATAAAAAAACATGAAGAACGCACAGCTTTCCTCAAAGGACTCCCTCTTCTGTGCTCAAAACTACGATTTTCACAGAAGTTCAGACATCATTAAAATCCAGATGCTACATGACCCCTTCACTCAAATACAATTCCTTGAAGATTAACATCTCCTACTTTAAGTGACGTGGACCTACAGAGTAACACCACCAAGACTTGAGGATCTGCTCTACCACATCTGTCCTTCAACACTGATACCTCAAAACATTAAAGCTCCTCTCATTTTTACAGCACCCTGAACTCGCAGAATAGAACAGTGAGAGACTGTAACCAGCTGTCAAAACACATCTGCGCTGGATGGTCTTCACGTTTAATTTACAACTTGGTGGGTGCCCTATCCCTCCCCTCAAGCCCACTGCCAGCTTACCCTGTGTCCCTGGCATCTGATGGTTGGGTGTTTCCAATTTCTCATGTCGGCTTGAACTAAGGAAAACACAAAAAATTGTTCAACTCCTCCCTGACCAGGTGATGTTTTATCATGGATATCACCCATCCTCTGAATCCCCTGAGATTCTCTAGAATACCCTCTTTAACTACCCCCATCCCATACCCCATTACTGCACTAATTTTTAAAATCATGACAATATTTCCAACATAACTTTAGACAAAGTGTTCCAAGGAGATTTCTGTGAGCTTCCCTCAGAAGTCCCTTAATGCTAGATCTGAAAAGAGCCCAATACACAACATGGCCTGAGAAGGGGGTAGAAGGGTAGAAATCAAGAGGAAACAATCTACATTTTAAAAAGCACCTAGGAATGTGATATTGTAAATTAAGAAGAGTAGCAACAAGACCCTAATTTGCATTTTAGAAATCCATGAGCAGTACAAAGTACCACAGAAGGAAGCCTGGCAAAATGCTATATTACATCAACTGTTAACAAGGAGATTCAGCTTCAGAGAGAAATCTAAAAATTCTCCTTTGATCATGACTAGAAGGAAAAAGGATCAAGAAGTTTTGCTGTTTAAAATATGGCTTGGCAGAGAAGAGGTTGAGATATCACTGATCCATATTGCATCAGCCTGAAATACACATGGAATCACCCCTTTCCAAAAGCCAGGTTAAAGCAAAGTAATAAAGAATTACATGCTTTAAAGGCTGTTAAAGAACAAGTAAAAAGAGGATGTGTAAAATAATACTGCTCTATTGACATCCTACATTACCTTAAACAACAAAGTAAGAGAGTGAGAAACAAAGGCAGCTGAGATTGTATGAGGAAGATAAAAACCAAAACTACTGGCGAAATATATTTTCAAGTAGGACTGGACATAAAAAGAAGCCAAAGCATAGAGTATTGAAGTGGATGAGACATGCTGCTATATAAATCAGAAATCACACATATGCAGGTAATGTTTTACAGTGCATTTGGGATAAAAGAGAAACTAAAAATTCAGGTAACAAAATCAATCTTACTAGATTTTTAAAAGAGAAATGGAATATAACAGGGTATAAAAGAGTACTTCAGCATGCTAGAGTAAAATCTCCTTAAACTACATCTGAAATCCAATAAATCATATGAGCCAACACCATTATTTTAAATTGGAAAGAAATGCCAAAAAAAACCCAAAACAGTTTTATTGACCCAGTAGTTAATAGTAAAAATGTGGATGCATCTATAAGCAATAATAAGAACCAGAGATTTGCATAAACCCCCCTTGCAAGCAAATACAAAATCAGGTAAACTAATGGTGAAATAATAGTTTTTATCAGCAAATGATGTGAAATTAACAACAAAAATGCTGAATATAATTTTTGGGTTATCTTTCTCAATGGAAAAAGAATAAGTTACATGAAACATACTAAACTTAAACAAGAGGAAAAAATTAAATTACCCCTTCGGTCCTGCCACTAACATATTTCCCAAAAGCCCCAGATACTTCACGGAACTGATGACTCTTGTCCAAATGTTATTTGTTATGAGGTACTTGAGATTATTACTTTAATTAAGTACATTTAACATAGAAAAATAATAAAATAGTCCTTACTAACCACACAATTTAAATGTATTTTCAAGAAAAGAAACACTGGCAAAGACTGAAGACAGATGATGCACTTGGCTTATCTGCACAATCATAAAGCTTATGACCACTGGTCTGACGAATTTGTTGAGCAGCTGACCAAGCCTCTCTGTGTAACACCTTGCCTAGATGGGAAGGAGAATTAGAACACCACAGGACAGCTCCTCAGACAAGAGAAATCATTCACCACATGACTTTTACATTTTTCCTTTTCCATTAGCCATGTGGTTTTCCATAAGAAAACCCTGGTGTGATGCTCCTGCACAAACCCTCATTAGTCTATAACGGGACATTGCTAATTCACTGCCCAGATGAACTGCTTTTGTGGGAACACTATGTAAACATTTGATGCCACACCCAGAGCATTCTCCAGGAGAGAGACACCAAGCAGGCTGAGTTAGCAAAGCCCAGGAAGACTTTCTCACCACCAAAACCAAAACGACCCCAAAATGCAACATTACAGAAACATTTACACCTGACTGTGTTACTGCAAACAACTGTGAGGCAAACCTGTGCTAGGACCAGTTCTACAGAAAATGCGACACGGAACAAACACTACTTGAAGAATTCAAAGATGAATCAGAATGTTACCTAACTAGAATGCCAAAAAGTTGCAGATGTTCTTCCTGCCAGTCTCTGGTTTTCACAGCACTCTGGAAAAGTACTCAGTGCACTATAGATTGCAGTGTCTCTAAATAGGTCTCAGAGAAATATCATCCTGACTCAACTTACTGAGCAGTGTGAGAAGCACAGATTCCATGTCTGATCTTTAGAATAACATGAAAAGGATGCTAGGACAGGGAACATCCTTATTTCCACTGTGGAAACATAATTCCCTGAGGCTTTGAGCATGGCTACAACAGAAATCACAGACGTTTTATTTTCTGACCCCACAGTTCTCAGGCATCTGCTTTAAACATTAAGAAGAGAAGTCACATGGCTGTCTTTGTTAGTCTTTGTCTTACCACTATGTAACAGAAGAATGAAATTACATTCTTATCTTAGTTTATATTAAACTATTCCTCATCAGCTGAATTTGTTTTAAATTCAACACATGAGCCAGGGCAGTCCCACCTGCAGGGAAACTGAGAGAGGCCAGTTTTTTCATTTTTCAACAATTATTTCCAGTACATTGGAATAAATTCCAACAAACAGTTCCAAAACAATAGTTCAACAATAGTCTGTTCTTCAAAAAGAATAAATGCAATTGTATCAAACTGAACAGTAATTCAACTAATAGTTAGCTGTGATCATTTGAAAGCACTGGCACCAATTCCTGTAACCTATTAGGTACTGAAAACTTACACAGCTTGCCTAAAATTATCAACTAAGCTATTATCTGAAGTTCAGTTATTTTGTTAAATTTGTAACCAGCAAGGCAAAAATCTAGATGACCTTTTTCCACTTAATGGGAACACAGCACAGAAAAATCACTCTGAATTACATAAAGGAAATACAGGAGAAATACAATTTTCCTATTCTATGTCACCTAAAGGCCAGGCCATACAGATAAATTAGACAGACCCAACAATCTGTTGAAACAGATAACGAATTTAAGAGCACAGTACTCTGCTGCCATGTTTCACATTCTTATAGTCAAAGAAAGAAGGTAGTTCAGCAACTCCTGTCAAGTGAAGAAAAATTAATTCCTATTGCTCATTAATTTTGTCTTCATGAGTAGACACCAAGTCTGAGGAATTCTCACACCACTTGAATTTCATAACAGCAATAAAAAACATCTATGAGGCCCTTTTTATTAAGTCTTAGCAGGTAACTTAATTCCAACACAGGTCTTTCGACAACATTTCCATGCAGGATTCAAGAGATTTTCTTTAACTGTTATTAAATGCTTAACATAGTCTTTTTAAACTAGAACTTCAAACAAAAGTACATGAGCCAGATCTCAGACTTGGGCAAGTATGCCCCCAGAAGAATCCATTTTCTAGGGAAGGGAAGGAAAAAATCTCACTGTTATGCAGCAGTGCTGCCTACAGAAAATAAAGTGTTCTGGACAAACCAAACACTCCTAAAAACTCTTTGAAACATCCACTAATGTAAGTGACAGAATAAAAATACCTGGACTGGAACAACTTAATACAAAGAACCAAGCATAAGAACCCACAGATGTTCTAAACTGACCAATAAAAAAAACCCCAATAAAATAGTAATAAAAAATCCCAACCAAAAAGCAACCCAGAGCAGGAGCAGTTAAGTTTCCATTAAAAAGGGACTGATGGTTCCAGCGCCTCTGTGCACCCACACTGGGTGACAGAACCACAGATAAGCTTTAACTGTTCTGTTAGGAAAACATCGCTAGGAGCAAAGATTAATGAAAATGAAACTAAAACATTAAAAAAAAAATAGCCACTATGTTAACATCTAGTTTCCCTGCCTAGTCTAGTCACTCTTCTCTGCCACCAAGTCCTTCATCTGTTTTCACACACCGCCATTCTTTCAAATTTAAATGCCTCCTTAACATTAACATTTTCATCAAGAAACAAACAAAATACATATATAAAGCTTAATCTCACCATCCAACACCTTTCGTTGTCATTTCACTGAGCAAACTTCAGCATTTAAGTATTAAGGAAAAAAACCTCCCAAGTCCCTTCTAAAACTCTGAAAACCACCCTGTAATTTCCGTCTGCTAAAGTTAATTAGTGTTCAATGTAGCAAAATACCATTACTATGGAAATCACTTACAGCATTGTATCAGGCATATGCAATATGTATTTCTACTTTGATTTAAAGGAGGTCTATCACAAAAGAGCCCCAGCTTCTGGCGTTATCAAATCCACAACTGTAAATACTAATTATTTTATGGGTACAGTTTCCGAAACTGTATGGACTAAAAAGAAAACATATTCTTTGGGAAAGAGCACTGGGTGGAATTTCAGTGAAATATTAAATAAACAGAAAACAGAAATGTGCAGTATAGCTACACATAGTTCTGAAAGTGCAAAGCTATTTCTAGAAGTTTAAACCATGACAGAAGCAAGTATTTTAAACAAAAAATATGCGCAAAGTTAAATGCTAAATAATATACTATTGGGTTCTCTGGCCTCAGCTTTTCTGAGTGACATTGTTTATTTCTTCTCTCCTACTCTCAATATATGAGTCTAGAGAAATGTTTTAATAAACTACCATCATCAACATTTAATAAAAAACCCACTAATTTTTCCCAATATATCTATATAAAATTTAAAAGCCTTTGCTGTTACAAAATGACACTGCAAAACTGGAGATAATGGTTTCTGAAAACTCTTAAAGAAAAGCAAATTCAAATCCTGCAAGGAATCCCAAGCAGAAAAAATAATCCATTGCCTTTGAGCTCCATGCAGAATTGGAGGAATTTTTAAATACATGTCAAACACTGAGACATTTGCGAGTATCAGTTAAAGAGATTAATCTCCCTGGACTCAAAATGTCTGGTTCATATTCTGTGTCTGCTAATACACAAAGCAACCCCCAAAACAAAGAAACAAAGTGCCAAACCACAATATAACATTGCCCCTCTCTCTTTGGAGAACTATAACATATATATTACTTTTCTTATTTAAACCCAGTAACAGTAGAATTAGAGTTTTATATATAGGCACACAACAATAATTATGTAAATACACTAAAAAAAAGAAATCAATTTTCTTTGGTATTTTCTGCTGCCTTCAGTATCTTTCTGAACATTGAAATGACATCGAAGCCTTACCATTAATAAATCTACTACCTGTAGCATAAAAAGCAATATATTACCTTAAAAATACATTTGGTATAGAGACTGAAGTAATTTATGCAGTTTCATCTTCACTAAACAGTTGCATACTCCTCATTAGTTAAATCTGATGATATTTCAGTTGAAAGCAATGCAAAAAGTAAACTACCAATCGTTTGCTTACCCAAATTCAGATACAGTAGAAAAAAAGAAAAATGCCTTAATAAATACACAACAGCACAACTAGTTCGGAATTTTAACAGACCACACAATTTATCTACATTTGTGGCATTTCAGTATTCTGCAAAGATACAGAGCTTTCATGAATGGATTCATAATACTTTTTTTTTTTTAAATCAATATGATTCAGAAACTTATCTGTAAGTGAACTCATCACAACCCTTTTCATTTACTACGGGGTGTTTCTTTTTTCAAGAGTTAAACTCTATTTACTAGTCCAAAAAATAATGAATATTTAGGAACATTAGCAGTAGCAAAATCAGCTGTTACCTGACACAATATTTCAGATGTTAATATTGTGAATACTTAACTATAAATATAAGCCAGCTTCTTCCAAGAAGGGAATGTGTAACTTCTACCCAAACTTTGGTTTTATGGAGCATCGTATCTTTTGAACATACTAGAATTTATGGTTTGGGTTTTCCTCCACCTCCATCAATAATTTTTAGAGAAAATACAGAAATCTGATGGGCTTCGAAACTCACTGTTTCTCTAAAAAATGTAGTTCTAATTTTTACTGAAAACATTTATATTCTCCAGAAAAATTAAATTTAACCAAGTATCTTTCTACAAGGGGAAAAATTTATATTGAATAATTTTACCTTCAGAGTTATGCGTAGTTTTCTTGTGTTTTCGACATAAAATCCTATAAACAAAGTAGTTGAAAACTGTCAAGTCAGTCACGATTCACAGATTATTTACTCATCTTTTAAATTTAAATGCCAGTACATTTTTCTCCCACTTGTAAGACTCACAGATACACAAATCTTGCAGTGAAAATAGCTTTTCTAGCACATCACTATTTTGAATGCCACAATCATAATTAGAATTTTTTGCAACAGTTTTGTTTAGATTCCAAAGTGGGGTTTTGCTTTGCTTTGTTGTTTTTTAAATGAAGAATGTAAAATATAAATCAAAAAATAAACATAACAAATAAGTAATAGTTACATGTAAATGCCTTGTGAAGGTTTCTCTCTTATCTGAGCTTTATCATGCAAAGCACAGTAGTAGTGATATGTCTTGTGACACGTTTTCACATCACAGCCAATGGTTGCTCCGGGACAGTGGCATAAAGAGCACATCTGGAAAGTAGAAGAAAGCACAACTCATGTTACTTTTTGCTTAGTACTTCTGAGTTCAAAAAGAATACATTTACTACTCCTGGTGACAAAACAAATGGATTTATGCACTTGGTATTACTCCGCCTGCTCTCAGGTGTTTTTCATAATTCATTTTAAAATTAAGAAATTTGCTACAAGTGTGCAACAGTGCAATAACCATCAGACGCGTTATCCACTCAACCACCATTATCAACTCAATGAAGAAAGTAAGTAATTTATTGTTGTGGAACGTATCTCATGAAAGTGACACAGTTATTCACCTAAATATCCCTCTCACAATGACAGTCTGTTTGTACCAACCATTTCAGAAAAGTTAAAATCATAATTGTACCTGTTTAATTCTGAATTATATTATGAAGGCAGGAGAGAAGAAAAATGACACCCATTTGGGAATGAGTCCTGCAGTCAGAAATACTGATGATCTGCAAATTTACCTCAGCATTAGCAGCTAACTTTACCTTTTTTTTCTACAGTTATGTCCTTAAGTCCTTTCCAAAACACTGAATTTAGTGAAATATTTGGTAAACACAATGAATTTACTTCAACTAAACTAAATTTTGCTCTTTATACTTATATTGCAAAAAAGATTAAAAGTGAGGCTGTTGCTTTACTCCTCTTTCCCATTAATTAAATCTTCTTTAATCAGACACATAGATAACCACAGCTATCTGCCTTCAAAATTGCTCATGGTTCTTCTTGTACCGTGGTAGGAAAGGAAGTAATTGACAGTATCACAAGATTTTTCTCTGTATTGTTCTCTACTGACTTAATATTCCCCAAAATCTCAGGATTTCCCATTAAACTCACCTCTCAAGACAACTGGAGCTTTTTCTTTGTATCCTGCACATTGCCCATGCCCCCAAAAGGTTACAATCAATTCCAAATCTAAGTATGCAATGTAGGATATTCCCTATATATATAGATACATCTTTCTGGATACATTTTTTGCCCATTGCACTCGTTTAGTCAAGTTCTCCTTGCTACTCTCAAATACGCCAAAAAATATACCACCAAAGTTACCAAATATACCACCAGCCTGTTTTTCAATTTTAACAAAGTCAACTGAACAGTAAAAATGTCAAAGCCTTGGATCATCTCCATTTACTCCTCTGCAAGCTCTGAAATGGTAGAGTTATATACTGTTCCCTAGTTGTTATCTAATTTGTATGGGCATTTTATCTCATAAATCTGTTATACATTATGGTTTCATATGTAATAATTGCTGATCAAAGTCCTTTAGAAAAGCCTAAGCTTATATATCCAGCCAATCAAGTTTAGGCAGAACCTCAGTTTTTTTGAAAGACAGAAATGACTAAAAGCTTTCTTTCTATAAACACCATGATGTGTCTGTAAAACAGAGTACACAATAAGTAATAAAATACTTATTCTATTGGCACATGTCTGCTGTCCAAATGGTCACTAACTCCCAAGTTATATTGGGTATATATGAAGTTTGATAAGCTGCAAATTGGGTATGTTCTTTAAAAAAAACCTTCCCATGCACAGACACTAAAAATAATACAGATAATTAAGATATTTAAGAGATCAGTGACTTGTACTTCTAAATACTTAGACTTCATAAGCTTTTGTGACTGGCCTACCAAGGTTTGAACCTACAACCTTTTCTGAGACACATCTATTACCATCAGAAAGTCTCTACATGTCAGTCACTGTCACTCTGGTAATGAGGTCCCCACTGTCCCCACCTGGCCAAAAGCACCTCCTCAAGGAGGACAAATTGAGCCCAAGCCATCAATACATTCACTTAACCCAGTGCACTGAGGTTTTCTGCTGAGTGTGTTCCCCCATAACAGACCAGGCTAGACCAGCAAGCAGGCCTGAGAGAAGGGATTTGGGCTAATGATAAACATTTACCTTTAAACTTCCTACACGCAAATGGAGAAAGACAAGTTCCTCCACAGTGTGACTCAGAGCTGCAGCTTTCTGACAGCTACAGAGACAAGGCACCTAAGTTAAGATCTAAAATTATCTTGTACATTTTCTCCAAAGAGGAAACAACTCAAAATTATGAAGCCATTAGATTGACCAGATCCACGTTTTCTACAAAAACCCTGAACAAAGTGCCTAGTACACACAGCTGGTGATCTACAAGAATGGAGCCATTGCAATACAAGGAACATAAAGAGATTCAGAAGCAGAAAGAAAGAAACCACCAAAGACATAAAAAGTAAAAACCTTTAACCCTTTAAGAGACACAAGAATCAAAAAGTTTCTTTATGATCAGTAGTTCCATTTACGACCATATTCTTTGGAAAGTCCTAATCACAACACAAATCACTTGTGAACAGTTATTTCTTTACGCTTCAGCTAATTAGAGCAAATAAAGTTCCTTGCATTGGAAAAGATTCAAATGGAACAGTGGATGAAGTATTAGACTATTATTATAAAATTGTAGTTCTACAATAACACTTTGGACTTCTCTTAGAGGTCGAAGAACTGATAAACACATAGAGTGCTTTAAATAACTAACTGGAAAGGTTTTAATGTGAGAAGTGAACTGATTATCTGCTAAAGTTATTTTAAAAAGAGCCTCACTCATTTCCCCAAATGGAAAACAACTAGTTCTAAAGAAATAATAATTTAAAAAATTCCTCATGAATTACCTTCTCAGGGATTAAAAAAAGGCATTGCTGCTCAATCTCTTTAATTTGGTGGAGCTGTAACGACTAGTGTACCCACATACCTCATAAGCCATCTATATTCACAGCATTATTTTTTAAATCAGTATAAAAGGAGCAAAAAGCGTATTTGGTAGTTAAAACCAGATTTTGGCAGCAAACCCAAATACTGGTAAAGGCACAACAACACCCTTCCCAGGACCCTAGAACGTGGGTTTCTTTCAGAAATCTAACAGAAAATATTAAATAGATTAAACACACTGAACAACTTCCTTGCAAACTTTATGGATGGTATGAAAATACTGTCTTCCACTTTCAGGAGCCAAAATAGGGACTTACCAGTTTTGTGCCTCTCTTTATTTCTTTCTGAATATCTTCAATAGAGAATCCACCAAGACTCTCATTATCAGTGTGTGAAGAAACCAGTGCGGATGAGAACAACTAAAATTGCAAAGATAAAATTTGCATTTTAATTTTTAAGGGTGTAAGTGATAGAGAAATTTATAGATATGAAACCCACCAAACTGCGGTGGCTAATCATGTGTGCCAATTCCAATCTGGTTGGCTTCTCCACGTGTTTGCAGCGTTTTCCCGGCTCCATCCCATTCCCGGTCACTCACCATACACTTGTGATGTGCCGCCACCTTCTGGTTCTCCGACATCAGCAACTGCCCACATTCGTTATCTTTATTCGACCGACAGAACCCACACTTCCTTTGTCTGGAGGAGACTTTCTTCTGTCCGACTGAGCTTGTCATGGTTTTAAATTACCTTAGAATGCCACTGCGATCCTCTCAATGCTACAGGGGAAAAAAACTGCAATCAGCATGTTAACATCAACAAAAGGCAAATTAACTTAGTTTTATAAATACAGTATTGGATGCTTGTAAGTGATTTGTCCCTTTTCTTTATGCTACTACTTCAATATATCCAAATAAACAAGCGACTGGCAGAGGCAGTGTTTTTCCAAATTTTAATGAAGTTTTATCACCAAGAAAAAGCAGTTTCTTTATGCAAAAAAGTTTGAGAATTAAAATAAAACTTTGGATGCTAATACAAAAGCAGAAAAGGGAAAAGAAATAAGTGGAAAATACAAGAGAATCATTGGGGGAAAAGTTACTGCAACTCATTTTTATAGTTATTTATTACAGGAAAGGAATTTGTAGAAAAAACATACATGTGTACATGCAATGAAATTCATGCTACTGAACTTCTTCAAAAACAGAAGCAAAGAAAAACCCAGAGTCCAGCACAGCCTCCAGCACAGGTTTTGGCTGTAAAGGCTCATAAAGTCTTAGGTCAGATGAGCAAAGAGTAGAGATGAGATGATAAAATGTTACCATTTTTGGTATCAGAGGTATCTTGTGGCTACTCAAACAGCATTAGGAACAAAATTTTAGAGGCCTCTCTGCCTAAGGTGCTGCAATGGAAACCTCTCTGTGACCCACAGTTAGTTTGGCAGTACCACACCACGTTTCAGTAAGCACAAGAGAGATGCTGTTCTCAGCTCAGAAAAATAACTTCAAATTAAAACTCAGTATGAATCACAAACTTTTCATGCACTACCAGCAACACATCTTAAAATGTAACACTGAGGTCACAGTGCCCAACTCAAGCAGACACGGCTTGCGCAAAAGTGAAAACACCCATCAAATGCACGAACTTCTTAGACCAGTATTAAGAAGTTTGTGTTCATTTGCTTCTACATCTACCAAGAAATAAAAAAAACCATCTTCTTCAAAGAGACTTTCTTAGAGCTTTTTAGTTTGGAGATTTGAGCCTTACTACCAGAATTTGCCACAACTGCAATAAAATCCTCAGCCTTTCTCTTCATTTGACTCACCTAAGTAAGAAAAGTCATCGTAGAGTTCGTGTTTGTGTTGGAAAAAAGTGTAAAATCCAGCCATAAATAAGAAGAGCAGCGTTGCAAAACATCTGGACCGGTCTACAATGGCACAGATCTGCATAAAAATGCACAACTGGTCTCTGGAATTTGCATAGGCAGACGCGGTGCTTCCCAGTGCTGTCAGAAGCTCATAATGCTGGTATCACTCACTCCTTCTCTAACCGAAAGCAAAGGAACGTCCTCAAGTTTCCGTCAGCATGTCCTCCTGCTGACAGACTCTCCCGCTGCCGCCTTCTGCTTCAACAGATTTTCACAGACTGAGTTGTAACTGTTGGCCTTGCACTGTTTACTGCAGAACTCCTGCCTCAAAAGGTGCCTGTCCTGTCCCCCTTGCCTTTACTCTCCCAACCGCTTCACCTGCTTTCTGTTCTGAGAGCAGTTTACACCGCTGATGCACACTCAGAACAAGAATGCAAAGATTTCAGATCTTGCTGATTTGCACAAAAAATGTGCCAATCTGGATAAACTAGTCACACCCTTTTGCAGTGGCAATAGAGTCCGTAAGTGTTAAACACAAAAGAATTATTATACTGTATTCTTCTAAAGAAAAAAAAAAAGACTATTCTGTAATGGCTTCTGAAGAGAAAGAATGGTTCCTGAAGATATATAGATATATGTATATTAAAAAAAAAAAAATCTGTGTAATTTTTTAAACTTAAATAATATTTAGGAGCAGAAAAAGACCTACAAAAGACAAGTAGGAAATAATATCACAAAGATTTCTTGTTTACATCTCACATTCAATACCTCAACATAAATCACACGGGGATGTTTAGAAATATACTAACAAAATAATGTAAAATGCAAGAAGTTCTGTTTTGGTATAAACAGCGTGGTATATACACACACAATCACTTGGGTCTACCTGTTTTATTTTATATTCAGATTATATTATTAAAATACTGACAGCAACGATACCAGTTATTAAAAGGAAGATCAGGAATTTCTTGCACATATGCACAGATCCTACTGACTTTCAGGATTGAGAATTACTATTAAAACAGAGCTACCCTTCAATTTAAGCAGTAAGTTTGTATTTTAGAAAATGAAAATAATTTATAGCACACAAAGATTTTTTTAAGTGGCTCTCATCATATTTAATTTATAGGAAAAACAATTTTCCAAGACACAAGATTATAAAGAACATTCTCACAGCTCGCTGCTTTCCACCTCCCAGTGCACTACAGGCATGTCACTGCAGCAGCACCAGAACCTGACACAGCCTGGCTTCCTCAAGTACTTCTGCATAATTAGATTTCTTAAGGCTCACAGTGAAGTTAAAAATAATGCCAATCTTTACTCAATATATGGATGCTGCTGTTTTAAAAAAAAAAAGGCAAATATATGTTTTGAAATACTTTACAATTACAAATAATTTAACACTTGAAAAATTATTCAAAACTCAAACAGGCCAAAAAGGAAATTCACGTTCTTTTCACCATCAGATTAAATTACTCTGAAAGCATTTTACAAAGATATCTGAAAGTTTTCTTTCCAACCCCGCATTCTTTGCATTTGTTTTTTTCTGTATCACTGGGCATTTAAACTATTTACACATTTTTAAAGACTGTAGGAAAAAAACTGAGCATGAGAAATATCAACAGACCTCTCCACAAATTATATTTACTTTCTCATAAATGTGAGAAAACACTACTCTTGCATAATTTTTCTTTGTGTCAAAATGCACTTATCGTGTCCCTTAAAAAAAGAAACAAAACACATTTTCTGAGAAAGATGAACCAAGTTATGCAGCTACAGCCCCACAATTCTGAATGCAAGCACTCAAAATTCTGTTTTCATCTCTCAAGTTAAATCACCCAGAGCAACTAATCTAGTTTGTCAAGTATCAAGCTACATTTCATTGGAATGAGAAAAAATGCAACTTAAAAACAGCTCAATATTTTGGTTTTCCATGTTTAAAACACTAACAAATGAGTAAGAATTACAAAAAATAGTGATTAAATCTACTGTTGACAGAATCTTGCTTGACAGCTTTGTCAAAGTCTCACAGACTGGATCACAACAAGTGACATACTATGGAATCACTGGCCGGGAGATTTTCACTGTCTCCACCAAAATGGAACACACATACTACAAACACAAAGATTATTCCATACAGATCAGTTTTCCACGGGCTTGATCTAAGAAATGAGAAGCTACACGTACCCTAAAATAACAAAACGAGACATTCACTAACCATTCTTCACTGAAAAATTTGGGTTCGTTTGCATTCACATTTCTTACGTGCACTAAAGCATTATATGTAGTTCTTTCCCTCACAGCATCTTTATTTTATCTTTAAAGCAGCAGTTTTTACACCCTCCTGTAGCTTCCATGCTGCTTTACTGAGCTCAAGACAACAGATTTCCCAATATAAAAGTGCAAGTTCAATGACTCTCAGGCACAAGATGCCCTCAGTGCACGAGACATTGTTCAGCACCAAAGACTGGAAAGTAACCCGGACACTAATTTCTATCTATTGCCCAAACGTAATTTCAGGAGCCTGATTATAGGAGTTAAAATCTCACTTGTGTTTCCTGCAAAGGACAGTGACCTACACACTGCACTTGTAAAGTTTGTTTTGCTGTGTGACCTGTATGATTCCCAAATTATATTTCAAAAAATTAGAATTTATATTCGTGAAGAAAATTTTGGACACCTAAGGAAAACCTGCGAGAAGTAAACAAGCTTCAGAAAATGCCACTGAAGATGCTGAAGTGGTTTGGTCTCTCAGGAAAAGCTACAGAAAATATTTGTGCTGATTTTTCCAAGATGTTCACTGGACATACCACAGTCACAAACTTACAAGAGCTTCGCAGTTTCCCGGGTCAATCACCCATTGTTGGGAGGTTTATTTTGAAGAAAGAGGGGGTGAAGAAGGGGAGAGGGAAAGTATCCTATAGGGCTCTGTGGCTGAGAACCCAAATCACAGGTCCCATAGAAATTTTTATCCAAGAGTTACATTCACACAGCATCCTACAGCCAGTATAAAAAGTAGGATGGGAATTTATCCACGCAATTTCCCTTAAAAAACCCAAAAAGACGCCAAAGAGGGGGCAGATGCGAGGGGAGAAGAGCAAACCCTCGAAAGCCTAAACAATGAGAGCAGAGCAGGTGACTAAAAATGACACAGAGAGAGCCCGCGGTCAGGGAGATCTGGCAGACGGCGCCGAGGGATCTCCAGGAAAGTTTACATCCTCCCACAGGGAGCGGGAGATGGGCCGATAGCGGCACCTCTGCCGTCGGCTCCCCGGGAGATCGACGGGGTAGAACGGCATCTCTCAAGGAGGAACCGCCCGACCTCCCCGAGGGGCCCGGCCGACACCGCAGGAGCCCGACCCCTCCCCGGCCGAGGGGCGACCGGAGGGAGCGCGGGGGGACGCGGGAAGGGCGACCCCCTCCCGATTCCACAAAATTTTGGGGGAAATTTTGGAAGACAAGGGGGGGCGGATCCTCCTGGCAAGGAGGGCGCGGTCCGGGCCGGGCGGAACGAGCGGCACCGCCGGCCCAGGGAGGGGGCAAGGGGGCGGTACCGGCAGCGGGGGCACTGCGGGGTGCCGCGACCCTCGAGGGGCTGCAGGGGCAGGCTGACGCCCCGAGACCGGCG
>VZTD01004191.1:1119-54143 GCA_013397725.1 Rhagologus leucostigma | reverse complement strand
ACGGCCGCGCCGGCGGCGGCAGGCAGCGGCGGTGACGCCCCTGCGGGTGCACGGGTAGAAATGCCCTGAAATGCAGATTTAAACCCATAAAATGCTGAAAATGGGAGAGCTTCCTTCAACTGAACCCCTTAAAAATGAGGAAACAGAGGATGTTTACCTCCACTTAAACTGACACAGTAGCAAATAAATTGCTTCTCTCCTTTAATTTAATCCCCTAAAATATTGGGAAAAGAAGGGGTTTCCTCACTTTAAATTTCACAAGTGACGGAAAAAGGTGGATTTTTCTCTCAGTTCAAACCCTTAAAAAGGAAGAATGACTGGACTTCCCCCTCAGTTTAAACATTAGGATGATGAAAATGTGGGAGTTGCCCTTAATTCAAACCCATAAAATAATATGATTGAGATTTTTTCCTCTTCCATTTAAACTAGAAAATAATGGAAAATGGGGGTATTCCCTGTCAATTGATACGCCTAACAGCATAGAAAAGGCAGGGTTTCCTTCAAATGACACCATTAAAATCGCAGGGGAAGGGGATTCCCCCTCAATTTGAACACGGATAATTATGGAAAAGGAAGTTTTTTCCCTCAATTTAAACCCCTTTTCTCCTAGAAACCCCTCTCTTTTCTGGGGGCACTGTGGAGGGACTAGGGGCTCTGGGGAGGGACAGACAAGATAAAAGGGGAAAGTTGAACTTTTCTCCCTGGGACCCCACGTGCTGCCCCGCCCGCCCGGGTGCATCCGGCCGCTCCCTGGCCCCTGCCGGGTGCTCCGACCGTCGTTCCCGGAGGGACGCTTGGGACGCCTCCGTCGGCCCCTCTGGACTAGCGGCTCCCTGCGCAGGGGTGCCCGGCTAACCCTCTGAAAGCAGCCGGTCACGCCCGCAGCTGCCGCACCTCGGAGCGGGAGGCGAGGTGGGGAAAGGTCCTGCCGCTCGTTCCCTCCCCTGCGCGGGCCATTGTCCGCCCCCGAAGCGCCGGCGTGCCGGGCTTTCCTTGCCGTGGAAAAGGACCGGCCTTCTCAGTCCAGAGCTGAAATTGGGATTCTGCCTCCAAAATTCCCTACGTCTTAGGTTTGTAGTTACCGAGGAAATTTCCCACAAATCATAAGCAATTACCAGTAATTTTTCCTCCGCAATAGTTACTGAACTGTGTTTCTGTTGAAGTGTTGGACACATTGCTTCAGGGGCCAGGGGTTAGCCTGGGTTTTTTATGCCTAATCCTGACAGGCCCAGACCGAACCTGAGCACTCTCATTGCCGGTCCACCCTGAAATTCAGTGAAATATTGATATAGTTTATAAATACTCCTTTTGCCTGCTACTCGGTCTTTCCCTGTCCATCCAAGGAGCAGATTTACTCCATCCTTTGTTCCCAACCACGGCTCTCCAGCCCAAATGCCTGTTCTCACGGACACGATATAAGCGGAAAATTGCTACAAGTGTTTGCTTTTTAAGTAAAATTCTTATTACATCTGCCTGCACAATTAAAATAAATATGTGGATTGATGATTGTAGGGGGAAAGGTTTTCAGAGGAGAAAATATCCATTTTGGTAGCACAGGTCCCATTTTGACAATATTGCATTTTTTTTGGGTCTGGGAATCCTGCCTGTATAAGAGATCTGAAAATTGGTATTTAGCGGTTTGATATTTTGAAATTGGGTCATTTTCATATTTTGGAACTTGACATCCTGGTGTTTTGAAATGGAATTACTTTGGTATTTCTGAACTTGCTGTTCTGATATTTTGAAACTGGGTTACTGTGGTATTTTGGAACTTGGGTTAGGGTTAGGTTGAAATTCTGGTATTTTAAATTTGAGATTTTGAAACATGGTTTTCTTTGGTAGTTTGAAATTTGGTTTTCTATTATTTTGAAGCTAGGTTACTCTGGTATTTTGGAACCTAGCTTTTTGTAGGCTGGTTTTTTCGGTGTTTTTGTAGGCTGAGTTTTTAGGGTTTTTGTAGGCGGGGGGTTTGGTATTTTTGTAACCTGAGCTTTTGGTATTTTTGTAACCTGGGGGTTTGTTATTTCATAACCTGTGAGTGGAAGGGGTCTTGGGCATCCTAGCTGAGTCTCCTGGCTTCATGTGCCTTCTTCTGCTACAATTAACCTGGCACGGGAACTGTTAAATCGCAGACTGTAAGGTGAGACGCTTCCCGAAGCAGAAATAAATTCTGGCTGTGGCGAAGCCCACCGCCGCATTTAGAAACCCTTCGGCAAAGCCGTTGGAAAAGCAAAGGTGATGTCTGGCCACCTGGAGCTCCGGGGAACTGAGGTAAAGATGGGGAACGAGCAGACGGCGAACAGCTTCCGCTGCTTCCCGCTACATCGTTTGGTCCTTTGACCTCTGTGTGAACTTCAAGTTCATGGATATGGCATGGAGGCTCTATCGGTCAGTCTTACTTCACACCAAATAAAACAGTTAAACGTTGTCATAAGTACGATTATTATAAACACAATTAGGATGGGATGTACCAATATATCTAATGTCTTGGTGGCAGTGAGTGAATATCCAGAAAAAATGTCCTACCAAGCATGGGCTGATTCCTGTTTGATTTGGCTAAACGATGGTAGCAGTTTGTCTCCTACTATGATAATATTCATTTGACATTCTGCTGGAGTTTTATTTCGTATTGACAAATGTTTTTTCATGTGTTCTGAGGCCTGTAACAAGGTTTTAAGTTTTTGTAACAATGCACCTACAGAAACATTTAGATATTTAGGGTGCTAGTACACAGTTACTTGCTCATTTATGTCAGGCCAAAATACATGTATCTCTGTGCAGGCACAGACAGGTAATGCCAAGCCAGACTGAAACTTGGTGTTCCCCGTGCTCCAAATGCGATGGACGAAAAGATTGGAAATATTGTTGTACTGCTCAGCCGGCGTCACAATTTTCCCTATTCCCAGCTCTTCTGTTCCTTGAGCTGGATTTTCCCAGGAGCTGTGGTGTGCCAGGGGCAGGACATCCATTAGTCCCAGTGATTTTGCATAATTAAATCTGTGGTTGTTAAAGAGAAAAGAACAGTAATATGAAAATTCCTCACACTCAGAGAACTTATGGTGCTGTTGATTAAATCTTTGATCTAGAAGTACCTGTGACAGGTAACCTGTAACAAGGGACAATTTACAAAAAAACTGGGGGGAGAGAATTATTTTGAATTCTTGTCTTCCCTTTTTTAACAGCAGCTTGTTATTTTGGGGCCCAAGCTTAAAAAACCCAGAGTGCATGATTATTCCCAAGTGTCACGCTTCCATCCTAGGAAGAAAAAGGCCTTTTTAGGTATTTAAATTCTGCCCCCAAAGACACTTTGGAAGTCCAGACTCAGGCACTGATTCTCCTGAGCATTGTCTGTACTTGTAGCGTATCCACGACTCTTACACAAAAAATGGGGAATGCAAGTTCCAAAATATCTGTCCTGTAAACCCATTTAATAAGCCAGATTTATTTGAGCCACTTCTATTTAAACCAGACATTCTAACAAAGACCTGTTTTTCCTGATTCCTGTGACACGTTTCCCAGGGTTCCAGCACACCGGGTCCGGGTGCCGCGAGAAGAGCGATGACGAGACGGTTCGTCGCAGCTTCTGTGAAGGCGGCAAAAAGCCAAAGCCCATCCGTAGGATGTGCAGCCTGCAGGGGTGCATGGAGAGCCTGTGAGTGTGACTGGGCATGGAGGGCAAGGATTCCGCCGCGGGGCAGGGAAGCTCCGGCCGCACTGGGTGGGATGAATTGGGTGGGATGCTGACAGCTTTCCAGGCTGGATTTCCTGAATATTGAGGGTTTTTTTTACCTCCAAGAATGGGTACTGATGTGACTGGGTGGTTGCAATATATTTTATATACAATGTAAAAATATACATATATATCATAAAACCACAAAATGCGTTGGGTTGGGAGGGACCTTAAAACTCTTCTTATTCCAACTCCCTGCTATGGGCAGGGACATCTTCCACTAGACCAGGTTTCTCCAAGCCCTATCCAACCTGGCCTTGGACACTTCCAGGGATGGGGCAGCGACAGGTGGATAACAGGTAATAGTTGATGGTGTCTGACTCTATTTCCCTTCCCAGCTGGGCAGCAGATGAGTGGGAACGCTGCGCAAAAACCTGTGGGAATTCTGGCTACTGGCTCCATATGATGTGCTGTATCCAGTTCCATCGCAATGGCATCGGCTGTTCTGTCCGTGCCAAGTTCCGGAGAGCGGATCTCCCTGAGAGACGACAGTCCCGTGACCGGGCACTGTGCAAAGCCAGACCCCATCCCAGGTGGGCACTGGCAGTCGGGGGCAGCAGTGGCCCGTCCCAAAAGCCAAGGCAAGGCGGGACGCGGGGATCTATGCCTGGTGCTGTGACGTGGAATGTCCTAAGCTGTCCCCTGTGTCTTGCAGTGCTCAGTGACCTGCAGGTAGGGGACTGAGACCCAGCAGGTCTGTGCCATGCTGGGGACCAGTGCAATGAAGAATGGCTGAAGTCCAGGAGGGTTTGGAAACTCGCTCCCTGTGATGGTAAGAGAGCAGCTGGAATGGCTGAGACGGGGGAAATAATTCCTATGTGGAGAGCACAGTGCCAGCAGAGGGGTCAGACAGAATCCAGCTTTCGTCATGTGCTCAGTACAGCACACGCCGGATGTTGTGGCTCCGGGCGGTCAGTGCTTCCCCACGACAGGGTGTCCCCCGTAAACGTGCACAAACAGGGTTTAAGCACATTGACCCAAGTTTTTTTGCACAAATTGGGGCCAGAGGTAAAGGTGAGGCCAAACCAAACCCTGCCCAACCTCTAAATCCCAGGATAAGTTGTACAAGCTGCCAATTAAGGGACTAAAAATACATTAAAATGGAACCGAAGCATTAATAAGGTTCCTGGGAATCCCATTATAGTGTTGTCATAGAAATTTTAACAGATTTTTATGTTTTTTATGACAACAATGCATTTCTTTGTTTGGATTATTCACCCTGAGGGATTTGGGGGTTATTTGGATTTTAACTCCCTCACAGTTGCCCTGACACTGCTCAGGAGCTGGTAGGAAAAGCAGAGTCAGAGCTCCCGGCAGGCAGAGGATGTTTTCCCCCTGAGTGGATCCCACTGCTGCCCAACAGCCTGACCGGGAGGGATCTGCTTTGGCTCCTGTCTTCTGTCAGGGAAAGAATGTTTTCAGTTGATTTAGATTAGATTCCAGCAGCCTCATCTACTGGAGATTCCCTGGGGACCGATCCACTCTCCTAAGCCTGCTGCTCTCAGTTCCCGCCCAGCCGGTGCCAACCGTGCAAAGGAGAATTTGTACATCGAGCAGCAGTGGAAGAGCACGGGCGCTTACACGCTGGAGAGGGAATGGGGGACTGGCTTGTGCAGAATTCACCTTTATGTGATTATGGGAGTATATGGCTCCTACCAGAACGTCCTGGAAGTAGAGAAGCACAACCCCAAATCTCTGCACTGTGGGTGGAGCCACAGAATCTAAACTGGCACAAACTGGAACCCCAAAGTGAACCGTGAGAAAACAGGCCAAAATAAGGATCGCTGTCACTATGGAAGGGCAAAAGGAATTGTTCAGGACTTGGATTGTCCCTTTGGGACAATGTTGGACACTGGTTGCTGTGATTTATGTAATTCCACCCATTTGACTGCCAGGATTTCCCAGCCCAGGGGTTTTGGCTGAGACAGCAGCACAAAGATGGCTCTCTGTGTGGTGGCAAGATTTGGATTTCAGTATCAGCTTTCCTAGTTTAGATGAATTATACCTATAGCCCTGACTTCCATGCTGAATTCCTCCTGGAATAGCCTCACAGTGCCTCACGGGGAGCATTCCTGTTCCCATGCAGAACTGCCAGTTTAACACCAGGTTTGTCAGAAAAGGTCCCAAGGGAAGATCAGCGGGATCAGGACAAAGACAGGTTTGTATTCCATAGAATTTTCTATTTATAACCCTTGTCCCCCAGCCCCACTGATGTTCTTGTGGGGGACTTGACCAAGTTCCCTGGAATTCAGCTGATTTTCACCCACCCTGAGGTCGAGCTCCAGTGGGTATTTTAAAGCAGAAGGTGGTAGCCGAGCGTGCTCCCAGCCCAGAAAGCTGATTTCATTTCAGAGCCTGAGGAGTGGCCTCTGGAAATTCTTTTCTCTGAGGAAAGGGATGCACATACCCACCTTCAGGGCGCCTCACATCTGACATGCCTGTTAAAACTTTCCATTGGTTCTGCAGTTCTGGTTGGGTCCCTGAAACACTCAAAGCTTAATCCAAACAAAACTGTATCAGACTTTAACCTTTTATTTTAAGGCATCTCCAAGGGCTGTTGCTTGGGATTTAATTTTGGTGAGGGAAGATTCCCTTGGCTTTAACACTGCTGTTGCTTGATGTCCTCAGGCTGGAAAGGAAGGGATTCAGACACACCTGGGTGAGTGTGTGGGAGCTCTGAGAGGTTAGCCCTGGGAATTGCTGACTGAGCCCCTCCTCAAACACAATGTGCTGACATTCCCTAGTGCCAGCTGGTTTCTTGGGGTATTTTTGGGGTGTCGGTGGGGTCTGTCTGGGGTGAAGGATCTCAGGGTGTCTGTTCAGAGCAGCCCATCACTGAGGAGCTGTGGGCAGAGCCCCATCTGTGCCCATCCAAGCACTACCTGGGCATGCCAGTGCTCATCACTGTGTTCTCATCCCTGGGATGTGTATTTTGCAGAGGAGACCAGACTGGAAGACAGATCCATCTTGTGCCAGATGGAAGTGCTGGCCTGGCACTGCTCCATCCCTGGCTGCCCTAAACTGTGCCACGAGTCCTGTGGCCGGAACAGTGGCACCTTCCCACTGCCTGGCCCACCCAGAGCTGCTGGGACCGAGGGGGACGTGGCACGGGTCCCAGGCGACCCGCCGAGGGCTCCAGTAGTGCCTGTGTCTGCGGTGCACCCCCAGGCCCAGCTGCTGCCTGAGAGCGGTTCTCTGGGGCAGCTGTCTTGAGCAGCAGAGAAGGCCAAGTGGCACATCCCGCCCTGAGCCCAAAGGCGCTGGCATTCCGCACTGGAGAGCCGCTCCGGCCGGGAAGACTTTCCGGCTTTTGGCTTTGCCACACCGTTCTCTGCCAACAGCGGCAGCCTTGGCCGTCGCGCTGCCCCGGCTGCGGCTCTGCCTCCGGTGCCGGTGGAGAACGCGGCAGTGGAGGCTCCTGTGCCGGCCGGGACCTCCAGGAAGGGCAAGGAGCCTGCTGGGAAGCGATGGCCTCTGAAGGCTGCCCTGCTGGGGACAGGAAGACCTGCGGAGGACAGCCGTGCAACGGGGCCGTGTTTGGCCCTCCGGTTGCGATTCCCTGACCTCTGGATGCTGCGGAGCATGCTATGTGCCACGAGCAGGACACTGCAAGGCACAGCTCACACCCTGTAAATACAAGGACGGGAAGTGCTGGTTCACTTGCTGTGGCTCCCAGCCTCCTCCTCCCTGCACTTCCTGGCCAGCTGGGACACACAGAGAAAACAGTAAGGGTATTGTACAGCATTTTCAGTGGTCATGAATAAATGCATTTGAAGAGTTTTTACCATTACTCAATTCAGGTATTTTGGTTTGACAGAAAACCGAGAAAAGACCATACAGGAGGTAATTCCATTTTAATAGTCTCCAAATCTCCAATATCTGAAATGAAAAATAATAGAGTAAGTGTGGCAGTATACAGTGTTAGTCAGCTTCTCAACATTGCTTTCCAGTATTTTATGGGAAAAACATTCGGCCTAAAACTTCTTATCTGTAAGTTGCTGCAGGTTATAGGAGAGGGAACCTGACACTCAGTAAATTGCATGAGAACCACAGCTTAAAGTTACTCGATGTCTTCTGGCCTCACAGGATGAGGCAGAGGTATAACCGATTTCTTCTCTGTATCTCTGGAAAGAGCTTTTCTCATGTCTATAGCAAAAAGAAAGAAGTTATTATAGTAACACAGTCATTGTACAAAGCCATATTAAGTGACTTCTCCATTAAAATAAGATAATTTTGAATCAAGAAAATTTCCTAGACTCATAAGACTGCCTCAAGGTGGAAGGGACCCATAAGGCTGCAACTCCCTGCTCCGCACAGGAGCCTAAATCTACCTAAAACTATACTGTATCATGAGGAGCATTGTCCAGATATTCCTTGAACTCTGATGGGCTTGGTGTCATGACCATTTGGCTGGAGAGAGACCACTGCAGTTACTAACCACCCTCTCGGTGAAGAACTTTCAGGTCCCTGTTTTGGGATGAAAGGAAGAAAGCACTGCCATTCCGATTTGTTTATTCTTGTTCTGCAGTTGATTTTGCCAGAGACGCTACAAAATGCGTATATGGCAAGATTAAGTTTTGTAAATGATATAATCTTAAGTAGGAAAAGTTATCTAAAGGAGAATACAAAAATCCCATTAATCAACTATCTGAAATTGTTTCATATACCAAAAAAATAATAATAGTCTTACAAACAAGCCCAGGAACCCTCAACATGAGAATCGTTCCCTTCAGTTTGAGACAGAACAAGAACTTACCATAAGCATCTTCATCTGGCTCCCCACTGCTAGCTGAGTAGTACTCTAAGACTGTCCGGTACACACTGTAGCCTAGTTGCTTATACATATTTACAGCAACCTGATTTGATACTCTCACAAAGAGATCGACAAAAAATCCACCCTTCCTTTAGCAGAGGAGGAAAAAACCAAACAAATAAACAAAACCACATTTAGGAATAGTACGTAAATGTATTTCTAAATAACAACCCATAAATTGTAATCGAACCAAAGCAAGTCTGATGTAGTATGCTAATCAAACATCTTTCACAATGTAATAACAGATACACTCCTTTACCAAAGGAGAATTCAAATATAGACATGGATTTTGTTTTATTTTTGCCGCACGGCCCTTCTACACCAGTTAGTGGGTTCAGAAATTTGAACAGAAAGAACAGGACAAGCTAAACACCCCCACGGGCCTAAATCCCTGTGAAATAATTAAAAAAAAAATTCCACGTTTTAGATTGCTTGGATTTGGAGGAGTGGAATCAGTCACAAAATTCAGTTGCCTAACAGGAGATAGCCCCTTAACTTCACAAGGCAAATTTTTTCAAAACATCATACTATCTCCCAATTTTACCAACCACAGTGGAGTTACCCTACCAGAATCAGTTAAGGACATTTCCCAGTGGGTTCATCTAACACTAAATTAAATTTTCTCCGGCACAAGTAACCAAGCACGGGACGGCAAGTAAGCTAAGATACTCTCTGCAGTACAAAATTTGTTCAAGATTGTGCCTGAGGGCATAGCACAAAGCCCGCAATTACTGAACAAGTATGTTGGAGGCCCTACAGGAAACAGTGCTGACATTTCACAAAGCTCTTTTCCTGTCAAGAAATGTTCTTTTACACAGTATCTCTACTGGAATTGAGGCCACGTACTCCTCGCTCTGGCAAGTTAGCTTTTAGAGAAATGCTGAGATTTTGAACTGCTAAGCAACTTTCATAACTCTTTTTCTCCAGCTATGAGGAATTTCAGAAAGTCAGAACACTACGTAAAGCAAAATTCTGCACATAAACCAGGGACAGGTGTCTGTAGAAATATTACTTTAAAATATTACTTTAAAAGATAAATTTAAAGATAGACATACTACTCACTTTTCTGAAATTTCTTCCAGGAGCTCCATCAATTTAGCAGCCAAACCCAGCCGTCGAAATTCTGGTGCAACGGAGAGAGCAGTAACGTGTCCGTGCCATTCTTCCCTAGCCACAGAGCCTTCGGCTTTGCCCATGACTGTGAACATACAGAGCATCAGCACGGCAGCACCTTTGGAGTAACGCACCGCCCGCAGCCAGACAGCTTCACGAGAGGAATAAGCCATGGATAAACAAAAGTTACAATGGTCATGGTAAAGGCTCAAACGGGGGTGTCTACCTTGTCACTCTATGATTCAGCGGCCACTAAAAATGTCATTTTGCTCAAATATTACAACAGTTTCTTGGCTAGTGTAAAAAACCACCACACAAGTTTGCAAATTCCTTGCTTGAGGTGGCTTCTAATGCAAATTTTAAGCATTTCTCAAGAGTCTTTCACTGAACCAAAATTTAAGATCTGACTAAAATAATGGAGGAGCAGAGGGCTAGAAACCCAAAACTACCATCCCAGCAACTATTTGAGACTTTTGGAGATTACGGGGGAATAGAGCTTGGGAAGCTTTACCAATCTGGCAAGAGAAAGCTAGGGCCCTGCAAACATGATGTGTTGAAGGGGAAAAAAAAAAGAAGTGGAAGTGGGGATGGTGTTTTGGGAAGCTTCTTTCTAGTTTCTCTCCTTTCTACACTGGGCCAATCCAATGTTAGTTTATTAATGACCCTTCACACTTCCACACTGTGCTTTTATAGATATCACAGCCACTGCTAATAAGCAGCTAGTGTGGTGGGTACAGAGAAATGTTCTATACAGCGCACATACTTTCAGCTTTAGTATGTCAAATACTTTATTTCCTGGGTCCCTGCAAAAACCATTACTCTGCCCCACCCCACCTCCTGGCAGTTCTCTCTGGCGTGATTTCTGAAAACCACAAATATTACACAGCAAATCAGCACATGACATCCAGGCCCAGAGCTTTCCCTTACAGGGCAATGCAAAACGCAAGCCCAGAACTTTTACTTGACTGTGTGTAGGGAGCGTAGGGGCTTAATTCCAGATTACAGAAACACCCATTCACCAAATACAGGTGGATGTTACCACAGCCAAGGCTCCTCGCTGCGCTAGGAATATCAAACTGGAAGCTACTGCCGTTGAGTCCTGCATAATACCCTAAGACATTTAAGAAAAGGGAAGATGCAACGCAATGTTCCTCTTCCATGTTGGATATTTGGTAAACGCGAAGAGTAAGAAAAGCTGCCGCGTTACAATCCCCGAAGTAGGCAACGAAGGGAGACGTTACCGCCGGAATACCCGGCACTCACTGTAACCCATCAGCTCCCCGCCGGGCGCCTCGGCGACGATGAAATACTCGGGCCAGTGGGCGAGGTACTGCAAGTAGAAGGGAATCCCGTACTGGGCGCTCGGTTAAGGAGCAACTGCGGCCACCACGGCTGCGCCGCCCGCGCCCGGCCCCGCGCCCCTGCCCCAGCGGGAAGGATACGGTCTCGGTCAGCGGGTCCAGGTTGCTGTGGGGGAAGAGAGAGCGGCGCTCACCACGGGCCCGGGCCCGCCCGGCAGGCGGGGCGCCCCGAGGACCCCGCGGGGTGGGGAAGCGCGCAGGGGCGCGGGGGCAGGGAGAAGGGACAGCCGGCGCTCACATGTTGTTGAATCGGAAGAGATCGTCGCAGGTGAAGGCGCGGAGCGTTGTCATGATGATGGTGATCACGACGATGACGGTGAGGGTGACGGTGATGACGCTGCCCCGGAAGCGCTTTCGCGCCCAAGGGCCACTTTCGCACGGAAAGCCGGGAGACGAGGCACCCCCGCCCCCTACACAGCCCTGCCCCGCCCCGCAGAACTAGCCCGGCCCCATCTCTCCTCAGTTCTGTCCCGCCCCGCCCCGCCTCGCGGACCCGCCCCGGCCTGGCCCCCGCCTGAGAGCTGACTCAGCCGGCCGTGCCGAGCAGGGGCGGCGCGGGATCCTTGACCGAGAGCAGCGGGCGGGCGGGCGGCTGGCAAGGCTGAGCCGGCCCGTAGTGGTGCGAAGCGCGGTGGGGCGGGGCGGGGCCCAGCGGGGCCGCAGTACCAGGAGTACTCTGAGCTTGTGCGGCTCCACCGCGAGCACACACAGACTACACGTAACACGACATGACCGTAATATGCAAGACTACCGCACGCAGAAAAAAACAACTCTGCATCTGCAAAGACGCCGCCGGACGAGGCCGGACACAGGCTGGAACTGCCGTGACCAGCACGTGCTCGCCTCATGTGGAATGAATCCCACACCCACTCTCAGCGCCAAAACACGACTGATCCTGAACACCCCTCACCACTGCACTGACTTAAGCATCTCGCCCGTCCCACTCTGCAGTCTCTCCACTCCACCCCCTCAGACCACTGGCCCTTCAACTTCGCTTTCAGAGGGCTGCGCGTCAGAATCCATCCTCAAGAAGGACCACATCAATTTAACTGGGATGCTGCTGCAATCAGCAGGTAGGTGCCTCTTCATCATTTGCAAAAACACAGGGCTGGAGGTCATGCCAGCCAACAGTGACCTCTTCCACAAAAATACTGTCCTCAGTAGTGGACGATACTCCGCTCACCTGTTCTATAGCATCTCCTGTGACACCCAGGAAAACAGAGACAAGATGTCCACTATACCCATAAGCATTCACCTACTCCACACGGCCTGCTGTGCCATTCCTCTCACCTCCATCAGTGTAATTCAAATGCTCAGCTATTTCTGAACAAAGTTACCACCGCAAGGGACCCAGATTGCCCTCTAGTTATTCTGAAGGAAGGTTTGCTGCAAAGTTTGAGGCTATACTGTGGGTTTGATTCTTGTCTTTGAAAATTCTGCGTGAGATGCAGTGAATGGAGTTTGAGTACATGTTTTGGGACAATGAAAGATGCCTTTCTTGACCTGGAATTTGGAATCGGGAGATGCTGGCAAGGCTACGCCAGACAGAATGTGGCAATTCAAGATCTGTCGGAGTTCTGATTAATTTAAGGGTCAACGTTTTGGTAGGAAAAAGTTGATTCGAGGTCTGTAGTTACGGTGCAACAGTGATGTGGGATTTCAGAGTTGCTGGAAGCAGGAAGAGACTATGCTTTTCAGGATGGTGGTGGTGTGAGGGGGGATATGAAACTTGGGAAAAAGACCATTTTAAGGCTGGTTCTTGGTCCTTTGCGATGTTAGTGAATGTATAGCTTTATAACCCACTCCCACTTGAGGCATTCTTTTCCTGCAGAACTACAAGAACGATATAATGACACACCCTTAAGAGCAGAAAAAGCTCAACCGTTCACTTGACTACCGTGACTAAGACACTCTCTCCGGCCAAACTGGACTGTGGGCTGTTTTGCTGTACACAAGATAAAGCCTTTACTTCTGAAGTGCTAAAAGGCACTTCTGTTACTGTGACTGAAGTTGGTTCAAAAGCTGGTCATGGCTACAGTAGTCTTTACTATTATCAGATTGATTCCCAGTATTGTAGCCTAAACCAGTATTTTCTATTCAGTGAGTTTGGGTTTTTATTTTAAATGACTGACTACACATCAATATATAGTTCTGCTAGTACGAAAACTGTGCAGGCCAAATCTTGGGTGGCTATCTCTGCTGAGCGAAGTACAAGTGAAACAACTTTAGGCCTTACTTAAGCGTAAGTACAGAGATTATGAAAGACTTTCTCCCCTTCTCAATTACCTTTTACTGTATATTACAAGTGGAATGCCATTCAGTCTCAGCTAGCATGTGTGGAATGTAAATTAAGAGGTAATTTTAGCACTTCTATGAAGACAGATTTCACCCTTCAGAGAACAAGTATTTTCCACAGCTATTTTTATTTTCAATTACACCATAATCAAGTGTTGACAATTAGTGTCTTAAAAGCTACGAAAGCAGGATTTCAACCCAGCAACAAATTTAGAATCAATTTTATATTCAATTGCAAGTCACCGTCCTATAGAGACCTTCTCTAGAATGTTTAATGTTAGCAAGTTTCACTATACATACTCAAGGTTATGCTGTATTTCAAGTATCAGTGGAATTTTGTCTAAGGGACTCATCAATAAATGAAGATACTAACATATTTAGAAGAACTGTAATTATGGTTTTAGTGGTATCAATCACTATGAGAAGAAGCAGCTGTTTCTCAATATAGAAAAGTGATGGCAAACGTGGCAGAAGAATTAAATACATAAGTGTGTGGTATTTAAGTGCATGGCTTAGGTAAAATTTTGTTGGTTGCTTTTCTGGTTTTTTGGTTTTTTTTTTTACTATTCTTTTAAAGTGCTTTGCATGATCCACCATCAAAAGAGGCCTGTGTGAAGACCAGTAATGGCATGGTTGATATTACAGGAATAGAAAAATTAAGCATTCACACAGTCAAGCTTTGATTTGAATATTATATTAAAAAAAAAAAAAAAAAGAAAAAGCCAAGGCCTATAGATTTAGATACTGATTAGAAATGTTTCTACATATCTTAGACTGCAACCAAAGAACGTGTTACACTGAGGTCACAAGAACCGGCCTGTTCAGATACAATTTATAAACTGACAAAGTCCACAGCAAAGCAATTGCTTTACTTTCATAATGTAAACCCATCTGAAAGAAGAATATGCTGACAGTTTCACAGATGAGATTATAAATCAGTAAAACCAAAGCAACTGGTCATATAAACCTTTTGTCTCTACAAGGCTTAGCTTACAAGCTCAGGCTGTACATTTATTCTTCGAAGGACATCTTCTGGCATACAAAAGACAGGATTGACGGCCTTAATTTGTTCTTCTCCTAATAAAGATAGTCCAGCAATTCCAAATAAGGTGTGAAATGGATCCACCTGAGAGAAAAAAGAAAGCTTGTGTCTGTTTCCAAAAGTTAATCGGTTTTTCACTTGTATGGAATGAAACTTTTGTTTGCCAGCAGGAGAACTGAAAATCTCCATGGCTGGGGAAGACAATACAACTGAACAAACTTTCATTTGTGCTAACACGTGTTGACAGGCAAGACAATTTCCATAGCAGGCATTTACAATACTATTGTTTACTCAGGAATGCTTATCAATTATCTGCTGCTAAGATGATTTTCAACTCTGAGTTAGACAGAAAGCACTCACGTGTGTCTATTAGCATGCGATATCACAGGGTGGTAGAAGCGACGATAATTAACACTTTAAAAGTAAACGGGATTATCTACAGGTACCATTACCATAAATTCCCCACTTGTTCTTCAGAAAGATCACAATGCTCTTTAATGGTCTCCAAATACAGAGCTGTGCTGTAAAACCTTGAGGGAAGCAGCAACCTATTTTGCTAGAAAACCTCCCAGAACTATAAATAAAAACAAAACGCCCCCAAACCATGACCACCACCTCCTCTCCCCCCTCCCAAAACAAACAGATGAAAAAACAACCCAAACACTAAATCCCCCAAAACAACAAGGTCTGTTAGGAATGAGCTTCTGCAGGAACAAAGCAAAAACCTGGGCATCAATATTTCTACAGGAGTAGAAATTTCTACACTTCAGCAACTGAGGACAGGTAAAAATCATATGAAATGACTGCTAATATAACACGGAAAAATTCTCCTAAAGGTGCTCTCATTAGATAGAGAGAAAAGGCTCTGCAGAGCTGCTCTTCCAAGAAGACACAAATATTTCAGTACTCAAAGCCAGAAAAACATTTAGACTTTAAGTGCTGGGCTTTTCTTGGACAATTCTGAAAAGGGAAAAGGTCTTCCTGTAAGTACCTTAGAAATACAAAACTCTTCATATTTAAAGAACAGAAAAACACTTTCCCAATGACAGATAGGAGTTAACAGATTTCTCCCCCAACTGGGAATAAAGTAGCAGCTTGCAAAAAAATAAAAAGTTACTTTATTTTTTAATGCATTTGTGGAGAAGGGAGCAGACATGGGCAGCTGCAATAAAAACAGCTAATACCTCCCCAGACCATTAACAAATAAGCCAAGTGTTCTATAGGAATAGAAGTATAGCAATGAAGTCTTGTCATACTTTTTATATGTCCAGCACTCTTGAAAGATATGAACTTCACTTGCCATTTCACTGGGACAATCTCAATTACTTCCACTTGAAACCGGAGAGAACAGACCAGCCAAATCGTAACTGCTCTCTCAACAAGCAAAAAATCCATACCACCAGCCTCTTGATGATGTTATCACAAAAGCTTCTTCATCCCTCACCTAGACAAATGCCAGCTAGAAGATTTATTCAGTGGCTGGGCTGGCAAAGAATGAAAATTAGTGTATAGGGATTCTTAAAAAAAACTTATGATTTATTCAGATCAGACAAAACCACCAAGAGAGCTGAAGACTACTTAACCTGCACCAGACTTCAGCTTGCAGATCATTTCACAAAACAAAATAACAAACCCAAAAAATCTACACACACCCCAAAAAACCCAGCACCAAAGGCAGTGTTTTCACGTAGATGTTCCAAACGGTCTTGTGAGAAATGGTTTGTGTTGCATGTGTTATGGGAACCAAACCAGATCTTGTAAGGAATGGCAACTGCCTTCACTGGGTGATACGAGTGCGTTATAAAGTATGTGCTCCCCAAGTACGCCTTCAATGGCAATTCTACCCTGTTCTTCCTTCAGAGTAAACTGCAGCCTCTGCAAAACCCACCTGGACCATGAGTTGAGTTACACTCAAACAAAAGTTGAAATTTCCAGTTGAAATTTTCACGTGTATTTTATTTAGAAAAAATATTACTTACCATATCTCCTGGTCTGTCAGCAAATCCTCCAGTCTCCTCATCCTGGCAAGCCAAAATAAAGCAGCGCAGTTTCTCTCTGTCAATCCACTGTATCCTACCAATCATCTTCAAAGAAGCTAGCACCCACCACGAATAACATACATCAGGTAACTGGCAAGCAGAGAAGCAGATAATTATTTCATTTGGTTTTACACATAATGTTGCAAATTTTACTGGTAATTCTGCACATTACCAGATGCTCTCATAATACTGTTGCAGAGGCACAACACTTAAGAGTGCCTTTGGAGTAAAAGAGTTTCTTGACAGAGTCTCCTTTCAGCAGGCTTCTGTTTTCAGGAAGGGAAAGTATCTTTTTCAAACTTCTTCCCTTCGTCAAGAAACAAGACCACAAGAATGTGATTTTTAAAGACTTCACCTTCTGTGAGAGAGGCTGAAAAACCACAGTGCTTTTTTCAGGAGGAATACAAAGAAGTTCGTATCAACTATTTGTATTTTGGGGGGGAGGTGGGCAGCAGGGGAATCTGTTAGTTGATTATCTATTTGCCAGAGATTATTCTAGGTTACACAACTTCCTAGTGTGATGTGGAACACTATGACACTCAGGATTTACATCCAGTAAAACAGTAATTTTTATACAAATCCTATAGAAAAGATCATTCCCTAAGTCAGAAAATATTGAAGGCCCAGTTTAACAGGAGAATGGTTCAAGTGGTCAGCAGGACATCCTTCAGTACGTGTATTTTCCTGTACTGAGGACTCCAAAGAAGCATAGCTAAGGACTGCATGACAAGTGTTAGTAACAAAATAAAAAATCAAGATGAAGGCCTGACTTCTTTGAAAAGGTTACTAAATATTTCACAGAAGTCATGACATTTTGCAGTAGTTCAGCTTTAGAAAAAAACAATCTCTACTGAGGTTTGAACAAAGAAAAGAAGCCACACAATACCTTCTCTGGTCGTCCATTGAGACCTCCAGAAGGTAATTGACGTTCACAAAGCCACCAACCCAGCAAGTCAACATTTACTTGATGCAACTGGTCTGTTATAGCCAGAAATCCTGTGCAACAATAGATCTAAAATTACAGACATAAATGTTTTGTGTATTTAAAAACTAAGTATAGTTTAGCAGACTAAAAGCAGGAAGATCTCAAAGCGGCAATACGGTCACGTAAACAATACAAAATAAGCACACACACATTTCAACTTTTAGTTTCAATGACTTTTCCTTCAGAAAAGTGTGTTATTGTTACAGTTGCTTTTGTAAAAAAGTACCACTAGCACAATTTAATTACATAGCAGTAGTATTTTACTAATATAAGACACTAATAAAAGGTTTGGAAAGTGATCCTAGGAGATCTGACAGAGCCATATAATTTTATTTTAAAAACACAGACTCTCAAGCCAGAATAGTCAAACTGACTTCTGTAGGCTGGATATGGGCTTTATCAAAATTCTGCATTCAGTCTACAGTTTGTTCCTGTACCTGCCTTTTACCCTAACACTTGCAGAGAGTAAACTAAACACCAAATGAATTCCCTAGCAGAAACAGGCTAACCCGGATCATTAACTATCTTGGCAATTCCACATATATTCAGTCACGCTTACTTTCAAAGTGCCTTGTAATATATCTGCATTGATTAATCCCCTTTTAATAATTGATTTAAAAATTAATAGTTTTTTCTGGGAGATAACGTTTACAGTGCAACAGCATACTTCGGTCACATTTCATGTGGTCACTAAGAAAGCAGCGAAGCACAAAAAGCCAAGAATCATCGAATCACTAAGGTTGGAAAAGACCTCTAAAATCATCAAGTCCAGCCTTTAACCTCATAGCACCTAATACCACTAAACCATATCACGAAGTGCCACATCTACTCATTTTTTGAACACTTCCAGGGTTGGAGACTCCACCACTTTCCTAGGGAGCCTGTTCCAGTGCTTAACCCCTCCTTCAGTGAAGAAATTTCTCCTAATATCCAACCCGAATCTCCCGCAGTGGAACTTGAGGCCATTTTCCATTGTCCTGTTACTAACTGACTGGGAGAAGAGGCCAACCCCCACCTTGCCACAACCTCCTTTCAGGTAGTTGTAGAACAGTAAAGTCTCTCCTGAACCTTCTTTTCTCAGGACTAAACACTCCAGCACCCTCAAGCTGCTCCTCACAGGCCTTATGTTCCAGACCCTTCCCCAGCTCTATTACCCATCTCTAGACATGCTCCAGCACCATAATGTTCTTTTTGAAGTGACGGGCCCAAAACTGCCCTCAGGATTGGAGGTGCCCCAGCAGTGGCCAGCACAGGGGACAGCAACCGCCCTGGTCCAGTGGCCACACTGTGGCTGGGACAGCCGAGGTGCCACTGGCCTTCTTTNGCCGAGGTGCCACTGGCCTTCTTGCCCACCTGGGCACACTTGGGCAGATGTTCAGCTCCTGTCGACCAGCACCCCGAGGTCCTTTACTGCCGGACAGCTTTCCGGCCACTCTTCCCCGAACCTGGAGCATTCCACAGGGCCGTTGTGACACGAGCGCAGGACTCGGTGCTTGGCCTTGCTGAACATCACACAATTGGCCTTGGCCCGTGGATCCAGCCTGTCCACACCTGTCTCCAGAGCCTCCTGCCCTCACATGAATCAACACTCCCACACAAACTGGTCCTTCCTATGAATTTACTGAGGATGCACTCGATTCCTTTGTTCAGACCACTGATGAGGATATCAAGAGGACTGGCCCCAAAACTGAGCCCTGGAGAATCCCACTTGTGACCCTTTGCCAACCGGATTTAACATCATTCCCCACTACTCTCTGGGTCTGGCCACGCAGCCTGTTTTTCACCTGGCAAAGACTGCACCTGTCCAAGACATGGGCTGCAGCTTCTCCAGGAGAATGCTGTGGGAAAGCATGTCAAAGGCTTTACTCAGGCCTAGGCAGACATATCCACTGCCTTTCTCTCATCCACTAGGCAGGTCACCCGGTCATAAAAGGAGATCAGGTTTGGCAATGTTCCCAGAAAACTACTGAACTTCCATGGAGGTGAAAGATATAGCTTTTTAAGAAGTATGTGAATAAGCACAACAGATCTACTCCTCACAGGAAATGCCAGCTGCAAACAGAGCGGGTTCAGCTATTGAACCGACTTCCTCGAACATGGTCCAGCCATTTAGACTATATGGGCAATGCTACTGTACATAAAACTATAAGATAAGTACATGTAACAGATTTAACTTTTTTCCCTGATTTCAAAGAAAGAAGGGGCAGGAAACCAAACACTTGTCAACAAAATGCCTCTAGTATTTTCATGTGATGAGGTGAATCCTGGCTACGGCATTACTCACCATAATTATGCAAAATAAACACTAACTGCAACAGCATTAAAAGTTGATTTTTTTCACACATTCAGGTTAAGTGCAATAAACCCTTCCATGAAAAGAAATAAATATAGGAAAGGTAAATTTAAAATTAAAATTATTTAAATTATGTAAATTTCCTGTTGGAAGAAGTTATTTAGATTGTCTTCCTCAGGAGATCCCTTAATTTGTTCCAGTTATACTACTCCATTTTCTTCTCAAGTAGATTTTACTGAGCATTTTTCAGAATTCACTGTCACCAATAACACTAGTGATTCTAGCTGATAAATATTCCCATTACTAAGTTAGGTATGTCATCTTAAAACTGACTTTCCTCAAAAAATTAAGTAATGCTTGACAGGATTCATGCCTCATTTTTATTTGGGTTCATTGGCTGATAAATCTCAAACATACTGTACAATCGACCTTTATGTCTCATTATGATCTGTGTCAGAAACAGTGATAAATCTTGTCCACTGTCTCCACTGATACCCATTTCAAATTCTCTAAAAATCCTCAGGCTAGCAATTTCAACATCACTATGCGAAGACTGAAATACAGTCCTAAAAGTTATTCCGTTATGAACTTTTTTCTACCTATTCTAAACTCTCGAGTCTCGACCTGCCTTCTCAGATTAGGTTACGTATGTGCTCATTTATTTTAACTAAGATACTAGAATCAGGCATTTGAGAAACAAGAGGTACATCACTTGTCATCACTGATACGTGTTGTAAAGAAACATTTATAGGCGGTATGTGATGCTTGCTAATTTAAAATATATCCCTATGAAGAGAAACTCACCTGTCCTGCATGTGATTCGGAACCAGGTCTACAACCAAACCCTCCATCAAAGTTCATACAGGACAAAACGAATTCTACTGCTTTTCCCACATCGATAGCATCCAGCTTTCCCTGCAAGTCAGAAAATACCTAATGCACTTGATATTCTACCAAGCTCATCTTCTACAGAAACTTCAGCAGTACCAAAGAGCAGTGCCAATCAATTCTCTACTTGTGCAAGCGATGATTTAGGACTTACCAGAAGTGCAAGAGTTGCTGCAGCACAGAAAGAGAACCTTGTATCTATTTCTCCTATGAGGGAGGTAAGGAATGAAGTAAGATTATTTTTTCAACAAACATACATTTAAATCACTACTGAAAGTATGGAACAAAATGTGAAAATCCTAGGTTGTACATTGAAAACAAAAATCAGCTAAAAAAATCCCCCCACACAATTTAATCTTCCATCTTATCAATTATTTCCCCAGTAATTTAGAAAATGTACCTTACCATTTAAGTGATCTGTATGTTTTACTATACATAAAAGTCAACAACTCATGTAGAGCTGGACAGCAATCCCGATCAATTCAACTAGTGGTAATTTACAAACAAGTATTTAATTTTGGATTTTATCTGTAGTGCTCTACAGATAATTGCAGAGCAATGGAAATAATGCAAAAATAATCAGACAACTCTTACTCTGCCTTAAATCCGACAGAAGTAAAAGCCATTTCTTGTTTTACAGGAAAACTAATTAAAGTTACAAGGTTTCTTTTGCATATTTGTACCTGGAAGAAAAACCAAAGCCCCTACACCTATAACAGAATGATTGCTTGTCAAGTCCAATATAACTCTTATAAGCACAAACTCCAAGCAATTAATACTTGCAGTCACAATTTAAAATTGAACTGAGCTGCAAATATTCTTTTTTTTGGTCAAACTTACGCAAGACTTCTCTTCTTAAGAAATTCACAAGCTGAAACACATAAACCAAACATCTGCTGCTCTGTCCTACATCAGGTATCACACTCCTTCAGCTGCGCCTCTCAGAAATAATGTCAATCCATTGTGCAGTTGGTACACTTGTGACAATACGTCAACAAAAAGGACGCAGCAAACTATGAACCAATTTAACACACAGCGTATCATCTACCTTTACCGTAGCATGCATATACTACTAAGATCTCAACTACTGAATTTTACCTGAACAAGAACATGAGTGATATGCAAGAGATTTTATTAAAATTTAGGTCCTCCATGGTGATAAATACTTTGAGTGACTAAATATTCATGCCACAGCTTAAAAATGCCATGTTTGTTCATGAAGAATTTATATGCAGAAACAAAATCAGTATTAACAGAAGTTCATGAGTGCAAACTCAGTTTTTCTCACTTCCACATAGTGAAAAATCCTTTCACAGTTGACATGGATACAGATCATTACCGACTACCATCAAATAGCAAGTATAAAATGTTCCTTATGAAACAGCAGATCTAGTATACCAAAGTACCATTAAGTTACAAACGCCCAAAAGTTTTCTTCTTTGAGAACTGGACACCTTATTCTCAATACAAGAATGGAACTGAAGTTTAGAATACTTATGAAAGGAATGAAACATAATTCTGTCCTTCACAAACCCTTCTTTTTCATGACTCAGAAAATAAAAGTGTTCACATACAACACATATGCAAAAAGACCATCCAAGGAAACTTAAGTTTATAGATTTACACAAGTCAACCTAGGCACTACATTTTAAAGAACTAAAAATTACCCCATTCGTCTCCAGCAAACGATCCATCTTCTTTCTGCAAGCTCTGTATATATTCAACAATTTTATTTATATCAACTACATGGAGACTATCATATAAGATAAGAATCTGGGGGGAAAAAAAGGACACAGTAACAATCAAAGAGAAGCAAAAATTTTAAAAATTTATTTTTTAACCAAAAACCCCCATGGATTTATAAAAGACTTGATTTAATTGACTCTGACTACTATTTGGTAAGGTATATTAAAAAAACCCCTTTTTTCCACTTTAGTAGTTAATCTCTGCACTGTAGATTATCTCTATCTAAAAACTTTAAGAAATTCTCAAAGGAAAATACAAACAATTCAAACTGAACTCTTTCATGCTTTGTTACTTTCTAATGTTGAGGTCTCCTTTCAAAAGCATAACCAGGTTTATTTATGTTAGCAATATGCAGAACAGAGATTTGATTATGGTTACTATTGTAATGGGACAATGACATCTTAGATGTACCGGTCTGTAGTTGGCTACTTGCGGTTACTTGGATATGTGTATGTTAAGCTGCTAGTTACTAATTCCACTCACAGTGCAAACTTGTCAACAATTACTAATTTCAAATTATTAGATTTTTATTTACATTCAATTTTTAAATATAATTAATAGAACCGAAATGCAATAATTTAAGAAAAAGTATGAACAATATGATTATACACCAACTGTACAGTGAATATATTCTGGAAGAAAAAGAAGGGTTATAGTAGGGAATTCAGTTTTCCAAACCAGCACTGATATAAACCAGCAAACCTGTATGACAGGATGTTGTGTGAAAATAACAATACTGTTTCTGAGCCCCACCTGACTTCATGGTTTCACTCATAACTTCCATAATCGGTAAAGAGTAATTAAGAATTTATTATTTACAACAAAATGAAAAAAAATTCCAGTTGAAACTAAGCAATATTATAGTGCCAATCCTGAAAAACGCTGGACACTATGATTTTAAACATAGTTAGCTGAAATCTTTCAATTGTTAGATAAAATTTAAGTCTTACGGAAAATTCCAAAAAAACAATGTACAACTCCCAGAGAAAATATATTTTCACAGCGTGCACCTTAAATGCAAACCTGAACAAATTACTATTAACTATAATCACAAGAACATATGACGTGACCCTTTAAACATCCTGATATGTAGATAGGACTAAACAGTATTCACTGACACCACGCATACTCACTAAGATATGCCGGTTAAGCTTACCACAAGAATTTTACATCAGCATTTGCGAACGCTTTTTCAGTTTGCACAACTAGAGCTCAATTCAGTTAACATGAAAGTATCTCCTAGTAATATCAAGTATATATTTAAGAATTAACATCTCTAATATGTAAAGTAACAGCCTCAAATTGTACTCCTCTTATACTCAATTGGAATTTGTGAAGGGAGTTGGATTGGACAGTTTGCAAAAGTTCAGACATCACAGCCGAAAGAAACCTTAGTTTCCTGGTCCTCAGTGTATTCAGAATAATTCTAGTGCTAAAGTGATAATAAAGATCAACCTTAGAGCATTCTGTCCTACCTAAGGGGTTCAAACCCAGTACCTTAAATCCAGCATAGTTTCTACCTAGAAAAGAATGCCATACTTTTTATTTGTAGTTCCATTAAAATACTTCATCCACAAGATTGAATGAGAGAGGCACACTGCAAACAATCAAGCTAATAGTTCAGAAGTGTTTGAGCCTTTTCAGTACTTTTTCACACAATAGTTTGCATGAACAGAACAAACGAAAACAAAAACCAGAAAACAAAGGCACAAGCAATATTGAGAAAGTAAGTCTATAATGGAGATAGTTGCACTGAAAAAATAAGACTGAGAGTTACTTCTTATCAGGGGGAGCGTATGCACCAAATAAATAAATAAATAAAATGCTCAACAGACTAGTATAATTTTTAAATTATACCCCCCCAAAAAACCCAGATAAAAATAAAATCAAAATTTTACTCTTATTCCAGTCATATGTATCTTTCACCTCAATGTACACTAAGAGGAATTTAAAAAATCAAAAATTATCTATAAAATGTTCCAGTAAAACCTGTACCTAAGGAGTATTTTAAGATAACTTACAAAATTGGTAACAGAACGCAGTAACCATTAACTGACCATTAAAAGTAAAACACTCCCAAATATGACAATTTTTAGAAAGTGATACAGCTTAACCCTAAAGTTGTGTCCATTAGATTTCTTTAAATAAGATACTGAAATCATTTTTGCCCCGGGCTTCCAACAGTAACTGGTTCATAAATCTGCAATCATCAAAATCTTATTCACAAACACTTTTTTCTAAAATTACCCTGCTACACTTACCTGGACAGCACTGAGGGTATACAGAAGATGAGGATCATGACCTATGCTGGCACTTATTCCACCACATTCATGTTGACACGATTTAATGAATGACAGAATTTCTTCTTTGTTCATTCGGTGCAGTTGCCCCATGAGATCCATTGCTGTCAGTCCCCAGTACACACCGCTCATCCTCAAATACTCCGACATACAGTATTCCTAAACAGTGCATTATTTTAGTTCTTGATCAGATAAGCACACCATCAATAAAGAGCAATGAAAAATCCATTAGTTAACTTTCACAAATAGTTTCTAGTCAGTCAACCATCTTCCATCCATTTAGCAACTATGCATCAGCCACTCACAGATATTCTGTACCTCATGCACATGTGTATATACACACGCATACATACAGGAAAATGCACATGTATATACCTACACATACTACACTCCCTGCCTCCCTGTATTTTTCTAGTTCAAAGCATCAAGCTCAGTGTCAAATTAGGCACAAACAAGTAGCTGGGCACCAGCTCACTTCGGATCACTTATTATCTTGGCATTGAAATAACCCCTCAAATTGCCACCCCAACTAGTTTCAAAAAATAACAAGTCTATTATTTCCAAGTGCCAAAACTCTCACAATCTGAAGTTGCACTAGGAAGCGAAATTTTATATTGAATTCTCTTACATTGATTACATCGCCTACACTACATAAACATTATTTTTTACATGCAGTACAATCGAAAGCAACAGTGCTTGGCATGCTTTTGTGAACAATAAAGGTAACTGCAACTTTTCTCCACATAAGCAGTTATTGACAATTTTCACCTGCTGGAAGCGGAATCCCATTGTTGTGGACTACATCCAATCACTTATGACTATAAAATTGATATTAGTTGTCCCACCAAAAGAATAACATGCAAATGCAACTCTACTTGTGCATTCTAGCGGAAGAAGAAGCTAGTAGCTTGTTTCTCAGGTCTCAGAGTAATTATGGAGCTAAAATTATATCTTCAAATTTATACTCAGATAATACATGCCAAAACTCATCACAGACCTAGAGAAATTAACAAATACATCTTTATTTTATACTCTGGATTGCAGGGTAAAAAACAATTAGCTTCTCAACATGCATCTAACCCTCAACTCTGAGCCAATAAATAAAGGTTATTATTACTGTTGTAACAAACTGATACCTACATAATCATCTTTCTTTGTTCCATATGAAGCTATATAGTCCGCATGTTTTTCTGAAAGTAATGTGCTTGGGGCATCGGGTTTTATTATAACATCCTTTTGCGGTGTCCCCTGTAAAAAGCACCAAGAAGTCAGTTGCAATGTCAGGAGAAAACGCTTTAGCAACTTGGCATAATTTAGTCAACGCCGGTGACTAACTCTGGGAAAAAACATCTCTCTAACTATTCTAAGCCTAGGTCAGGTTGCGTATCTCACGCCACCACTGTTCAGCCTGGCTAAACCCGTCCCCGGGAAAGGCTGCGAACCAAATCTTGCCATAAAGCTACGAAATCACAACTCGCCAGGAATAACCTGAAGCGCCGGATGCAGGAGCCCTTCCCCGGGTCCGGCACTGCCGCCCAGCGCCCCCCCGGCCCCGCGAGGCCCGGGCCCAGCCCGCGCACTCCCGGGGCCGCTGCGCAGCTGGAGAGGCGAGTGCCACCCCCGTCCCCCCGAGCGGACCCAGTGCGACTCGCGTTCCCCCAAGGCCGACACAGCCGCGCGCTAGAAAACAACGCCTCCCCGCAGGCGAGACGAGCCGCAACACGCCGCGAGCCCCTATACCCACCATGTTCTCTGCACGCACAGGAAGAGGCTAAGCGGAAGGCGATAGCCGGGCGGAGCCACCCTGTGCCCGCCCGGGACTCGCTCGGGACCCGCCCGCCGGCGGCTGCGCAGAACCGAGTGGCCCTGCTCGCCGTGGGTCCGCGGCCCAACGGTGTGCACTTCAGGGGACCGGTAGCGGCAGTGGCGTTCTGGCTTGCTGCAGCTAAAGTCTATTCTGAAACAGGTAGTAAATTTAAAGTACACTAACTCGAGCTGTGCACTTTCTTGCATCACAGCAAACAGGACAGCATTTAGAAATAACTTCGGTTTCCTTCCTCAGCTCTACGGAAAAGCAATTCCAAGAATTTAGTCACAAGTAAGACGGGTAAAGACAACTCCATTCGCTCAAAACTGTCTCTTTTGCTTCCTAAATAAAACTGTCTTGGGTGATTATGCTCATGATTACCAACTCTTGATGCTGGCACATGTTCCCCTTGAACTATACCAGGCAGGAACATCAAACAAGAAGTATTATGTATAATGCTGGGTTGCATAGGACAGTAGAAATAAGGTCTATTTCTTGCATACGTCAAATACTTACCAAAGATGTTGCATTATGAATCTTCCTGGAGGTAAGTCAGTAATTTGTAGGGATTAAACACTTTCTTTAAAGAACTAACTTCCCAGGTAGCCTACCCAAAAAGTAAGGATTGCAGAATTTTTATCTGATGACAGTAATAGTACCATCTAGCACTAAATTCAGATGAGACATAAAAGAGACCAGACAGAGGCAAGGATATTTTGGAGGGAAATTGGAGATGAATTAATAGAATTATTGAGGTTTGAAGATACCTCTTGAAATCGTGGACCACAACCCACCTACACCAAGTAGGCTGAGGTAGAGCAGGTTGTTCAAGACCACTACCAGTTGAGTTTTGAGATGGAGGCTCCACCACCTCTGCCAGCATATGACATCCCTCACAATAAAAAAATTAATTTTCTTGTGTTCCAGTGGAATGTCATATATTTTAATTTGTCTGCATTGCCTCTTGCCCTGTCAGTGGGTACTACTGAGGCTGGCTCTCTCTTCTTCATTGCATCCCATCAGGTATTTATGCACATAGATAAAATTGCTCCTGAGCTTTGTCTTGTCCGGGCTAAAAAGTCAGGCTCTTCTTACATGAGAGATGCTTCAGGCCCTTGATATTTTTGTGGCTATGTGCTAGACTTCCTCCTTTAAGTCCCCGTCTTTCTTATACAGGGGAGCCTAGAACTGGACGCAGTACAGCCTCACGTGTCCAGTAATTTGTTCAAGAACTCCAGGGAATGTCCATTCTGCCGGCATTGCCAAGAAGGGTCTATCCAAGGTTAAAAAAATACCTCCTAATTCCTTCTTCTTGGCTGTTCTTGCTGCAAACATAGTAGAGTATATACATTGATGGAAAGGAGTAATAGGTTTATATATACAAGACATTAAGCTGTTAGAGAGCATCCAAAGGAGGGCGGTGAAGAGCCTTGTGGGGAAGTCATATGAGGAGCGGCAGAGGTCACTTAGTCTGTTCAGCCTGAAGAAGAAGAGTCTGAAGGGAGACTCATCACAGTCTACAACTTTCTTGTGAGGGGAAGAGGGGCAGACACTGATCTGTTCTTTCTGGTACTCAGTGACAGAACCTGAGGGAATGGCTGGAGCTGAGTCGGGAGGTTTAGGTTTGGTATTACGGGAAGGTTCTTTCCCCAGAGGGTGGTCAGGCACTGAACAAGCTCCCCAGGGCAGTGGTCATGGCCCCAAGGCTGCCAGAGCTCAAGCAGCATTTGGACCATGCTCTCAGGCACAGGATGGGATTTTTGTGCAGGGCCAGGGGTTGGACTTGATGGTCCTTGTGGGTGCCTCCCAACTCAGCATACTCTGTGATTCTGTTTAAATATACTGGATTTTAAATAAAAAACATCTTGTAAGTAATTGTTAAGGGTAAGCTACACATTTTCACTTGAAGTGATTCATCCTCATTTAATATGTACATGCTTGCGAGTGTAAAGGCCAGATTCTCTCAAGCCGATCCTGTTACTGCTGGATAGTATATAAATCCTCAGCACAGACACACAGAGACAATAGCAATGCAGGCCTTCGTGCTGCTCAACTGGAAAGGCTGTGCAGCTGCTTGGGGCATGAGCATAGAGAAACTGAAATACGGCTATTAACGTACTTCAGAATTCGTATTTTGGGTTATTTGTCCAGTGTAAGTGATATGACAAGCAAAATTAATACAAACCAACCACACTTCTTTTAAAAATATTTTATTACAATGCAGCATTGACTGTCAGAAATTACATTCTGATTATCTTATTTTATAGTGAGAACAGAATCAGTGCTTAATAATGAACAGAATAAAAATATTTGTAAGGAAATTTTTTTTTCTTCATCCCTTTTTAATTCTATTGAGAAACGCACTAAAATCTTTTTCCAGAACACAGAACACTACGGCAGCACCAGACGCACTTTATACATTTCTTTAAGCCTCGTATTTGCCAACATGTTCACGAGCTATGATAATCCTTTGAATCTGAGCAGTTCCCTCATAAATCTGAAAAGAAGAATTGCAATAATGTTACCGGGTGATTTTTTAAAAGGTTTTAACGGGTATACATTTGTAAACCTCCATGGCACTAATCCATTGTGGATTAGGATGTGCAGGAAGACAGAGAAAACAGAGAAAATTCCAGTGTGACAGAGTAATTACAGTGGGCTAAATGAAATGTAACCCATACCAGATACTGAGAAAGTCTTGTTCTCTCAGGTGCTCTTATCTAAAGTCAGTAGGGCTCTCATGAAAATAGACAGGTGATAACATTCCTCTTATTTGAGGAAGAAAATACATAATTTAGATTTTACAAAGTAGGATCTGAAATCATGGGTAGAAAGGAAGAGATTACTTGTCCTTAAGTGTTGTATTTTCTTTGACTAGCCTTTCAAGGTCATACCATATGTTATCTTTGATCCATTTATTTCCATTGCTTCTTGTTAACTAGTACTGTCTCCCATACAGTTTTGTTTGTGGTTTTCTTTATTCTTACATTTTCTTCTAGAAGCAGCTTGCATCATCACTCTGTTCTGTTTGTTTGCTGGCAGCAAAGTCAAAAATAGACAAAAAAAGCACCTATGAAGTTCTAATGCCAGAGGAGGCCGTATGCTCCCCAGGCATACTGCAATGTAATGCAAGGGCTGAGGCAACATAGTTTAGAGGTTTTAATGTTTCAGCTCCCAGTTCTGCCAGAACCTGGTTTGGCAAATTGCTGAAAATCATGCAAATTCACTTATAGGAATAATCTTTCCAGGAACCTTAGAGAGCATTTTAAAAATAAGGATGCTATAACCTGTGTTCACATTAGTGTTCTGGTTCAGAACAAGCTGTTGATTCCCAAGGTGAATTCTCTGCTGCTGCTTACCTCATGTTGATCCAGTCCACAGAGCAGACTGTGTTTTGTGAATACTAGGCACCTTCTGAAACCAACTGAAATGGAAGCTCTGTTTTCTCTCTATACTAAACACTCACCAAACCCTAGGAAAGCCATAATGGTCCAAGCCTACAACTGAACCCTAACAACTGCATGCCTATCAGGGACATACATTCCAAGGGACCAAACAGGCTTGCTATGAATTCAGCCTGCTCAAACTGCTTAGTGCGTAGCTGTCAGGGTCTCGGAAGATTCCTGCAACCTACCAAACTGCTCCTATTGCACTAAATTTGCACTTGCCAATGAAGACAGCCAGGAAATTCAAGTGTAAAGACATCACAACTCACAGTCTTCTTAAGTAATTACAGGAAAGGTTTTGATTTATAAGCTGGTGGAAATAGTTTCAAGATTCCTTGACTATTAAAGAAAGGAAGTTTTCCAAATTTAAGAGTTTCCAAACCTAAGAGTTTCTACCAAAGCAGCCTAGATTTGTAGCCAGACAATACTAGGGCAGAGTAGGGACATGTTAAAATGTTACCAGTAAACACAATAAAAGGATCATGTAATACCAAAAAAGATCAAACATAAAAAAGACAAGTTGAAAAATCAAGCTTTTGTGCATGCAACGTATGGCCAAAAGTACGTCTGGAATTGAGTAGTAATACAGCAAAGCACAGTGAAGTGCAAGATATAATCAAGAGACATGGACAAAATAATTGCAAGACAAAAGTCTTTCCCGAATTCTTTTGGGGATGAAGTGGAACTGACAGTCATCAAAAATTTAATACTAAACTTGATTAATTACAAAAACAAGCCTACTTAGCCATGCATTTGGATCACTGTAATGAAAAAGCTAAGTAATAATGGGATTCTGTAACATCAATCTCAATCGATCTGAGTTGCAACCCTCACACCATCATTCTCTAAATAGCATGCAACCTGACAGGAAAAAAATCCCAATCATAAAGTTCAATTAATCATTCTTATCCTCACTCACAGAAGTGAAGTTAGTTATAGGGACCTTTAGATTCCAGGATAGCAGTTGTCCTTCCTTAAACTGAGAAAAATAAATTCTTGGCTAGTGGCAATAATAGTCTTCATTTTGAAGTCAGCTGTAAGACAAATATTAACTACCTAGAATCTTGAGAATGACAGCTGTTATAGCTAACAATCATTATAGGTCACGGTCTATTTGCATTTCTTGATATCATCTATTTTGATATGTTTTATGTAGTAACTATTTATGTTAGAGAATGTCAATAAAGATTATGGGTTTTGCTGAATGCAATTAAAATATTCTTGCTGAATGAAGAACTGTAGCATAGTATATGCCAATATACTAATTACGACATGACATGGAATAATTTCTTGACAGTAACACTGCAGTAAAAAACCTGGCGATTACAGGGAACTATGGGCTGAACATGAGTACAAAAGGGTCTTCTTGTTAAAAAAAAAGGCTAATCTATGTTGTGTCACACTTCTCTTGATACAACATATGCGAGATAATAATTTTACATGTCATGGTGTCAGCTAGGATAGGGTTAATTTTTTTCCTAGTAGCTGGTACAGTGCTGTGTTTCGGTTTTAGTGTGAGAATAGTGTTGGTAACACATTCATGTTTCAGTTCTTGCTCTGTAGTGCTTACTCTAAATCCAAGACTTTTCAGTTTCCTGTGATCTGCCAGCAAGGAGGTGCAAAAAAAGCTGGGAGGGAGCATGGCCAGGAGTGCTGACCTGGAATGGCCAAAGGGGTATTTCATGCCATAGAGAGTCATGCCCAGTATATAAACTTAGGGGGAGTTACCAGGAGGGTGCCGATTGCTGCGGGTGGATGGCATGGGCATCGGTCACCCGGTGGTGAACAACTTGATTGTGCATCACTTGTTCTTCTTGGGTTTTATTCCTATCTGTCTCTCCCTCTTATTATCATTTACTTTATTTCTATTATTAAACTGTTCTTATTCTTAATGCATGAGATCTACCTTTTTTTTCCCCAATTCCCTCCGAAGCAGGGAGGGGAAGGGAGTGAGCAGCTGTGTGGCTACTTAGTTGCTAGGCACCATGATACTCAATACTGGTGATACCTCAACCACAGCATTCTACACAGCTTAGGATACCAAAGTTTCAAGCAGAAAGTTTGAAGTAACAAGATGACATTACTGGAAACAGGAAAGAAAAATAAAACCAAAAACCCCAACCAAACAGAAAACACCTTTTCCCTCATAAGTAGTTGGGGTGAGAAACTGCTTTAGTGTTCAGGCTAAGACAGCAAAACTATAAGCAGACATCAATCCAGAATATAGATAGACGGTCGGAAGATTTGCATCTCTGAAGGTTTTCAAGAACGGTGTGATACGTAAACCACCTCTACTTACAGAATACCAAAGCAAGCATTGGTATTTTGATCAGGATTTTTTTCCTAAGAGTTCAAAAACTTCAGAANAAAAAAAAAAGAAAGAAAAGACATAATTTACTTCTTTTATGTGGGTTGAGTTTTTGTCAAGTGCAATGACTTTTGTATGGAAGTAATTTCCTGATTTGAATGACTCTTTGTCTAAATTGAAGGATTACTGCTTTAATTCTAAAATTATTTTTTTAATACGTGTACATCATGATTTGACGTAAGTAGCCATTAGTTTATTCTATATAAAATCTATGCATTATCACATTCTGCTTTACTTACCTGGTAGATTTTAGCATCTCTCATTAGTTTTTCTACAGGATATTCAGTATTAAATCCATTTCCTCCAAAAATCTGTACTGCATCTGCAGCTACTTGGTTTGCAATGTCACCAGCAAATGCCTTCGCAATGGAAGCATAGTAGGTATTCCTGCGACCGGCATCAACTTCCCATGCAGCTCTCTGGTAAGCCATCCTAGCGAGTTCAACTTTCATTGCCATTTCAGCAAGCAAGAAAGACACTGCTTGGTGCTATGATGAAATAAACTAGGTTAATATTGCCTGCTTAAAATTCTATGACATCCAAGAAAGGTATCATCTCCTAAACACAGTGATTTTTTTCAAAAAACTCAGTAAGTTGTATGAGAGAAGTTCTACAGAATATGCATGAGGCTCTCATATACGTATGTTGAATTATACTCTTAAGTTTTTGATTTTCAAATCCATTTAGCCATAGGGATTAAATACTGATTATGAAGTTCTTCTTTCCTATTTATGAAATTCATATTTACCTTGCTGTTTATTCGTATTTTTTCAAAACTGGTAAGCAGCATGATTGGCAATGTATTCTATTTGTGTTAATACTATATGTCTTGTTTCACATACCTCAGATGTTTTCTCCTTTCCTGAAAATCCCTCTTTATTAGCGCTGAAGAACTTAAGTATGCCCTGCTGGTACATAAGTTTTGAGGTTCTGGGCAGAGTTTTCTTTCTGCTTTTACTACTATCATTGATAAATTATAAAAAAATTCCTGAAGTTACCACATAGCTAAGTTTACTTACATTGCAACCTATATACTTAGAAACCCCAAAATGGCAGAGGTATAACATAAAAATTAAGGAAATACAAATATCAAGGAATAACCTTGAAAAATCAGTAGCAGTATGTCCGGTGTGAAAACATAAGCTTTTATTATAGTCTATCTGCCCCCACACTTACTTCAACAATTGGCTTCCCAAAGGTTTTTCTCTCCAAAGCGTATCTAGTAGCTTCATCGAGGGCTCTTTTTGCTAATCCAACAGCACCAGCTGCTACCTGAATTGAATACAGGCCAGAATAAGAAATCAGAAATTCCTGCTGTATTTTATAACCAAGTTTTTTCTGATACTTACGGGTGGTCTGGTCTTATCAAAAGCTCCCATTGCTATTTTAAAGCCAGCTCCTTCAGCTATCAATACATTTTCTTTTGGGACTCTCACATCTTCAAAGACAATGCCTCTTGTATCTGAGCAGCGTTGACCCATATTCATTTCCTGAAGTGGGAAATTTACAGATGTGCTACTAAATTGGATTATTCAAAGGTACAACATGTTTTCATTCTTTTGTTGACTCAAAGCATATAGTTTTTCTTCTCCAAAACACTTAATCTAAAAATTACCACATACAAGACAAATGCTAGTTTTGTACTTGCAGACCAGCATGCCCTTAACTTGTCTAAGATGAGCAGTTTACTTTCTCCTTATGTGAAATTAGTTCTGTCGCTGTAATCAGTCTTCTTGTTCAACTCCTCTAGTTCAACTGACTTTGAGATGCAAGTGGAAAAAGAAAAGAATCTAACATGAAGGAAGTATAGGTATACTACAAATAAATAAATAAACGAGCTTTTCAAGTTTTCAGATTTCTTGCCTAATGTTCAACATTGTTTTACCTACTATTAAAAATAGTACTTTTTTTTTTTTTGTAAAGAGACAACTAGCATCAGCATCTCTAAGGCCTCTTCTTTGACCAGCAGTAGCTAAAATTAAAACTCACTATGTGTGTATTTATTGCCAAAATTGTCCAACTTGCTTCTTATTTTTTCAAGGCATGCTACTTCTCATTTATTGGCACCTGCCAATACAGTAGTTCTCAAAGACTCTTTTGCAGCTGTTCAAAGTACTCATCTTACTTTAGACCATTCTGAATAATTCCTTTTCTGAATTAATAGCTTTAAAATTATGTTTTATGAATAGTTCCTCTATGTTGTGAAAATGAAAAGATGGTTGTACATAAGCATATGAAAATGTTCAGTTGTGTGACAGTCTCTTTTCTTTAGTGGTACATTTGTTTTATTATTGGTTTAGAACTGAACAATAATTCCTGGCTCGTCAAACAAGAAATACAGTCTTTACCTTTCTTCCAATTTGGATCCCTGGGCTATCTGCTTCCACAATGAATCCAGTAAAGGCTTTACTTGCAGGAGCTTTTGGATCTGGATTGGTACGTGCTAGCAAAAAATACCTAGTGTAAAACAAAGAAGATGGATGCACTTTATCCTCACAACTACCAAGATATGTTTATCTAGCACTTTAAACAGTTTTTTGTGCATTTCTACCATATAATAAATTCTGTCTGTAACTTAACAGCCTTTCTTTCTTGCCCATCCTGAAAATAAAAGGAGAAGGAGCAAGAGAGTGGAAGTTTCAAAGATTCAAGATTTCATAAAATTTAATAAAATTATTCAGATCAACATGCAAAGATTCTCTACCTTTTCCATGTATTGTAAGTCTTTATGATATTACCAGCTTCCCAAATAGTACAAAAGAAACCTATTCATAGCATGTACATAAAAATTAATGCTTAGGACATACATTCTTGGATGTAAAAGTTATCACCTGATTTCAAAGATCTTGATTTTATTTTTCTAAGTGTAAGCTGTAAATAAGTATTTCTCTTAGAAATTAAACAGCTGTAAATCACTTTTATGGTACTCAGTAAGGTCAAAAGAAATCTGACAGATTGTCTTTGGTGGGTCTGCCTTCAACAAGGAAATAACTAGAAAATTCAGCTTTTGGGTAAGTGTATAAAGTTTTTCCCACTTGAATTCAGGGAAATTCTTGTGTTGTGAATCAGTGTGATTTAAGACATGATTTAAGAGTTTTACACGTGCTTGTAAAAGCACGTTCTAGACAACACAGCTGTATCTGCAATCTTTGACAGATGGAAAATGTCTTCTTTTCAGAAAATGAAAAGTAACACTACAATCTAACAGCGTTTCTAGCTTCACTAAGAGTAAGAGGTGTTTCTACTAGAATCAGATTTAATTTTGATAGTGGCAAGATTCAAGAGGCCATTCTTGAGTGTGGAGTCATGATGTCATCACTCATTTTCCTTTTTAGGCTTTGCATAGCACTCAAGACTGCATTTGTATATGCTATCCTGATAGCTATCCTGATAAACTGGGCAGAGATTAAAATTTAGTCTGCTGAAACACAGTGAACATTCAGATTTGTATCAGGTCTTTAAAGAATTTAACTGAGGGCAGAGGGGTCAGGTAAAGCCACTACATAACAGCATAGAACTATGACACCAGTTAACATACCAGTTTGCTTTCCCTCCATTTGTGATCCACATTTTCTGACCATTAATAACATATTCATCTCCTTTCTTCTCAGCCTTTGTTTTTATACCAGCCACATCAGAGCCTGCTCCAGGCTCTGTTACACAGTAAGCCTAAAAGAAATTAAGATGTGAAGTCTTGGGGAATAAAAGTTCTATCTTTAGTCAACTACAAATTAATGCAGATTATGTGCATCAAACTATTTGTAAGAGCTTTAAGTGAACTGCATGGTAAAATCCAAACACCAAATAAACAAGCCCCCCAGTAAAACCCCAAAACAACCTAACACACAACCCCCTCTCCCCCAAATGGCTGGCTGAATAAGGGTTAATTTTCTATATAAATCCATAATAATACATAAAATTGGCTTTTAATTGAACAGAAACATTCTGTAACCCTTAAGTTATTACTTCCTCAGGCTTCATAAATTCTGATGTGAAAGCTGAGGATTTTTAAAGTCCGAAAATAAGAGCAATGAGTAACATTTTATGTTTACCGAGTCCTTCATTTTAGGAGGCTTAATTGTACAGATTTACGTATCTTGCACACGAATCTTTACTTCTTTCTATGTAACAAGTACTGTTTATGTAATATTTAAGATTACAAATAGAGTTTCATTCCCATCCAAGTTAAGGTCTCCTTACATAAACCTTGTATTTTTCTTAAACGTCTACACCCCCTCTTGCAAAGGAAATAAAAACTATTAATTTTTTGTAAGTGACTTAGGATAGGGATAATTTTCCAAGTAGTATCTTCTATTTGCTTACTGCATGTATCTCATTAGGTATCCACTAACTTTCATTAAATTTCACTGTTTACATACAAATCAAAAAGGGCTAAGTTGTGAGTCCATATAAGTGTTCAGGGGGAAAAATGGCAAAAAAAAAGAGGAAAAAGAGAAGAAAAAAAATGGAGTAATACTATTAATATGGTTTAGGAACATTCTACAGTATAGCAGTTACACTTACACACATGATTGGTTCCTCTGTCATTCTTCCTAAGTATTTTTTCTGCTGATGCTCATTTCCTGCAATGATAACTGGCATTTGCTGAAAGAAAATATTTAGACCATTAATCTAGCTCTTTAAAGTGCAGAGATTGTAGTTTAAGGGATGTAAGAAAAGACAGCGCTTACCCCTAGGGAGTTTGCTTCAATGGCAGTTTGAACCCCTGTACATCCGTAAGCTAACTCTTCTGTAATAAGGCACGCTTCAAAACTTCCAAGGCCGAGGCCACCTATGGTTGAAGTATTTAATTTACTTGAGGAGATCTAAATTATAACGTATTAATATTAGTGATTTACACAGCATAATTAACAAAAATGTATTCTTCCACATACATATGATTGTGTACTGTGTTTGGTTAGACATTCTCATGCAAGCTTTTTAAATAAATCTTCGTCAGAAGAGTAACAGGTGATTTTACATATCATGTGTCCAGAGTTATTGTTTGATCAGTGTGGGACAACTTGCACAACGTGGCAAGAATGTACCATGGACATTTTTTTACTACTGTACATTCAAGAATTAAGAGTTCCCAGGAAGCAGAGAAAGGGCTCCTGAGACGAAAGCATTTGGGAACAAAAAAGTGTCCGTATTAGTAGACAACCAATGCAGTAATCTGTTTCTAACAGAAGCCAACACTATGGGAAACCAGCCAACACTATATACAAATACAATAACAACTACCTCAAAAATATTTTCATTAACTTTCAGGTGACTTCCTTGGTCAAAGAAATAATTCTCTTTGCTATCTTTGTTATGCTAGCCCCTGACAGACATCTCTTACATTAATTTGCCAGTCTCTTTTTGAATCTATGTAAAATTTTAGCACCTATATCCTACAGGGGCAATAAGTTGCAAATTAACTCCACACTGGATACAGAACCATCTCCTTTCACTTGTTTTGAATCTAGCATCTGCTGACATAATTTGATGCCTTCGAGTTATATTGAAAGGGACAGTGAACTATCAATCCCTTTTCACACCCTCCCATGACACTGACATTTTAGTAATTTCTCCTGCAGAATTTACATCTCACATGGAAGATAAAATATTTATAATCTTTGTCATCCTTTTAGAAACCTTTTCCATTTCCCCAATACTCTCTTGAGATGGAAGGATCTGACTACATAATGAGTTAAAGAGGCAAGTGCAATCTGGAGTCAGGCAGCACCATAATTATGCCTTCTGCTTTTTTCTTCATTCCCTTAAGGGTCCCTCTTGACCTTAGATTTTACAGTTTTGACCACTTCTGAGCATTATGGTCATGTTCACAGGATCCAAAAATGTCTTTTCTGAGAGGCAGTATCTAGTGCACAGCATACCATTTCTCTGTGAAGTTCAAATTGCTTCTTTCCCTTCACATGCACATCACTTTTTCTTTTTGGAATTGCATTGCCATTTTAACTCTCACTCTGTTTCATGACCTTCTCCTGCAGCTCTCTGAACCAGGTCATCTTTTCTATGCCGAATAACTTAGTATTATCATCAAACTCTATCACCTTTGCATTTACCCCCTTTTCCAGTTTATAGACATTCCAAACAGCACAAGACTCAGCAAGGCTGTGCTGCTAATTTTGCCAGTATGAAACCTGATGATTTTTAAAACTTATTTTGGAAGTTCAAGCATTCTCTATCAACAGGCGATCCTTTGTTCACACATTTAGTAGCTACTTCAGAGAACTCCAATGATTTTATGAGGCATGAGTTCCTTTCACTAAAACCCTTCTCTAGCATATCGTGTTTGTCTGTATCACTCACGCATTTTATGAGCCAGGACTCTGCTGTACTGCACTTAATCTAAACTGAAAAACTGTCCTTCTGGGATAAACTCTTAAATTGCTCCAGCCTGTATCAGAGACTAGAACAAAACATGACCTTCTAATTTCTCTGCCTAATCAGCTGACACTGCACCAGGGGAACATTAAGCAGCTGTAATCATGGTAGAAAAATCTGGTCATAAATTACGAAACCATAATCTGTCTAATTTGTCTCCTGATTACATCCACACCTAGTAACACTTGTATGTGTCAACTTGCCTACTGATTAAATTTAGATTATTCAAGTATGCAACTATTTATTCGGTACAGAATCCATAATTACACATAGGAATCTCATCTAATGTCTTTTCGTTGTTTCATTTTACAGATTAAAAAGAACGTTTACTTACCACAGCTTTCCGGTATGTGTGAATTCATAAGACCAAGTTCCCAAGCCCGCTTTATAAGTGGAACAGGATACTGAAACAGACATGGAAGAATCAGACATGGGTTCTGATTCACCACAACCAAAACTTTAAATTTTATACAGGTTAAGATAAAAGTCTGTTTTTTCCCAATTTTTCCCTTACACTATGGTAGATTTACCTCTCCAGTTTTGTCATATTGTGCAGCAACAGGAATAATTTCCTCCACAGCAAATTTACGAGCAGTAGCTTGAAACTCTTTCTGTTCATCAGTAAGTTCTATTTTAAAAGATTAAGAGAAAAAGATCATAAATTCTCTACTGTCTTTTATTTTGCCAATTTTCAAGACTATGATAAAGAAGTAAACAAGAGCATCCTTCCAGGACAACCCAAACCACCACTATGTGGGGCTCTCCAAGAAGCAAAAAAGCCCAGTTTCCTCTTCCTCCTGGGAAAAAACCTCCATTGTTCTCTGATCAACACCTACAATGCACTTACTTACATCTGATGAAATTATCCACAAAATATTGAAAACGAAGTAGAGAGGACTGTGTAACATAAAATGTACTACCATAAGAAACAAGAAGAATGCTGTGCTAATTAAATGCATAAGAAGACAGAGGTTGCCCAAAGATCCTGACTCTTCAGTTTCAAACATCTAGCTCTGATCCTCTGAATTTGCTTGTATATGTATTATATATAATATGCCAAGATGAAGATGAATTTCTTTTTTTACATTTCTTGATAACCAAGTTCAACTATGACTACATTTAGGTACTGTAACATTGAAAACAGCAATATGAGGTAAGTATTCAAAGCTAAGACACTTTGGCAATAAAAAAAGCTTAAGACAGACATGAGTTAAAAGAAGAAACTCTTAAGAACACTACACACATACCTGCCTTGTCTCAGTTGAGGATAAAGTTACTTTGTTTTTCAAACTATTTTTTTAATAGAAATATATTTAGAACAAACACCTTAATTTTAAATTCATGGTGAACTACAATATAGGACATTATTACTTTTTAACTCTGCAATTTGCCCGTAATTGTTATATTTATTTCAAAAACTGTGTTACTTACCAAAGCTAAAGCCAGCTCCAGGTTTGCCTACATGTAAGTTTTGAGCAGGTTTACCAGAATGTGACCTCCATCCATGCCCTGTGATGGTTTGAAGCATTTGCTAAAGAGGAAAAGAACATGAGGTATAAGATCTTTACAGCTCAAGCCTCCAAAAACTACTAACCTATCTGCAGCACAACTTTAAATGCAGACTCCCTCTCTAGAAACAGTATCACATCAACTATAATACAATTACTAAAGTCACAAAAGAATTACTGGCTACCTTGTGTTTTGCTCCTGTGCCGAGCAGCACTTACATGAACTGACAGCTCTACCAAGAATCTGAGGCTTTAACAGGACCAAAGGCGAGTGAACTGCTGTATGCACTTTTAAGTACTGTGCAACTGAGTATTTAAAAATTATTAAGCATAATTAAAATTTATGTTCACAGAGACACAGCAGTATATATTTCTTTCATTTATACAGACAATCATCAAAACTTCATTTTCCGGCCCTCTAGTGAATATCCTACTAGCCAATGTTTCCTACATGCAGATTTAGCAAGATTTTTAAAAACAACCTACCTATTAGCCAATATATCAGAATATTCTGATAATGTCCTAGACTCATCTCTGCTTTCTTTTATTAAGCTGCTGCCACTGACACTTGGTGATTATTATTATTTTACTCCAAATAGGAGAGAACACAGCAGACTATCTGAAGTTTATTTTTCTTCCGAATACTTATTACAAATTTACTCTTTTTCATTGTAAATACTTTCTTTGCTTTTTTAAGTTTAGAGCCCCAAATATTGTTGCTACAGCTATTTTCAGAATGTCTTAATATTGTGCAAAAACATGTCTGAATTTGTTTTAAGAGGCTGGTTTACTCTCTTCAAGAGCTATGAATCTCTGAAATGTTTGGAAATTAGTGAAAAAAATGTAATTGGATAATTTTTTATGATGACCCAAATCAATATTGCAAAAACAAATTTGCTTAAACACTAAGAAAAGGCTTCTTCTTGACTTTCTTATGTGAAAAGGTAGACTTTTTTTTTTTCAATTGTGATGGGAGCAGTCACTTATTTCCTAGCATTAAAAAAATTGAATTAATGATAATGATGCAAAAAATATCACAGAAATTTTACTGGGAACTCTAGAAGACAAGGACATTACAGAAAGTTACATAGCTGGGGAGGCAACAAGTATCTTCAAAAAAGTTACAGTAGATAAACTGTGCTCTTAAAAATAATAATGCTATATGATAGATGGTTATAACACAGCACGAGAAGCATGAAGAATACTGCCAATAATAGGTATCAATACAGTGAAAAAAGTATTTCCAGAGGATACTGAAAACATCTCTAAAGTTCAAAGGTGAAGAAATGCAGAAGGACCACTGCTAGGCACAGAAGAGGGAGAGGCTATGACATATTTGCATACTGTGCTGGTAATGTCAATTCATTAATAGTTCAAGATTGCATTTTCCAGTAGGTAATATATTATTAATTTCAAGTTTTTAAAAACAATAGACATTGCAAAACAGCATCTTGCTAAGTTTTCTGTTACTGCTACCTCATATTAAAAACCAAAACAGTACCACAAATATCTAGAAAGACCTTTATTCTTCTGAATAATTTATACCTTATCTGTAAAAAAGACAAGATGAGGTTGGAAAAAAGTCAGATGATTGTAATTTTTTTTTCTTTTTTTTTTTTAAGGAGCAGCCCTTGATAGACTAATGCATAGCTTTGCCACCAAAAGGTTTTGCCTACAGTTGGAAAAGTACTGGATTCAAACTAATGCTAAAAGTGATACCCTATATGAAAGAAGCTGTAAAATTTAAACCAGTGAACTTGCGTCTATTGTGGTATAGTATGCAAGGTAACACTGAAGATTACTCTGGAAAAACTCAACAATACCCCCACAAACAAATATGGACAGATGGGGGATTCATACCTGGAAGCTGCATGACTGATCAGGTGACAAAGGATGAGGGTTTGCTACATGTAAGAATTTGGATGACCATCTGTCTACTTGTCAACTTTCCTATTGCTTGACTCTGAGGAGCAGTTAGATCCAGTGGCAAACTACTGCTAGTGATGTTCAGATGCAACTCCTGCTGCATTTCCTTGCACTAATGTATAAAATCTGTCACAATTACAAATATGATCATCGGTGTAGTGAGACTAACAGTGGAAGAATGTCCTGTCAGGAAAAGGGTGTGACAAGGCTATTCACGAAAGTGATGCAATCTCTTTATTACCTTGATGCCAAAAGAACTATAGAACCTGTTTGAAAAGATGCACATCACAGAAAACGATGGGACGACAATAAGCTAAGGGTCACTAACCTTGATTCTCTCTCACATATCTCAGGGCAAAAATGAAAAGAATTATCAAGAGCAGTTTGTTGCTGGGGTAACATGTCAGGAGGCTGAAGTTGAAATACTAATTTCCTCGCTATGGGCTTCCTTTGCCTAAAGCATTACTTTAGACCCATAAGATGCCAACTTGAGATGGAGACTTCTTCCTTCACTGACTCCCTTCACTCTCACAGCAACACTTAGGACCTATGGCCAAGCTGCATCAGTTTGGGGCAAACTAACACTGCTGCCAGGAGGCTGTGAAGGGCCTTTCAAGTAATTCAGACTCATGACTGCCTCTGGAAATGGGGAATCCAGAAAAAGGCATGTGTGAATGCTAAATGGGTTTTGAATAATTTTTATTTTCTAGTTTGAAGCTGTGAGGTTATTGGTGGTTCAATACAGTGGAAAGTTTGTACTTCAGAAAACCAACTATTATACGTCACACATATAGGCAGTACACCTACGTATGCTAAAGGAAATGCATTGGACAAAATACCCTGAACTATAATCTCGGTTTTGAAGCCGTCTCCACCGTTAAATGGGAGGTGCCAGAAACACACTTGGCACGGGGCGGCGTTCGCCACATAAGGAGCCCCAGGGCTGTGCAGTAACGCCGCTGAAGAACATCAGATGGCAATACCCATTCGAACCGGGAAGATTACGGCCATAAACTCGGGTAATACTGCGAGGCAGGAAAAACAGCACGGCGGGCGGATTCCAGCCTCGCCGGCTCTCCCCATTGCGGCAGCCCCTATGCCTGCAGCTGTCCCGAAGGTCACGGCGGGCGGAACCCGGGCTNCTTCCGCCCTTCGCCCTCTGCGATCCGCGGCCCTTCCCCGCCGCCCGGGCTCCCCCGGCCGCCAGCACCGGCAGCGCCTCGGTCCGGTCCGGTCCGGTCCGGTCCGTCCCGTCCCGTCCCGTGCCTCTCCCCGGGTCTTGTGTCCTCCGAGCGTTCGCCCGGCCCTGCCGCTCACCCGCGTCACCCTCAGCGCAGCCATCTCGTCGGGAGTGTCCGGCCGCAGCAGCAGCTTCGGCGGGGCGGTGCTCGGGCGGCCGGGGTGGCGCCGCGTGGGCCGCCCCCTGAGCCGAGCGGCCGGGGAAGCCCTGGACTCGACCGCCCCGCCCCGCCCCGCCCGGCTCTGCTCTGCTCTCCTCTCCTGCGAGGAGAGCGTCGGGGGCGCTACCATTGCTCTGCTGGCTCCCGCGGAGAGAGCCGCCTTCTGTGACTGGTGCGGTCCGGTCCGTCCCGTCCCGTCCCGTCCTCCCGAACACGGGCAGTGTCCGTGCCCCAGGCTTGGCCAGTTTGCTGTCTGTTTGCTGAGTGTCCTAGGCTGGCTCAAATCACCTACATCATTCACCTGTTAGCAGAAAAGCCCGTGTAAGCAGTTTTACTGTAATTTGCGCCTCGGGGAATCATAAGCTCATGTTTCGGAGGTGTGCCAGGAACTGGAGACTGTCTGGGCCTGGCGCACGGGAGTTGTTACCAACTGTGTTGATAGTTATATAAAATGTGCTTATAAATGCCCTTAATTCCGGTTGTATTTTAAAGCAAAAGCAATGCTTTTGGAAATTACCTGGGTGTGTAAAATACACTCTTTTGAATATTATTGTTTCACTGTTGTACAGCAGTGTTATTTAGGGGTTTATTAAAACAAGGATTTCAAGAAGAATGGCACCCTTGATTTTTCTATTAATTCCTTTTCTGGTGTGAAATTTTAACAGAATTAACAAAACAAAGTATTTTTCTGGAAGCTGGATTTTGGATAACATTTTATTTTGCATAATAATACAAAATAATGTGCCACAAATATTTTTGCATCATTATTGCCTTTTTATATTTGGTTCTTAATTGCTCGTTTTGTTTCTGACAGTTGAGAGTATTGATTTTGTAGTTAATACCAAAGAAACAGTTTGATAGAAAACTAGCCATGCAAAAGTTATTTGGAATGTAAAGCTGTAGTGGGGCTTTTAAATACCAGCACTGAAAGTCTGCATTTTGTGTTCCATTTTACATAGGGTTCTGTTCCATAGGTCATGTTTCTGAATATAGTGTGGGAATTTAATTACTGAGCAGTCCATTTTCTGTCTATATATTATTTAACTATTTGTGTGGTTTCTGTGTATGCAATATCTTTGTATTCCTCAGTTTATTTATCACCGCAACACTATGTTGTGATGCTATATAAGGAAATATGCTAATCTCATTTGAAAGCTTTAAAGTTTTAATTTTTGATTTGTGGCATGTATTTTACTGTGCATATTCTAAGATGGCACACATCAAAATTCTAAAGATGCATAGATGGATTCAGAGTCTGTATGAAAAGCTGATGTCATATGAAATATATCCTGTCATATGTAACAAGCAACTTCAGCTGACTGATCATGCTTAAACACCTGTAAGGATGCTATACACTAAACATAGTTGCTAGCTGCAGGAAGTGATTTAAATCCTACAGTGATCAGAAATGAAACATTATTTCTAGATGCCTTTGAGATTAGGATCCATAGCCCTTTAGTAGGTGAATAAGCTTTTTTTTGAGTTGAAGAGACAGCTTTGAACAGGATTGAGGACATCCCTACGGCAGGGGGACTGAATAAATTGGTACGCTAAGGGAATGCTGACACCAGGAAGTAATGCAGAACAGTGCTATGTGGTTTATACAGTGAAATGTAGTATTCAAGACCTGTAAAACATTTTGCAGTGTTTTTACTTCAGGCTTGACAGAGTGCTCCCTAGTAAGGAGTTGGAACACATTGGGTGCAGTCCTAGATTGTGTCTTTGAGTAAATTTCATCCAAAAATCAGTTCATGTGCTTTGAGATCTTTCTGTGAATCAAGTAAAGCATAGTAAGTGGGGACAATTTGGAGATTCCCCTCAAAACTACACTCCTCACCTGAACTGAACTGCTCGTGTAGACAGAGACTGAGAAAGTTGTTGTCTGAAACTGTCCAATTGAAGAAATTGAGTCAGGAATAAGCCATAACATTTGCTGTTATCCAGGTCTGCCTTACACTAGAAGCATCTTTGCATGTGAAGTTTGCTACGGAAGACAGATGTCTACACTTTCTGGAAGCAAGCTTCTGTAGTAAAAAGCTGCTAACCATCTGTAATCTCCTGCAGGGTTGTAGAGGTTAAAGAACAGAAGTTGTTCCAGAAAAAGGAAGGAAAGAGTGCATGGAGCCAACACAGAAGTATTCAAGGACATTACTGCTAAATGAAAGGAGCAACTGGGTTAAGGTACTAAAACCAGCTGCTCACTATGCAGCTTGCACTTATGAAGCTATACCCTTGCTTACCTTCCTTCTCTCCTTCAAATTGTTTTCTTACTACCTCTCTTCACATCTCCTTGGGTAAATGAATAAGAATTTTTTTGGCAATATGTTGTCAACATAGTTTTTCCAAAGCCAATCTGGAGGAGAAAATTCAAAGCCCAGGAGATCCATGTACTAAGTGTTTGGGAATAGAGGGGTATGAAAGATGGCAAGGTTATCTGTCAAAGCCTGAACCACTAGAACTTAGAGGTTCAGACTTATTTACTTAAGGAGTGACAAATAGATAGAAATTTCTATAAGGTGTACTTAGATTTTTTTGCGTTTCTCTCTGAAGCAGGAAACACAGCATCTGTTTTTCATTTTTATTTTCTCAAATGCTTACTACTGTGTCCTATTTCTTAATTAGTATCCCTCTGATAACTTTTACTACAGTAAGAATTGTATACTGCACAGTATGTTGCTTTATTAACCTACAATACTCTCATATATTAACCAGCAGAATGCATGATGCTTATTGCTGAAATGTATAACTTAGCAAGTAAACATGGTAAGATTATTACATTGCAAACTACAGCTCATTGTCATGGTTTAGGGATGGTATTCCCCGATTCAGTTGTCGTGCTGAGACTCTCCAAACTATGCTGCCGCTCACTCGCTCCCTCTTCCCCTCGTCCTGTGGCAGGCTGGAGAGAAGAATTTAGCATCTGTTTCTTGGAAGGGTATGCAGGGCAATAAATCCTATGATAAAACATGGAGAGAGACACATTCTTACAGGAGCAAGGTAAATGGATTATGTGCACAAGATTTGATGCTGCTTAGTCGTAATCTGAGTTTGTACAGTCAATTAATAATCTGATCTCTGAATTTAATTTCTGCAAATTCCGTATTTTACCATGCTCCTTCACAGAACATATAAAAAAGTATAAATTGTATTTTGTAATGTTAGATATAGGGTTGTTTGAAGATATTGTAATGTCGTAGTTTAGGAATGGTACTCCCTAATTTAGTGCTCCCACTGAGATTCTCCAAACCACACTGCTGCTCGCTCACTCCCTCTTCCCCTCTCCCTCCCCCTATGGCAGGCTGGAGAGGAAAACCAGAGTTGAGATAAGAACAATTAAAAGTAACTGCAACAATAATAATAATAAAGGTGTGCAAAAGAGAGAGGGTAATTCACATGGAAAATGCTTATTAATCCTGACTACCCCAACTAGAAGCAGCCCCTTTCCCCCACCCCAACAACAACGTGAGGTGGTATAGAATAACCTCTGGGTCCTGGCCATGTGCCTCCTGGCCACTGCAAAAATTAACCTTGTCCTGGCCAGAACCAGGATGCTTATCCCTTAAAGTTAGCAACTGTATTCTAGGCTGAAGTGTTATTTTTTATTAGTAATTTTAAGTGTTTTACAGGTTTGGAATTTTTTAAATTGTTAACAATAAACAGGATTTTACCATTTGTTAAAGAACTTTCATTTTAGAAATGGAAAGCAACTAGAATTTTCTGCAGTGATTTCTGTATTAAAAGTTACTGAAGTTACTGCAGTAAACAAACATAGTAAAATTTAGTGTGTAGGTCCTGAATTCAGGATCTATAAAGCAGAGTAATTTTTGGTGTAGTGCAATGCAACAAGCATGGCAACTTCTTCTTAAAAGAATTAGGACATAATGTTTTGCTTTTCTTTGATCCCTGATACAATAGTAACTTAAACCATCTTAAACCAAACATATTTTTCTAAACTTCTGTTGCAAGCTCTTGTGATTTTTGTAGTTTGTCTTGGGTTGTCTTGGCATTTAGTTGGGGGGGGTTTAGTTTTTTTCCCCAGCTTTTTCATGGTTTTTAAAGCAATAAATATATTGGGGGGGAAAAAAAAAAGAAAAACACCTCTATGGAAACCTCTGAATGATCTAAAATCAAGATAATGTGATTTCTTGAATTAAAATATTTTCAAGTATATTTTTAGATTGTTTAATTCCTGGGTGTCACAAACAGTACTTAATTTCAAGTTTTCGGTCTTATTTGATTACAAAGTCATAGCTGGTCTAATTATTGAAAGTTTTTTTATTTTAACTACTATATGTAAACACATCAAATATTTCACCTTGATGTCATAAAACCACACTGTGTTACGTTCATGTGACTATCAAACATGAACTGTAAGGAAAGAGAAGGGACAGATGTACAGAGCTTGAGAACAAATAAAAAACAATCAGTGGCATCGTGTAATAATTTTGCTCTCTATTGACTTTCTGAAGAAACAGAAAGTCAGTAGAAAGCTCGTCAGATTAACTTTTGAACCACGCCTTAGTGTAAAAATCACCTGTCCTAATTTCTTTCTAAAGTATGATGAGACTTTTTCAGGACTAACTGCTTTAAGAAACAAGTACGTAGTTAGACAAGCGTGGCTTTTGCTTGCATGGAATATAAACAAGTTAATCATTAAGAAATAGAGGTAGGCCTAGCCATGTGTAAAGGAAGCATCTAGGACATTTTTGCACTAAACATGCTGCAGATGGCACTTTAGCAGCCTAAAAACTGTCAAGATATATTGTTTGGTACATTTCTCCTTGTAGAATCAGATATTAAAAAAAGTCCAGTTTTAGTGAACATATCTCTCTCAAACAAATTTAACACTTGTAGGTTAGAACCCAGAACACTGAAGCCACAACTCTGCCAGCCAAAGCTGACTAAAGGTGAGGTACCACATAAGCAGCACCGTGACAGAACGGTGGGTGGGATTTTAATAAACATTTATATTGTAAAACTCCATTTATGGCTCTACAAGACCATACCAATGCCAACATTTAATAGTGTACGAGAACCTAACCATGTAAATCTGTACTGATACAATGTAGACACTAATTTTATAGTAAAACATGTATACTTATTTTTAGTAAGTGCAGCAAATGATAAAACACAAAGTAAAACATGCCTTAAATCACAAAAGTTCAGTTTCTATAACAGCTGTCAACTTATGCCTGCATAATAAAGACAGAATTCAATAATGACTATAGCTGTTGCTTGTTGTTGAATTGTATAAGGTAGAGTTTAGAAACATTGGCTGAGATTATAGTCCTATTGAGGCACATGCAATGAAAAAGTAAAGAAGGGGAGAAATCTTGGTTTGGAGATTCTGGAAGAAGAATAATGGGATTGACAATATGAGCACAAGAAGGTGGCGATTGAGATTTTCATGTAACATTCATGTGACAAACAATGCCCTTTACCACATGAATAACTAAAACTCATTTTGCCATGGAAGTAACAAGACTTGTACCAGCTCAGACCAAAGATTCATCTGGCATAGTATCCAGTTTATGGCAGTGCAACAAAGAATGGTCAGGAAATGGTTCCAGAACAGATCATTTACCAATAACATAGTGATTCTTTCTATCTTTTTTTTTTCAAATTTTTTTCTACCCTCCAAAAATTTTTCAATTTTTAAGTTTCCTGAGCTGGAGGTGATGCCTCTGTGTTTCATAATGCTTCATAGATATCTCTTCCATTAAGTTGACTGATTGCTTTTTGAATGTGTTGGGAACCACAGCTTAGTTTCTACACTATGAAGAACTACTTCAGCTTGCTTCTTTTTAATCAGACAGCTGCTACATTCATTTGTGGTCCCTACTACTTGAATTCAAACAGGCACTGAACCATCTTTGAGGCAGTCATCCTCTTTGGGTCAAAGATTTAATAGAAAAATGTCTTGCTATCCCCATAGCAATTTCTTTTCAGAGCTGAATAATCATCTTTGAGTACTTTCTACAATGTCTTAGCTTTGTGTCAAAGAATCAGAATCATGAAGTCGCTCATATTCTTGCAAAAAGATAAGAGTATAAGTTCTGTTCTCTTTTTGTGTGATTTTCTGTTACCCTTTTTTTTACTGCCTATGAACAGTGAAGAGAAAATTTTCATATGTTATCTATGATAATAAGATGTGGGATGTAATGGTCAACTCAAAGCTCATCTTTGTATGTAATTATTTATCTGCACCCCTTGTCTGTGTCATTTTACATTTTATTTGCTCTGAGCTTATCTGAAATTCTTTCAGCCCCATAACTATCGGCATCAAATTTTCCCCACTTCAGTACTCCTCTCCTTTTTTAAATCTTTGATGAGTATCTGGAACAACAAGAGTCCCAACACACAAGCCTTTGAGATTCCATGAGTGACCCCACCAATTTAACAAAATTTTGATTAGTCTTCAAATTTAAAAAAAAAAATCTTTTTCATAAGGTTATATGGAAGGAAAATGTGTGCTTCTTTAAGGATATCTCATCATGAACCTTTTCAGTGCACAAATGGAGAACAAGAAAAGGAGGAAGCCATAAACAAGAACACAAAGAGACAGAGCCCTGACTGGCAAATGGTAAGGGAGGCAGGGATGAGACACAAATCAGACAGTCATACTAACTGATGAGGAATGTTTATTTCAGTATGATTATCTGATCAAAGGTCTTGTCAAGTGAGATAACAAGAAAAGGTGGAAAGCCATAAAGAAAATATGGAGATACAAACTTGACAGTCAAAGATAACAGTGACAAAGACAAGAAACAAACTGCCTCTGAGTAAACTGCAGGCAAACTGGGACTTTGCACCTGATAAGTTGCAAACCTGAGGGTCCATAATGTTGGAAATGGATCTGTGGAGCTACTCAAACTAATGAAGGAATGTGCAGGGGAAGGGCATCTGGAGGAACAGAGGAGAAAATAAAGAATGGGCTATTAAATGGACTAGTCATGTTAAAAAGGGCAGTAAGTACACTTGTCTGACTGAGCCCAATCTCTCCCAAGCGTATGTCTGTTGTAAGGATGAAGTGGCAACTACTGAGGGTCCTCCGTGAGTGGATTTGGTACCAAGGTTACATTTGGGAATGTGGGCGCCCACTGGTGCTGCTGGTGTCAGGGAGGCCCCAGTATCTGCTCCTGGAGCGGTTGGAGGTCTTAGCTGCCAGCTGCTGAGGTGGGAACAGTGCACGTCCTGAAAATCTTCTACTGGGAGGGACTGGTGTGGGTAAGGTGAGTGAGGGGCTCAGCACCAGTAGCTGGAGCGTGACCACACATCACAGCCTGTGTGCATGGCACTGGAGGCTGAGGGTACCAGTATCTCTCCCATAGTGGGTGTGCGTGTCTCATTTCCTGGCAAACTTCAAGCTGGACTTGCCAATGAGTAGGAGACATCGGGTCAGCAGACAGACAGGGATCCCTCCTGTCATCCATGGCAACCTGTGAGCGTGGAGTGCCTGTGAGATGTGTGAGTGAAATATGTTTGCAGCAAGCAGCAAGCCGAACCAGGAAATAGGCGCTCCTGAGACGGGTAAGAAGGCTGGCATCTGGGCAAGGGTACTGGGTGAATGTTCATGTGCTTGGGCATCCAGGGAGTCTTGTGAGTGCCTGCTCTAGTGACCTTTTGTCTCTGCCAGCCCAAGAGGAGGAGAGGACATGGCTGCCTGTGCTCTGTGCTGGAGGTGAAGGTAAGTCTTGCATGTAGGTGCTGTTGAAGATTGTGCCTCATCTGTGGCACCACAAACAGGAAGGCAGCAGCAGCCGCATCACTCTGCCTGGCAGGGACCCTGCGTTCCCAGGCACCAGCCTGGGCTCCAGCGGCTGGGCAGGACAGGAGGGGTCCTGGAGCTGCAGGAAATGACAGACTCTTCTAACACCCTTTAACAATTTTTAGCCATAAAAGGACTTTTCCCTCTATGGTGGCTTAGTTTCTTTAAAACTTTTTCATGAGGAACCTTGTGGAATGTTTTCAGAAATCCAAATAACTTGAAAATCAGCTGTATTCCCTCACTTTCATGTCTGCTCCTTGGGAAGTCTTCAGTAGGTCTCTGAGCCTTGACTTCTCTTTACAAAATTTATACTTTCCAATATATCACATATTCCAAATCTTGTCTGCATTATTGTAGTTTTCACTATTTGCAACACACAGAGGCAAGGTCTGCAGTTTTATGGATTTTCATCAGAAGTATTTTCAAAAATTTTGAAAATGTTCATCACCTTCAAGTCTATATGTGCATAGGAGGCTTAAGGAAAATATCCTATTAGCTCTACATATTCTCTTCCTCCTCTTGGCCTTTAGAAAAAGGATTCTTTTTAGCATCCATACTTTTTGCAAATTAATGCTCAAACGTTTTTGGCCTACCTTATTGTCCTTTCACACTTAACATGCCAAATTTTGTGATCCTTTATAATTTACTGACTTGAACACAACTGTTCCCTATTTTGATAGGTTATAGGAATATAGGAATATTCCTCCTTGTTTGTAGCTACTGCCCTTTTCATTCTGTCTAGTCCTGGTGACTTCCTTCTGCCATTTCTCAAGCCCTTCAGAGAAACATGAATATACAAAGATGATCTGCTGTGTCTCAAAGTGGTCTCCTTATATAGCCTTCTATCTCTCTGAATAGCTATCTTGTAGTTTTTAGCGCTATTCTAACCTTTTGAATTCTTTTTAGCAAGTTTTCTCTTTTATTTTAGTGTGTTTTTAGGTTATTCCTTGGTTCTGATAGTCAGAACCAAGTCAAAAGTTACTTCTTCTCCTGGAGGATATAAATACCATATTATATAAACTGTATAGTATAGACACAATATAGACATTGTATATGCTCTGTATTATATATAAAATATCTATAATATGTGATACCTCTATATCTTATATATTTATTGTAGAACAGGCTATACTAACTGTATTACCTATGTTTTTTATTGTTGAGATTCCAATATTCATTCTTGAAGGTAGGCTATATATAGACACATTCCTCTGCACAAGGGGAACAGAAGAACACTAAGCTGTAGAATAATACTGACGCTTCCTCAAGAATGCTACTTAAGCTCTGACTATCAAATCTGGTCATGCCCTGCTACCTTTAGGTTGCCATGCCTTATCAGAATGAGCCAGAAGACATTAATACACCTCCTTCATTCTTACAAAGCTGTCCTATGCCGCTTTTCTCATGTTTGACTCAGTCTTTGACACAAGAAGCTCTTTCTTCTGTAGGTGAGATTGTCTGAATTGTCTTCCTAGCCAGCATCACTGAGATGAAATAAGGATTTCTTCTTAGATAGCAAAGTATGTCAACCTTTTTCCACATCAGGTATTTACTTGAGGTCCGTGTTCTGGAACACAGACAGGCATCTTGGGTAGCTAGGCTAGGTAAGTGGCCTAGATGATAGAGGGACTAGGTTAAGAAAGAACTCTCATTAAATTTGTAGACCATGAGCAGTGCACAGAATCGTAAACCTCTGCCCAGGTAATACTCTGATGAAGTGGGATGACTGAAGGAAGCAAGTACTCATTTGAAAATATAATATTTAAAAGTATATTCTAACAATTCAATATGGGGGGGGGGGAA
>VZTD01004190.1:2836809-3082252 GCA_013397725.1 Rhagologus leucostigma | reverse complement strand
GGCACGTGGGATTGGGGGGTTGGGGGGAGGGGGCAGCGCGGCTGCCACCGCCACCCTGGGCATGGGGTTTATGGGGAATGGCCGTGTGCGTGTCCCCTTAGGCGCTATCCGGGCAGGCTGAAGGCAGGCTAGTGACTCATTAGAGCAGCGCTTGTACTGACAGAGCCCAAAGTGCCCCAGACATCCCCTGTCCGTGTACGCAGAGAAGTCCACTTCGGCTGAACCGCGGTTTGGCTTGTGTAGATGAGCTGGTCCCTATGACCACAGCCACAAACTTGGTGATCCGTCCCGGGTTTCAGAGCCTGCTGTCCCTTTAATGTCTGGTTTGACAGCTTTGGGTGAGGAAGCACTTCCAACAGCTGTCTTCTTGGCAGTGCACCAAGCGCCGGCTTAAAGGGTCCCCGGCTGGAGCAGCTTCACCTTCTGCCTTAGAACAAACCCAGCGATTGTTTCGTTTTCCGGCTGCTTTTCTATCAACCAAGGGCTGTGTTGTGGCTCTGTGCTTGCCTTTTGTGCTGCAGTTCGATGATTCCATTCAAACTACATACATTCTGTCTAAAAATTCTCTTCTGCTTCTGTGATTATGTGGGTGGTAGCCCCATTTTGATTGAAAATTAGATGTGTTTAAAAAAAATCATCTCACTAAACTTATTAAGCTTTCAGAAATCCCTGTTCTTTGCTCATTTCATGTGTATTACATACTTTTACAGATCTGTATCTGAGTGCAGCTGGTGGGCACACCCTGTTTTTGCCATCAGTTATTTCATTACTGCTTTTACCAGATATATTTTGTCAGTTAGTACTGGTACTTGGTGAGAGTGTTTTCAGTGAGAATAACGTCTGTTTTATTTTCTGTCCTTTATTACCAGAAGATGATGAAGATGAGGAGGAAGAGGATGAAGAAGAAGAAATAGATGTTGTTACAGTGGAGAAAAGACGCTCCTCCACCAACAAGTCTGTTACCACCCTTACTATTACAGTGCGTCCTAAAAATACCACTTTTTCATCAGTCAGGACACAGCAGAATGGACTGATTTTAAAGCGTTGCGCCCCAATTCACCAGCAGCATAATTATGCCGCTCCTTCTCCATTTGTGGAGACTGAAGAGGCTCCACCGCAGAAAAAGTTAAAAATCGAGGTGCCCCGTCCAGTAAAACCCACGATCCAACCAAAGCCTAAGAGTTCAAGTCCCCGAAACTCTGATTCAGAGGACAGTGAACGCCGACGCAACCATAATATCCTGGAGCGTCAGCGACGTAATGATCTACGGTCAAGTTTCCTCACGTTAAGGGACCACGTTCCAGAACTGGTTCAAAATGAGAAAGCTGCAAAAGTTGTGATCTTGAAAAAAGCCACTGAGTATGTTCATTCTCTTCAGGCAGAGGAGCAGAAGTTACTGCTAGAAAAGGAAAAATTGCAAGCCAGACAAGAACAGTTGCTAAAGAAAATAGATTACAAGCGGACTTGCTAAAGTTTTTTTTGTTTTGGTTCTTTTTTTTGGCTGACCAGGACAGTCATTGCCACTTTGCACATTTTTGATTCTTTATAAAAACTTGTGTTTTTTGACGTTAAGAATGTTGGTTTTAATTTCAATCCAGTCCCTGAAGTAATTGACAGACTATATTATCCGGGTACGGAGCAAATGGATGTTCTTGCAAGAAGTTCATTGCAAGACTACCAAACAACAATGGACTGCCTTTGTTTTTTCTTAAGAACTGTAGATGGTGGGGATTTTTTTTTTTTAAAGTGTTGTGAGCATTTGGAGCTGCTGATGACATCTAGTTGAGTTTTAAAATGTTCATTCCTAAGTTTTATGGTGCTTATGTTCTAACAGATGTTACTTTAGGGGTTGGCATTTTGTACCCCTGTGGGAATTTCTGTAAATACCATCTACACACTTGCCTTTTGTACATGTCTTGGGTTATGAGAGGTGGCTTTTGCTACCAGTATTAGACTGGAAGTTCATACCTAAGTACTGTAATACCTCAATGTTTGAGGAGCATGTTTTTGTATACAAATATATTGTTAATCTCTGTTATGTACTGTACTAATTCTTACATTGCCTGTATACTTTAGTATGATGCTGATACATAACTAAATTTGATACTTATATTTTCGTATGAAAATGAGTTGTGAAAGTTTTGAGTAGATATTACTTTATCACTTTTTTGAACTAAGAAACTTTTGTAAAGAAATTTACTATATATGCCTTTTCCTAGCCTGTTTCTTCCAGTTAATGTATTTGTTAATGTTTGGTGCATAGAACTGGGTAACTGCAAAGTTCTGTGTTTAATTTCTTCCAATGATGTACATTTAGTGCTGCGTCTTATAGCACTTTGAAATACCTCATGTTTATGAAAATAAATAGCAATTACATGATGTGCCATTTACTATTTTTCTTTTAAAATAAAATCTTTAACTTTGCATTGTTGATGAAATACAAAAAGCATGGTCCCATACCCTGGGCACTTAAACTCTCAGACTATAGGTGACACTTTACAAAGATCAGCTGGGCAGGACATTTCCATTTCTGGTTAAAATTAATTGTAGTAAGAAGTGTTTTCCTGTTATGTCATACTTGCGTTGTCAGGCTCATCCCAGGGGACTAGATGAACCACAATTAATGGAATGACTCTTGTGTCTTGCAAAGACTCCTTGAATAGCCACTGTACCCAGAGAATTGTGAGGGATCAGAAGCATGGCTAGCAAACTTCTGCTAAGGGACTGGCCTCTGTGGCACACAGGTGAAGAAGTAAATGATGGAGGTAGACATGCCAAAGCACAGAAAATTAAATATTTGTAGTAAAAAAAGATCTTAAAGGCTTAAAGCTGTCCATCATTGCATCAGAGAATTAATGTTCTTGTTTGTAGTTGAAGGTCTTGTTTGTTTCTACTTGTGTTAAGTGAGTAAAATTGAAAATTTTAGGGAAGATACAGAGATGAAGAGCCGTGAAGTATGCATCAGATGAACATGGGACTTGGTTGTCTCAAGAGGTGGCATTTGGTGTGACAGGAGCAAGAGGTTCAACTCTGAAATCTGTTTGGTCATTGTTTTAAAAGACTGTGAGACCAGGTAGTTGTTTTATTTCTAGTCTGTACAGGTATTTTTGGCATTGTTTTTCCTCACACTGAATCTGAAAAAGAAGATACGAAGTAATGACCAAATGGCCAGTAAGTACTTTGAGGATCTACTTGCAAGAAGCTCGTCTGGGACATCTGCCCCTGCTTTAGCCACAAAAGAAGTAGCTTATTTGGTGATGGGGGTACAGAAACCCTGTATTTGCCATGAGGTAACAGGAAGAGTGGCGTGGGGGCAAAACAGTCCCCATGGAATGGATGTGCCATATGTGCATCCTTACAGATCGCTGATGCATTTATAACCTGTGTGTTCTTGGGCCCGAGGCACCTTCTGTACCATGACCACCAACAACCATACATAGTTCAGTGCAGTAAATCCAGATCTTCAACAGGCGCAAATTGGTGTAACACTGTGGATTCAGCTAGGCCTACACAAGCATTTGAAGAAATGGCCTGAATAGAGTTAAGATCTAAATTCAGACTTGACCACAGTTGTTCCATATATAGAATCTTTGTTTTGGTTCCCTTGAGATGCTTCTTCCACTTTCCAACTACAGTGATAAAACAGTAAAAGACAGGCTAAGTAGAGAAAATTGGTATGGACAATCACAGGGTACATTTAATTTTACTAGCTAAAACAATTTTTAACCCTTTTTTTAGCAATTTCTGTTGAACTCTTGTACTGTTTTCAAACAAGGTACAAGTTAAAATGAGTCTTCTTGAAGAAGGAAAGTCCCTTCCCCTTCTTCCCCTTCACACTCCTGGAGAACTTTGGTCCAAATCCTCCACTCAGAGTGAACTCTGGGTCAGATCAGGTTGCTCCGGGTCATGCAACCAAGGCTTGAATATCTCAAAGGATTGAGATTCCACAGCCTCTTTGGACAACATGTGTTTTTTGACTACCATGACTGATATAAATTTTCATACTACCTGGAATTTTCCTTGTTGCAACCCTTCTCCATTGCCTCCTGTATTTTTGTGTTTAACCTCCTGGAAGAGTCTGGTTCCACCTTGCCTGTAACCTCCCATTAGGGAGTTGAAGACAGCAATTACTTCTTTCTCTTCTTGAGACAACCCAGTTCTGTCTTCTATTATGGTAACCAAGAATTTAGGGTATAATAAAGGTGTGAAATACTCAGATTTGTTTTGGATATTCAACACAATCCCATCTGAAAGCCGCTTTCTCGCTATATAATGTGGGAGTCTTGGTCTGATTCTTTAGAATTCAGTGATAAACATCCAGCTGATGTCCATGGAGACAGAATCTGGCCCCATAATGCTCCCACATACTGTACTGTTTGCTGCTCTGTGCTGTACTAGCAGTACTTTGGCACTGTCTTTTTTTTTTTCTTGTTTTAAATAGCTTTAAGGAGTTAATAGGTTTGTTTTCATATCGCTGCTCTAGGCAGCAAGTTGTCAAGGACAAATATTTCTGGTAAAAAAAATCTCAGTTGTAGGATGTTAATAAAGTTACAGTTGTTAAATAGAAGATTTCTTTTGTATTTACATGATAAAAAGAATTGAGAGTTGCAGGAAAGATAGCTTTTGAAAAGAAGAAGTAAGCAATTAATTATATAATATTTTCTGAAGAATCAGTACAGTAGCCAGAAGGCTACGTAGAGAAGGACATAGAAACATAGCCACAGCCATAACAAAAGATCCTTTTGCAAGTGTATCTAGAGTGGGGAGTCCACAAGGACTCAAGTCAAATAATTAATTGAGACACTATTGCCTTTTTTTTTTTTTTCACATACATACATACATTTGCATAACAAATGCAAACATATCTGTCTGGAGAATCAGATGTGGCAAGTACCTAATAGCTGCTTATTACAAAGCAGATATTGCTGATTCCTGAAGGGAAAACTGAATTAAGTTGATCTCAGTCTTACTGGATCTGCTATAAAAATTCCCAAGTTCTTTTTCATACAAGACAGAATGTGCTGATGGTGGTTTTCTCCAAAATCATATATCCCAGAGGGTGCTCTCCCTCCCTGTTTCTGTTTATTTTTTTAAAAATACCACTAAGAACACAAGGGACTTGTAACACCAAAATGAAATGATTCCTCCATAAACTTGTATAAGTAAAACACCAGTGGGAGACCTTAAAAAGGTGAAATGTGTTAATGGTGTCATTACCACTCGATCACCTGTTGCCACGAGTGCTAAGGAAAGTGCATTTCTCAAACCCCAAGCTGCTGTTATAGCAACTTATCACCAAGTCTTGGCAGGACTCCTTGAGAGATCATGAAGTATATAATTTACAGTTTGCTCCTGGGAAGTATACTGGTAAACCAAGCTAGAATAAAATGACTTCAAATGGGTGACATTCTTAAGCTTGAATTTCCTGGCTTCTGGCTGGTTTAAATCATTTATTTCATCATCATGTCATTTTATTTAAAATATTAATTTTGAGATAATTAATGAATTTTCAATGTACAATTACCAAATGATACATGATCTATACCTGGGTTGCCTTCTTCTTCTTGTGTCCATTTCCTGTTTCCCTTTCCTGTTCCCCGTCTCTTCTCTCAGGAACCCAAAGCCATCACACTTAAAGGGATTTGAGGTGTCACAGCAACTCCTTTAAATTAAGCAGGGATTCACTAGAAACAGCAGATACACAGCTCCTCCAGAAATCTTGGAGGAAAGCAATGGTGCAAAACGAGGAAGAGCAGCTGATTGTAGAGCCAACATGCTGGGTTTTGCCTCAGCACTTCTGTCTGCTCCTGGAGCACTGACAAGCCTGAATTCAGAGCCCATGGTCTGTGCCAAGACAAGCTTTCACTTCTGCTGGACTACCTGTCCAATTTGCTACCCTACAGTAGTTTTTTGCTGCCTATCTGCTTGTGCTGACCCCGCAATGAGACTTGGCCACAGTAAACCAAGTGTTTTGCTGCTGGGTTGTATGACGTGATAATTCCTGCTGCCTGCAGATCTGGGATTCTCATCCAGCTTTGTGCCTTTACTGGCCAGATCCTTCTCTCGATGAGATTATTGATATTTTTGCGCAACAGTCAACTCGGAGAAGATAAAATGAATTCTTGATGTCTGAACAGTGGAGATTCCTGTATGTGTGCTGTATGTATAGATTAAGATACATGCTGTGTGCACACAAGGGATTCCGTAAGTGTGGATCCATGAGCCCTGCTAAATAAAGCCTAGTGTATATTTTAACTGAGTAAGTTACAAGGCTGTCCACTTGGCCCTTTGAAGAAAAAGCAAATGAAGACATTTTGTTTCCTGTATTTATGATGTATTTATGACACACCTAAATAATGCAGAAATTAAAAAAAAAAAAAGTACCTACAGTGTAATTATAATTAATGGCAAGTATTTTTTAACTCCATGGTGAAATGGATGGGTGTGTAGACTTATCAGACTTAAAATTTATCAGACTTATAACTGAATTATGACCTATTTGTTACGGATTGTTACATTTCTTATGCATAATCATCGTTAGGCTCTACTTATGCTATTACAGCTGCTGTATTTGTGAGCTATATCATTTGCCATCATATAGTGTTTCCATCTGATATTATTTAGATAAGTGGAGACATTTTCATTTTATGGTAAAATAAGATTATTTATTTTTTCTTATTCTGTGCTCCCAATTTCCCAACCTCATTTGTCTGCTTTAAGTGTTTACTGCTTTCTGTCTGCTTTCTATCTTCTATACTGCATGCATTTAGGGAGAGGAACTGTCTTCTATGTTATCTGTCTGAAGCTGAGGTTAGATTGTCTCTGTGAGTGGCTGTATCAATCATAAAACTGTAACAAGAGTCCTGTTGTCTAACAGCTACGTATATCTTAGTTTTATATTAGGGGTAGGATGAGTCATGTTGTCTACATCTGTCTAGTTTCACCTTCTAATCTACAAGCTTTATAAGCATTACAGTTTTAAGCACCTAGCTGCTTAGCTTCCTAATTCTCCTTATGTAGTCAGCAGAGAGATGCAGGCTCTTCCCAGAGCACAGTCCAGAGCATCTGCATTGGGCTTTACCTGGAACGGGCCCAAGCACTGCTCTGTACCTTGAGGAAAGAGTGATTACAGCATGCAAGGGGTGCCTATGGAAACTGTGTTAAGGGCTGCTTTATTGCTGCTGGGTACCATCAAGTTACTTGATCTGTAGCTGATCTTACTTACCACATGAAATTTAAAGCAATCATTTGGAGAAAGCTGCAGGCTAATAGATTTGTTACTTAGAATAAAACAGTGCATGAATGTAGGATACACAGTTAATTTAATTGGCGTAGTCGTTTTACTTGCAATTAAATAAAATATTTCAATGGCACTTATCTCCATTTTGCTTCCTAACACCATCAAAAATAAATACATAGTGTTATAGCATTCAATGATTTCACTTCCTCACAGAACAAATCAGTATAATTAGAATATTATTTGGATGGATATTTTTAGTATCTGTATATAAATAGCATTTTTCTTCTGTAATACATGGCAATTACATTTGGGCAAAATCTTGCTTCTTCAGTATGATATAGACTTAATAAAAAGTACATTGTAATTAATATTGTAATCAATTTAATTCCAATATCTAATTAATATTGCAATTCATGGTGTAGGAGATGAAGGAACTATCTAATATCATACACACAGTTCAATCTTGGCTAGTACCTACAAATCCTCATAAAACATTTTTAAAACCACTGAGTAATTTCTTCGTTTAAATTCCTAAGATCAATGTTAAAATATCCCTGAAATATTGTTATGAATTTTCTTTTTAGTAGAGAAATTATGTCTGTCTTATAGAATTGTCATTAGATCTGGCACTCTATTCTTTTTGAAGCAATTTGGCACTTCATTTTTTTGAAGCAAATGTTCAGAAAGGAACAGTGTCACAGAAAGGAAATTGCACAGTTTCAGTGCTCAGTCACCCTCAGAATTTGGTCCTATAGAGCTAGAAGATAATACTTAGATTACTAAATCATGTGCTGAAATGAGAGTGGTGACATATAACAACCTCTCCCTGAAAGTGACTTTTTTTTTTAAAGAGATATTTAGAGGCTCATGCTTGATATTTTTCTTCTACAAGAAATTTGGAGCATGTTTGGTTGATCCCCTTAAAATTGCATGTACTCTTAATTACGAGTTAGAAAATTCTTAGTAAAACAAAATCTAACAGGAAAGCAAACATACTCAGTTTTATCTAGAAACCTGGTCATCAAAAATGTACTGTGAGCTGTGGTTCTGAGGGCTTCTTATTTCTCATTTTCTCCTACGATTGTTAGTTTTGGTCATGGTTCCAAGGCAACAATCGTGAGTCATATCCTCAATAATTATAATTACAAACATTTCTCTAAAAGCTCTACTTCAGGCCAAACAAGCCTGGGTAAACCACAATTCCAATGTATTACTTCTCAGGTGTACAAGATAATATTGGTTGTGAAATGTTGTGTTGTGAAGCCGTATCTTTATGAACACTTCCTTCAAACATATGCTGCTAACTGAAGCTATGTAATGTTGTAATATATTTAAATAATATTTGTTATCCTCAGCCTTTAAACATTCTTATGCTGGTCTCATTAATTGTCTTTTCTTTTGCTTCCTTTAGCTAAGTAGCCCTGCAGGAGGCAAGGGGGATTCATTTATCTGACCAAATATAAACTCCTTTTAGTCAATAAAGAAAACAAGTCTTTCTAGTGCACAATTAATTTTATTGTTAAATGACTATTTAAAATGACACAAATTAATCTCATCCTGGAAGTGCTCATTTTTGGTGTGGGTTATGGAGAAGTCCTGATACAGGAACCAACACTGCAGATGTCTAATGTGGGGTTTGGTTTAATATAGCTGAATCTGGATGTCTGTAGATACCTAACTGAAAGCTTGATGTCTAGGTGCTGTTATAATCAGTGAAGTCTGGATAAGGACTCAGTGTGGATGTCTGTTTTAGGGTGAACTGGATTAGTTCTTGAGGTTCAGTTCTCTGTACTGATCAGCTTTCCATTGCCTATAAAAGAAACTCAAGGTATATCGTGCACATATAAACACCTATGAATTAACACCTAATCTCAGCGCCTTAAGATACAAGTTGAGTCCAAATACTCTTGTCTTTCACTCATTTCATTTCACTTACACATTTTAAAGGTTTTTCTTGAACTAGTCAAGTAATCTTAAACCCAGTTCTGTCTAGTTCATCTTTTCTGCAACACTGAATATCCTTTTTGCTTTGGTTGTCTTTAATAGTATCTCCATATCTTTAGCATCTTCAGATTTCTTTCGTCCTCTCACAAGTGCTGTTTATCACCAATATATAGCAATATTCATTACTGCCAGAAAATTGCTTGCATTACTGATAAAATTCCCTAAAACATCTCTCACGTTACCATATTGCATGGTGGGCAGGACCTTATTTTCTCCTTCTCACACCTACACAAAGCTCATTTACAGGGCATGTTGATACATTTCAGATGGCAATATACTGACAACATTCTAAATTAAATTAAATGATAGCACATATCACTTTTTTTTTAATTTATAAAAACCAAACAAACACAAGAGGAGAAAAACAGAAAGTAGATGAACATTTAGAAAAATCACTAGTAACTTTTACATCTAGATTTATTATTGGATCTCTGATAGTTTGAACTATTTCAGTGTTTCCCTTTTCTTGTTTCTATGATCTTCCTCCAGTAGTTTTTATATTTCTTTGCTCCTTTAAAAAAATAATTTCTTTCTATAGCTTCTGTGGTCTTCAATAACTATTCCATATCACTCTATGCCTATTCCTCCTTTCGTTCAAACACTTAAATGAGTCACACCTTTTTTCATGCTTTACAGTCTCACCTCTCCTACTAGTCCCAATTATGTCTCAATGTAATTTTTTTATTTAATTCTAAAATACAGAGTCCCATTCTGTGAATACTTTCTGGATGGCTATAAGTCTGTTGACTTCCGTCAGAGTTTATAAAGTAAGAAGTTCAGACCTTCCAAGACTTTCAAATGAAAATTGTAGGTATGCCAAGTTAAATTGTGCTGTATTTTACATTCTTTCCCATTCACTATTAACCTAGGAGCAGTTAAGTTACCATGAACTCCTTTGATATAGAAAATCATACATTTCTTTTCTGCTTCTGGTGTTGACAATATGCAATAAGCTGGAAGCTTTAGTCATGTGAGCATGAGTGAAAATACCTATTAGAAGCAGTCAAGAGTAAGGCATTTGGCCATCTATCCTACTGGAAGTGTTTAAAATTTACATTAAAAAACCCCATGTAAATGGTTTTTTTCACTGTTAATAAAAAAAGGTAGTAAAGAAAATAAATATTGGATGGCTAGTTTATTTCTTATCAGAACTCTTTAATTTTGAAATTTCAGGGATCAGTCCAGTAGCAAGTGTCAGAGTAAATAAATACTTTCTATACTGATCTGTGCGCCTTACACAGCTGTATAAGGATGCCTTCTGTCTACACTGTGTGCATTATCACTTCCACCGCCAGACAGGAGATCCAAGCTCACTTCACAAGAAAAGTCTTTTCTTTTTCTTTCATTGGCTGGGGAGTAATGGCCCAAGAAGGGATTTTACTTGTGCATTTGTTCTGGTTGCCCAGAAAACGAAGTGCTCTAAAGCAGGGTAGCACCTTGGGAGTCACTGGCATTAGGACAGATTATGTCAGCTGAGGAGCTGGAGTTGAAAGAAATTGAGAAACTTGATTATAACTGTGCCATTGTATATCTGCAAAAGTATTAGAAGTCCTTCCATGTTTTATTGTGACTGCATGTAGATATGATTTTTAATGCCTTAAACCTCCTTAGTCAAGATCTTAGTTTTAAAAATTGTTATTAAACATCTTTGCCCAAAGTGTTATTATATTTGATATACCACAAGTGTCACCTACATTTCAGCAAATATGCACTGTGATTAAAGGGTATAATCTCTCAAGAGAGGTTTATAATCATTTTAATTAGCCTGGACTTAATAAAAAGACTTAAGGGATTTAATAAAAGGGCATTAAGAGATCGCCAAAGGGTTAAATATATATATTTTTATAAGAAAAATTGTAAAGCTTCTGTGGCTTTGAGGTGGGAAGGTGGGAAGACTAGTGGGAAAAGAGGAGGAGGTGAGCAAAAGTCAAGATGAGGATTAGTGTCAATTAAACTTTCCTTTGAACCGCCTAACTTGCATATGCAGAACCTGACACAGCTGAAAGTATTTGCAATTTCCTGGGCCACACAGACCAGAGAGGTTGCTGTACAGCTCACTGACCTACAGGAAACTGCAAAGGAGAGAAAGAAAGGTATAAACCCAGCCAATTTCTTCTAGCTCAGTGCTAAGACATTTTAGCTCTAGTAGGGAGAAGATCTGAGTGAATGAGGGAATTTTGAGAGTCAGTACATTAATTTCTCAGGCCCCAAATATTTTGTTTGGTTTTGATCTTTTAGATCAAAACTAAACAAATTCTCTGCCCTAATCCTTGTCCTCTGCTCTTAAGTTTCAGGTTAGCATAGAATTCAGTGTTTTTCTAGTCTTCTAGGATATAATAAATGTAACAAGAGATGAGAAGATGAAAGTGAACCAACAATCTCCAGACAGGAAATTCTATACCTCTTACAAAACAAGGCAAAATCGAACATGCAAACACCTAGAACATTACCTCCCTTCACCCTTACACTGAATTAAACCTCAAGCCTTATCCAGAGAGATAAGGTGGAGATCTACATGTAGATACCTGAACATAAACCAGCACGGGTTCTCTTGAAGGTTTTGTTGGCTGGAAATAAAATGAGTTGCTTAGATTTTCCAGTTGGGGTTAGCACACATTTATAATGTGTTTTCCATTTCCTAACACTACAGTCTTTCAGTGTTGGGATAAATCTTTTCTCCTGGTTGTGGGCATTCCTGTAAGCCTCAGGGACAGACATTCTGCACAAGGAAGCACAGAGGAGTGCCTTGGGGCTTATAAAGCCTGTTTGCCTCTGTATAGAATTCTGGATAAGAAGAGACTTCTTGAACAATTTCATACGACCATGTACAGAATCCACATCTAGTTACGCTTTTCTCTTCCCTCTGTCCCCAGAGACTACACCTCTCATGTGCAGAGAAACCTGGTGTTGGCGTCAGCATTCAGAAATGAAGATTAAAACACAAGAATGCAAGAGAAACAAATCTTTGCCCACCTTTATCAATGAAAATATGACTAAAGATAAATGTGGCAATGTAACATTATTAAAAAAAAACAATGCCAGCATCTGTTTATATATACCTGTGCATATCTCTGCTCTCTTACTTCCCACCTCTTTATTTGTGAGTGAAAGCTACAGAAATTTGGCCAGAGGCACTCAGCTCCTCCTATACTCTGTAAAATGCATTGGGATGTTCTTTAAGTTTACACTAAACAAATTACAAGTTTGAGAAAGACATTTTCTCTTGCATGAAGGCATGAGGAGAGCTGAAAAAATATGTATGTTTAGCTCATGCTCTGTTCATTGATCGAAGCATAATTGTTTCCTCACTTTTTTGAGATGTGCTAAAAATGCAAAGCAATAGCCATTTAGAAATTATTTTTGGCAAGCAGTGACTTGAGATGGCAAGAAAAATGGAACAGCAGAAAAACTTGTATGTTTTAGATAACTGGTATGCTTAACCAGTTCTTGTAGCAGAAATGATATAAAATGGAATTTTGAGAATTTTGAGCAGGTCCATGCAACCACACTAGCTTTGTTCTGAATTCCATGAGGTTGTAATTCAAACAAACACTACCAAGCAAAACATATGTATTACTCTGTTAATGAATGAAACCTAGAGGGTTTTAATGCTTCTGTGGAAAGAAACTGATTCACTGCAGACTAATTCAAGACATTTTTTCTGCTCTTGGCAGAAACAAACACGCAAACAAAAAAATTCCTAGGCATCTAACCTGCAAAACAAAGCCGTTTGTTTGTTTGTTTGTTTGTTTGCTTCCTTGTTTTTAATGCTGGGAGCTTCTCATAAATAGTAAAGCCAGCTTTTGATTTTTCTTTTCCTTTGTCTAAGAGTTAAGAGCCTTTACAGTGGAAATATAACATATGAATTGTAAACCTTCTGAGGAAGGAACTGTGTTTTCCTTTATTGTGGACACCAGTCAGCTCTACTGAGTTTCCATGTCTCAGAAAAGGTCCTCCAGGTCTGTCTAAATTGCAAAAACATGTTAAAATTTCAGTTATATCTATACATGGACAGGTTAAAGCAGTGGGGGCCTTATGCACTGTAAGCATTTCATATTGGCTATCTCCAGGCCCCTTGTCTGTCTTGGTTGCTGGCTGAGGACAGGGCTGTGGCACAGCTAGTGCCCATCTAAGTGTTGGCTGGTGCAGTTCCACTCTCTCTGGCAGTCAGGAGTCAGATTGGTTTAAATTGCTGTGCAACCACAGCTTAAATTATCTAACCTGGGTTAGGTAACTCAGGTTGAGAACACACCTTACTTTGTGGTGTGTTTCAGCATGACTTTCATGTTGGTTTTATGTTTCCCACTAAAACAGAGATTGGTATGGAAAGTGAATGTACTCAGAGGAACACTACTGAGTTCCACCAGAGACTTAGCCTTTGGCTACAACAGGCACAGCCCTAAGTCCTGAGAAAATTCCATATAGTCCCTGTGACTCATTTCTGCATACCTTGCTCAGGCAAAGCTTCCACTTAATAGGATATTTTTAAAAAGGGCCAGACTAGCAGTTACACAGGATATAGCTGTCAGATTGTCAGATCAAGAAAAGTCAGTTGGCTTTGGGGGGGAGTCAGGGGGTACTACACAGTGTTTTCATAGCATGGGCCGTGGAAAATGTCCCTTGTAACAGTATTAGGGTTTAAAAAAAGGTGTGTAAAAATGCATGGGCCTTATTTTTAAGGTTTTTCATCATTCTTGTCCTGCTTTGTATAAAGCACTTAAGCCTCTGCTATATGTTAAATACCTAGGCAGTACTATGAACTTAAATTTAATTTCACTACATTTAAGCACACGCTTAAATGATTTGCTGGACTGAATCCAGAATGCTTGCTGAATCAAACTGAAATACAGCTATGTCTGTTCTTCCTCCTTAAACAAACAAGCACTAAATGAAATACAATAAAATAACATTCCCAGAGAAATCCTGTGCCACAGAAAGAACTGCTGCATTGCTGTGTCAGTAATTTGCCTAATGTTCAGTATCTGCACTGTTCATACAAGTGTAATGCAGCAGTAATTAGGTAAACATTACAGTTTTATCCTCATGTCATACTGGGCATAGTTTTGTAGAGGAAGAAAGTAAAACGTAAAAGGAAAGGAAAAAAGTAAGAAAACAAAAGCTGGAAATGTCATTCCAAATTGCTTGAGTCAAGCTCACGAATGATATTGCAGTCTTGACAGCAGCAGTGGAATCTTGAAAAAATCTGGATTCACTTCCCTCAGTGCACGATGTGCAATCCAGGACATGCAAAGCAAGACTCAGCTCACAGAGATATGGATGCTTCATCAAGGCTAGTGAGTTAATGTCTATTTCTAGCATAAGCTGTAAAATGAGAATAATGCTTGTTATTAGACACTACATGGGAAATGTGTTGATATTTTCAAGCATGCTGAAAAAATCCTGTTTCCTATTCTAAGCAGAACCTAGTGAGTATATCTGAGTTTTATTGTGCTTTGTTACTAGGAACATTACATGTAAAATACTGACAAATGAACCAAGGTAAGAGAGTAGAAAGACTGTAAAAGAAGGGATAACAATTGGACAGTAACAAAAATAATATCAAGTACCTGTGAACTGACCAGTGAAATAGCAAGAATATTTTCTGCTTTACTGGACTGTGAATCAGGACCTAAATTGCAGTGAGCTGTTTCTTTGGGGAAGGCAGTTTTATTATTTTTCTGCATTTTATTTTGGGCAATGCAGTGCAGAGTTTACCAAAATTTTTTATGTGTACATGACCCCACCTAAGCAGAGCAACATTTTTAGGGCCTTTCACATTAGGCTCTAGTAAATCTGTGATGTTTCACTGTCTGCATGGGAGTCATAAGTATTTTTCCATGAATAAGCTTCCTTGGTATTTTGGACTGCCAAGTGCTCCACACGTTCTGCTCCCTGCTGCGCTGAGGTGGACAGGTAAGGTAGAAGGACCGAATGACTTGTGCAGAGCTATTGAAGAATAAGATATCATGGCTTCAAAGTAAAAGTTTTCTGTTCCCAATCCTGTGCCCAAACTTTCCCTCCTCCTATGGTGCTTTCTTCTGCAATTTTCTATCAAAGAAACAAAATAGCTCTGAAAACCTTCTTCAGACTATGACCCATCCTGAATTTTCTGCACTACACTTGCGAGTTTTCCAGTAGTCTCTTGAGTTGCTCAGCAGAGATGTGAAGCCCAAATGTAATTCCATGGACTCAGCCCTGGATACAACAGTCTTCTTGTCTAGGTGCAAAGTGCATGATTGGGCCTTGACAGAAAGGTCTGCTTTATACACTTTCAGAAATGCAAGGTTTTTTGGTTTGCTTTGAACTTCTTAATCCCATTTCTTTTTTCTTTCTTTTGGTATTGTTGTTACAGTACTATAAATAATTAGACCTGCAGAAATTAAGAATGTAATTAGAAAAATTAAACAGGGAAAGACCAACTGAGCCGTCCCAGTTCCCACCAAAGCCCTATTGATTTAGCCTTTGGATCTGTCAGATTATGTATGGGCTAGCCAGAGAAAGAAGCCCAGGGCACTGGCAGTGGCCTGTGACTGTCCCCACAGTTACATGGCCAGAATGTATCCTGGCAGGTTTTATGATGGTGACAGTGGTCTGGGACAGCTGGGGGTTACCATGGGATGGAGAGCACTCCCAGTAAGGAGGCTGGATGTGGCCACCCTGTGCTGGAAGGTAAGGGGACGTAGCTGCATCAGTGCAAACAGCTGTGCATAACCACATGTGAAGCACCATGCCAGGCCAGTTTTGGACTTACACCCAGAGACAGCCCACTGAAACTACTGTAATAAATATTACCAATAATTTTTCATGCCCTAATGAACAAAGGGTCTTTCAATTTCAGTCTTTAAGATACTTTTACAGCAACCAGACCCACCCAAATTTAGAAGTCTTCTAACAGAGCTTTTGTTTTTATAACAAGTAACTTAATTAATTGCAGCTCATACTCATCTGTGGTGCCAGTAAGAGTTTTTCCAAGGTCAGTGGATGTCTCCTGCTGTCCTGGAATTTGGACAGTTACTGGTTCCAACTGACATACAGAGCCAGGTATGAAATCCAGCCTCCAGTTTTGCCTTTCAGCACTGTCTCTCGCCCCTGCACTGCTGTGGAACTGTCTTCCTCGTTCCTTTTGGTTCTTCTATGCAACGGGAATGCAGGTAGACAAGGCTGTAACAGCTTACCTGCTTCCTTTCCTTTTCTTAGAATTAGGTCTCGGATGCAAAATGCACATATAGGCAATGAATGACTTGCTCAGTTGAAAGATTCCGTGTGGTGATGTGGTATGTGTATGGTATCTCTTAATTAGAACCTCTTTCTGCACACAGTGAACTTTCTTCAGTTCAGAACATTCCAAAGAGTGTCACCACATTTTATAAATCATGATCATAATAAATATTCATTGCACATATATTATATCAAACTCAAAAGCTCTAGCTCTCATTTGGATCTCCATAGGACGACATATGACATATTACCAATAGAGACAACATATCTGGAAACTGGAGATATTTTTCTTAATTACTTCCCCCCATGCCTTAGGGTAAGCTCATGTCATTTTGCATACACACATACACACACTCCTGCAGAAAAGGAGTAGACAATTCCATATGGTCCTTTATCATCAGACAAGGACTTTTGTACTTTATGACACACAATTCCTTTAGAGACACTTGGTAAGTCAAGGACAGATATTTCTGCTGGGGAACCAATTCCCAAGAGGTTTTGAGGAAAGCATGAATGTTTCTTGGTTGTGCAGTAAGAATCAATTGCTCCTAAAAGTTGTGAGATATTCCACAGAGATCTTGTACAAGAAGAGACATTGGTCCCAAAGGCATAATTTTGCATGGAGAAAGGGCTGTGTTGTAAGAATCTGTGTTTTCTGAAAATTCTGTAGCTGATAGGAGCAGAAGACGTGACTATATTCCAAGGAAGTGCTGCTTTTCCCTATAAAGTTTCCTTGAAGTCCGGACTTGCTGTCTGAATGGCAAGTGATGTTTGTCACCAGGGTGAAATGACATAGGAAAATATTTCAGCTTGGTGGGAAAATGCTTCAGTAAATTAGCGTTGGACTTAATAGGAGAGGATGGGGGGTTTTATTTGTGTATAGAGACTGCTGCTGTAGTTTTCCAAGTTTATGACTGTGTCCCCTCCACTTATAAAGATTTCCTTGTTTGTGCACAGCTGCAGAGGTCTTACAAGTGGGAGAAATTCTTTCAGCTGAAGTGCATGTGAGAGAGGCTGCCTTTGCTTTCCCCAGGTGAGCAACCACAAGACAGCTCAGTTACCTTGCAAGAGGGTATCGAGGTGTGTTAAAGCCATGCGTTTTTCTTTTTGGTAGCCTGTGGGCATAATGGTTACATTTGAAAGCAGAATCAAGCTGTAGGGTGGACATTTGGTGTAAAATGGAGAGGATTGCCCCCACGTGGGGATGGAAATCCATCTCCCAGAGTGGTACAAACTGAAGTCTAATCTCTGACACAGAGACCCAGGGAAGTACTGGAAGCACCATCTCTGGAAGTGTTAAAAAAACATGTGGTACTTGGGGATGTGGTTTAGTGGTGAACACAGTGGTGCTGGGTCAACAGTCGGATTTGATGCTCTTAGAGATCTTCTCCAACTGTAATGATTCTATGGTTCTATGGTGATGGAAGTCTAAAATTGTGGCAGGAGAGACTCAACAAATGCCTATTTACATCCAGCTCCCATTTTTTAACACAAACCTTTACTGTCAAACCTGCCCCTCTGCCTGTGGAGGCAGGACCAAAATGGAGCCCGGACACCTGGATGGCGAGAGGGGGGACGGTGCCTGGACGGGCGCTGCGGGATATAACACGCCTTTTTGTGCCTTTTTGTGCCTTTTTGTGCCTTTTTTTGTATTTTAGGGTGTTCACTTTTTGTGGAGGGAGGTGAGGGGGCGGGCAGGGAGCACCGCAGAGCCCCCGCTGCAGGCCGGCCGCCGGCTGCGTTTCCAGCCCATTGTGGCGCCGTTGCCGCGGCGACGGGAGCAGCTGCCGAAGGCCTTGGCTGCGGCCCCGGGCAGCGCCCGCCCCGCCCGTGGCACGGCCGCGGCTGCGGGCCGTGTTTGCCAACACCGGGCACACGGCCCCGGCCCGGAGCCTGCCCGGAGTCCGCCCGCGGCCTGCCCGGGGCCGGCCGGCGCATCCAGGGACGCTTCCCGCGAGAAGCCACCCGCACGCGCGTGCCCATGGACACGCCGAGTGACTCCCGCCTTCATCGCTCCTGGCAGCCGTGGCTGCCCCGGATGGGTGCCGCTGTCAGCAGGGGCAGTGGGGCTGGAGTGTCGTGCTGCCGCCACAGTGTTTAATGCGCGCTTTCCCTGGCAGGTTGTTTCTCTCGCAAATTTACGGCAGGAGATTTGCTGCTGGGGCTGACCTTTCTTCCTCCGTCCGGGGTAATGAATGTTGCTATTTAAACGCTCTGCCTCCACAGCCCCTGTGCTTCAGGTTTTCAAAGAGTAGCAGAGTACCCAGGGGAAGCCCTTTGTTGCCTGGCTATGAAACCTGAATATGGGCTCTCCTCTTGGAAGCTTGAAAGGCAGAAAATAACAGCTGACAATAGATTTATAGAGTGTAACTTTGTCTAAATCATGTCACAGAGATAGAGAATATGGATCAGATCCTGGGCTGGTGTAAATCAGTATAATGCCGTGGAGCAAAATGCAGGCCAGCATCCATCCAGGAAGAGCAAGGAGTGGACAAAATGTCAGAGAAGTTTCCTGATAGACAGCATGTAATCACTTAAATTAAAATACTCTAAATACAGGAATATTAGTGAAAATGCCTTGGAATCCTTAATTATACACAACTACTTTAGGATCAATATATTCCTTATTTTATATATACATATATATATATATATATGTATTCCTTCATAATTTGAATGGCCAGCTTTGGGAATATAAGACCTTCTCGTTTAAAATGGATATATTAACACCTAATTATCAGTACCACATCATGGAGCTAGTCCCTAGAAAGCCTACTTTTCAGAAATAGTATGTTGTAAAAGGGTCAAAAATATAAGGAATTATACAGTTAAATACATATCCTATTGAATTTCAGTCTTCAGTAATGTCTCATGAAAAATTCATATTCATATTTTTAATTCCATTTCTCTAGTCCTAAACTGATGGAGAAGTATAGTAAATTTTTTGTAGTCAGTTATACCAAGAAACATTCCAAGAAAGAATCAAAAGGTTGCACTAACATGTTTTAAAAGTTTTAAGATTTCAAGTAAAAAGTTATTAAACATTTCTGAAACATGACAAGAATAATAATAGGAGATAGCTAGAAAACTGAAAACCTGGATTAATTTCCACTCTCTGTTCTGTATCCCCATTCCTCTCTCTGTTATTGCAGGGAAATGTGTATTGGTTTAGTTGTGGATGTGAATTCAAATGAATGTAGGGTCACTTGTTTATCACCTTCGTCTGGTGGTACACTCAGTACTATTCAGAGGCCAGACAGACCATTAGACAAGATGATACACACTATTTCTAATACAAGTAGTCAATTAACATTTGCTTGATTACAGCAAACTCACTGTACAGAAATACCTCAACAGGCTCCACATGCAGGAAGATTTTGATGTCACTATCAAAGTTGCATTATCCCACTAAAAATTTGAATCCAGTCTTTGTTTTGCAATGCGCTAGAATAAAGCAATGTGTGTACATTTTGCAGATGGGGTCCTAAATAGCTACGAGGTAAATTACATCAGTTTTAGCAGAAGGTTGATTTTCTATGATTTCTCCTAAATCACACAGTAGTCAGAGAATCATTGAATTATTTAGGTTGGAAAGAACATTTAAGATCGATGAGACCAACCATTAACCCAGCACTGCCAAGTCCACCACTAGACCATGTCCCCATGTGCCACATTGACACCATATTTTAAATACATCCAGGGATGGTCACTGAACCACTTCCCTGGGCTGCCTGTTCCAGTGCTAGACAAGCCTTTCTTTCCTTGGAGAAATTTTCCCTAAACTTCTCTTGGCACATCTTGAGACTGTTTCCTCTTGTACTATTGCTTGTTATCTGGGAGAAGAAATTGACCCCCACCTGGCTACACCCTCCTTTCAGGTGGTTGTAGAGAGTGAAAAGGTATCCCCTGAGCCTCCGTTTCTCCAGGCTAAAGACCCTCAACTCCCTCAGCTGCTCCTTGTAGGAATTGTGCTCCAGACCCTACACCAGCTCCATTGCCCTTCTCTGGACACACTCCAGCTCCTCAATGTCTTTCCTTTCATGGAGGGCCTAAAATTGAACACAGAGTTTTAGGCTCAGCCTCACCATTGGTGAGTACAGGGGGATGATCCCTTTCCTAATCCTGATGGCTACACTATTTCTAATGGAAATAGTTAATTAAAATTTGCTTAACTACAACAAATTCTCACTGTATAGCAATATCCCAGCAGGCTCCTGGTGAGTCAGTGCACTGAGTAGCACAGGGCAGTGCTGGATAAGGATAGATCTAAACAGCAGACGGCTTTTGAGGTTGATCTTTAGCATCATTTGGATCTGCATTTCTAGAGCTCCACTGTATGTTTAGGCACTCAGAAGACAAAAACTGAAGCAAAAATAAAGCAAAATAAAACAACTAGTTTCATGCCCTAAAGAGTTCACGGTCTTCTAAAAGTTCAATTATTTTAACAGCAGGACTGTTGCTGGGTGCAGGAGAGATGTTATCTGTCCAGTATCTTAAGAAGTCTCTGCAATACTTCTAAGAAATGACACAGAAGAAAATAGACACTTTTAAGGAAATGAGGCCTTAGTCTGAAATTTTCTTGTTTTGCTTGCTTTTTGTTCTTTTATTTAATAAACTTTGATCCCAGAAGAAGCTGAACAAATAGTGATGGACGTATATGTTAAAGGAGCAGCCTGGAAGCTCTCAATATAATGTGCATGCCAGGAATATTGTCAGGCTCCTACTGACAGAGTCTTCGATTCAGGGCATTTACAACCTAAATACCAGAGGACCTGTGTCATTGAACAACTTGGAAGGACTGGTGTTGAACTGCTAATGTACAAACAAATGAAGAAGCTGATAACATTTCAGTCAGGTGACAAAACTCAGAAAACATCTGTCAAATTGAAAAAAAATAGAAAAGTGTTGCTTGGGGGTTTTTTTCTCTCTTTTTTTTTTTTTTTTAGTCAAAACATCTGAATGGTCAAATTAAAAGTTTTAAGCACAATAAAGAAAAGGGAAAAGTTATTTTGTTTATATATTATATTTTAGTTTTTCTGTAGTTCTGGGTTTTTTTAAACTGAACATTGACATTTTCAATAAAAATCTTTGTTTCAGTAAAACAATTCCTATTTTCCTACTCATTATCTTGTGTGAATGTCACTAGCAGGCCTGAAACCTGTGTATGTATTCATTAGCCAAATGTGAAGCCAGGCTGGCTGCTGCTAACACATAGTGCCTCTAACTCTAGCATATTGCATATTGCTGTCTCTGTTTCTGATGCATTCTCTTGACGTCTCAGCTAGCACAGTGCAACAGGAGCTGTTCTAGCTGCCTTTGCCAGACCCCTTCTTATTTTGCTTTGCCACTGTCCCCTTATATTCCTTGTCCTCACCTCTCCCAGAGCAAAGCTTCTTGAAGAGCTGGAGGGGAGAGTAGCCTAAAGTTTCTTGTGAAGCAAAGAGGGGCATGGCCATGTACTGGAGTACCATGCATAGCCTTGTAACTTCTCTGTTGGCCATTTTATATAAAGATTTTCACATGGAATTAGATATGTCTGCAGTTATATTTAGCATTGAATAAAAACAGCTTTTATAATTCCACTGTACACCTTACTTCATTTTTCAAGGAAACCTTTAATTGTAGGATGAACTTGAGAAACTGCTACTGGAAAATCCAATTCCTTCACCAGCTGAAATCTACACTTTCATTGTATTAGCAATGATTTGTGATGAAAAAGGATATCTGCATGTAGCACCTCTTAAAATCATCAAGAAATGGGGTTTTGAAGTAAGAAACGTTCATCTCTCACTGTTAGATTAAAATATGAAAACTCCGTGTTTCCTCTTCTCAATTATTTCCTTCTTATCAAAACCAAAATATTGAAGAAAACAAGCATTCAACATTGCTAATAAATGCCTCAAATTTTAATTTTCAAAGTTTCTAAGCTAAATGTAATTAGATTTTTAAAATAAGAAAATAAAGCAAACACAAGTATATAAGCATAGCTTTGATAAAAAAATGAAAGATTTTGTGTAACCCAAGACCGAATTTGGGAGGGAAGGGGATTCTCTTTTGTTTGTTCTGCCAGGAAAATGAACACACTCCACTCTATTCACAAGTTGGCCACTGGACAGAATCCATTTCACCCTTTTTCTACTTAGGATTTTGTGCTAGGACATTTGGATTCCCTGTGAGTTCTATGAGCTGCCTGAGTGAGTCTGTGCAAGCGTCAATACTGGAGTGGAGTTTGAGGCCAAATTTGCCATCCCTCTGCATTGCTTGTTTACATGAACTCCTTCAGTTCAGTTGGGGAGCAATCCAGCTAACATTCCTGGCAGGCTGGTGGACTTCCATCACTCTGAATCCCTTTTTCCTGCCCACACGTCTTGCTGTTTCTGGGACTGGCTGTGATTTGGTACAGACATAGTCACAGGGTTTTAGATATCTCTGTAAGAAAGGGTTCATAAAACTTCTCCTATCCACTTTTTGACTTTTTAGGAAGGGCTGTGCAGACAAGATGCAGACTGTGGGATTATGGGGCATGTTTTCATAGACATGGTGGTTTTAATCTTAGATAATCTCAGATAAAAAGTGAAAAGGAGCAGTAAGGGCTCTGACTTATTAAGAATACAAAATTTAAACTGCTGGGTGGCCATTAGTTGGCATGGTTGGAGTGGCTCTTGGAAGAGTAAAGAAAACAGGATCCTTCCCTAGTCTGTTACCAGCCTTCACTCCCCTTCTTAGGCCATTTTCCTAGCCAGGAGCCTGAGTTCCATAGGCAGTGTTCCTTGTTAAAGCTCAGAGCAACAACTCTCTCTGGTTGCTAGCATTAAAGTGGAAATCATGATGTGGTATCTTCATGGCTACCCTTAACTGTAGAAGATGGGCCAAAATTGTTCATGAAATATAATCAAGCTTCCTCCATTTATTATCCTGCCATATCCTTGAGGCTGGAGCTCCCCATGATACAGACTGTTGAATACTCAATAACATTTCAGCTGAGGCTGTCAAGGTATTACCATTTTGAACTAATTTCAGCACCCATCCAAAGTCCATATGCAGAGTTCCAAACTGGACTGATTTAACCATGAACTAATTCGATATTTAACTTGGTAGAGAAGGATGTGAAACATGTGTAGCTTCAGACACTAACTTGCATTTGGATATAAAAAAATGCTTCCAAAATGAAGTAAAAGAAACTTTGAACTATGAAACAGAGTGGTGCTGAGAAAAAAAACAATAGCTTGATTTAAAAAAAAGTTATTAAATAAAATATTATTTCAAACAGAGACCAGTATAATCTGTAAAACTGGTTACATTGTATTCTTTGTGTTAATAGAAAGGAACCAGCACAGGGAAAAAGCTTTCATGGTGATTTGTGAAAAAATGTGGGTTAACTTAACTTGAAGCAGAACCTTTTAAAATCTTCTCTTTAACACTGCTCCTTAGAGCAAACACTCCTTTCTGAAAACAAAACAAACAAACAAACAAACAAACAAACAAGACAAAAAAAAGACCAGAGATGGGTTCATAATATTTTTGTTTTGAATGGAGTCCAGACCTGCATAGCTACTTTTTAACAATATCAGAGTAAACAATTAATACATTAAATAATTTCAATATGCATATGGAACTAGAACAGTTGATCTGTTGTTGCAGTGATTCAACCCACTGGCAAGTCTGAGGACATCCAGTGGGTTGATTTCCCCGCCCATGACAGTGGCTCTGAGGGCGGCACCGAGGTTTGAGGGCTCGTCCCCCTGGGTGTTACCCTTGGAAGCATCTCCTCCCACCATTCTAGTAAGTTCCTTGTTCCTCAGTTCTCGATTAGTTAGGTTGCTTTTGCATACTCATGTACTTCATTACTTAGTTAATTATGTTCTAGAAAGTTCATCTCAGTTGCAAACCCCATTGGCTTGTTTGTATGAGTTCCTCCCCCTGTTATCCCCCATTGGTTTCTTGTCATCCCTCATCAGTTCCCCATTGGTTTATCCCTTGGATCCACCCCTGAATTTTCCCCGTTCAAAAACTACTGGCAAATCCTTCTCGTTGCCTCTTTTGGTTGCTTCTCTCTTGGGACAATAAACTCGACACTGTTGCACCAAGAGGTCCTTCTCTCCTCCTTTGCTTCTGCCTGTTGCATAGCAACATCCTGACTGCAGCCTGCTCTTTTGAGAGCTGAGGGCAGAAAGCTCCTGAAGGAGCCTGCTCCAGCTTCCTAGCACCAAGCGGTTCCCCTGACCAGGACACCAACGCTACTTGCCTGCCAGGCCTCCGGGCGGCCGAGTGGTCAGTGCGACAATCTGTGCTGCTTAGAGGAGTTCAGCCATGAAGTGAACTTTTTCAACAGTCATTAGAAAATAATTGCTGCAGTTCTTTTGTTCTATGTTAGAGAATAAAGTGGAGAATAAAAATCTCCATTTTCTGTTTTTTTTTTCTTTTTTTCCTTTTCTTTTCTCTGATAGGCATTTTGCATGTTGGGTATCAGCTTTAGCGGTGTAGGAAGAATGCTGCTAGCCTCTCCAGAATTCCTCCTTTGTACATGCTGGATAGTGCTGGTTAGTCATGTGGTACTTTACCTTTGGGAAGCAGAGTGAGGCTACTACAGGAGCAGAACAGGCACAAGATGTGACCCCTTTTTCATACTCTTATTTCTGTGTCCTTCCTCTAGCAGGACTTAGCTGCAATGGGCTTTTCTCCCACACCTGCAGCAGCTCCAGGAGGCAAGCTGATGCAGCAGGATGGCAGCCAAAGAGGCTTTAGTTCCATGCAGCTTCTCTGCTACCAGAGCAACAGGACATACAGGCATTAATATAGTCCAGTCTAGTCAGGCAGTTGTGGAACAGAGCTTGTTAGGCCTTGATGTGCCTTTTACGGTCACGTTGCACAACCACTACCGAGATCTGGGTTTATAAAATTGAGTAACCTTCCATGGACCTTGTTAAAAAACTTGTGTCTATTCTATTCTATTCTATTCTATTCTATTCTATTCTATTCTATTCTATTCTATTCTATTCATGTCATCCTATCCTATCCTTTTTTATACCCTGGCAATCAGTGGTGTCATTGCTTATTTTACTGTAATATTTTTCCTTCACAAAACAAAAAAAGGCATATTCATTCCCCACCCTCCCTCAAAATATCTCCTTGTGAAAAAGTGAAATGAATAGAAAAAAAACTGTCCAAGGTAGTCTCCTCAAGACTGCAAGAACCCTGGATATGACTGAGCTCACAAATTCATGTCATTAGAGACTCAGATTTAGTCTTGACACATGGATGAAGGTGTGTTTGATAACAGCAACAACAACAATTTAAGTATGTATTTTAGCATGATCTAGTATTATTTTTAATTTGGAAGGTAGTCACACTGATTCTGTGAAGCGATTTTCTCCTTCCCTTTGCACTGCCCTGCTAAAACCACCAAATGTGGAGTATTATGTTGGTTTAGGGTGGATTTTTTTCTTTTGTGTGGGGAATTTTTTTTGTGCTTCTGGAATAAAACTTCCTGCAGAAACTTCTGAAGGACTGATTCTCCATTGAAGCCAAGCATTTGAAATCCTCTTGTAAGCCTAACAGGTGAACCAATGCTTGTAAGCCCTGGGTCTTTTAAGGGAAGCTGCTTCATCAGTGTTTTGAGTCGCTGGTGAATAGCTCACTGCAGCTCTGTTTATATAGACATATGGTGAGAAGAACACTAATACAGTTGTCTGTGCACAACTGTAACAAACAATCTGCTTATTGTGTATTTTTTTAGGCAACACTTCATGCTGTCTAACAGGTGGCCCCAAGTTACAATAGGCACACTGTCGGGGTAGAACAAACCCCATTTACACAAGAGCATTGACTGGAGATAGTGACTAAGACAGCCTGCAAAATCAACCTTAGAACATGATTGTTCAAAACACTATAAACGCCACGAGCCTCCAATGAATATGAGCCCTGCCTTTTACATCCTCCTGTTGCCCTCAATCTATCTCAGGCCAGTAGAGTTAATTCCTCTCAATGAATGAATGTCAAGCAACATTTAAAAATTTCTCACATATTATCAGTCTCAAGTTGATGAATATAATGCAGCATGATTTCTGTAAAAATCAAACTTACTTTCATTTTAACTTGTATTGCAGGTTTTCAGTTTGTTAGGAACATGGTTTCATGTTTTTAAATGTTGTACACTACACCTATTTCAGAGCATATTGAGGCACAAGGTTTGTCCATGTTCACTGCAAAGAGGATAAAGTAAATCATTCAGCTTTTTCTCTAAAGATAAACTTCTACTACATTGCTCATTTCATTCTCTTTTCTGATCTTTTCCTCAGAAATTTCCTCCCCATCCACTGTTTTTAGTTGCTAAAATTTTCCTTTTTGGGTGTGCTGTCCTGGAACATTATAATTTCACTAGTTCTGCAGGAATTTGAGGTTTTTTGTTGTGGTTTGTCTTCTTTTTAAAATATTTTATTTTTATTTTTTATTCTGTAGAATTCCTCTGGTGAAGAGGGAGTATTTCTTTGAAGTTCTTTAGCTCTGTTTTTGACATAATACTCGATTCAGCTGTCATTGATTTTATAGAAGTGAGTCAAGTACCATGTGAAAATTATGAATGGAAGTGGGATGGTAAATGGACAGTCCTATCAACCCTGTAAAGCTGGCACAAATGATCACATCTGCATAGTAAAGTATGTGGGAGCCGGTGGNTTCCCCGCCCCCTTATATAAGCTGGAAATCGCTGTCCCCCGATGTCTTTGGTCCCTGGCTTCACTTCACGGTGGAGGTGAAATAAATCTCTGCCATGGAAACTCCACGCAAAGACCCTTCCTGCCTCTGTACTGTTGGCCTGTCAAAGAAGCTATCCGGAGCGTGTGTGTGTGTCTGTGTGAATGCAGTGGCTGCCGAGTGACTTTTGTTGAAGTCGGTTCGTGGAGGTTGTAGCATCTCCACCAGAACACCCCCCAGATCCTGACAAAGTGGGCAGTAATTTATGTAACGTGCAGAAAAGTACCAATCTTCCCAGACTTTGCTATATCTCTATTAACCTCAGTTATATGTATATCCAAGAAAATCTTGTAGGGTGTCCTGGAAGCCCATGATGAGACATAGGCACCCCTAGAAGGGAATTCACCTCATACCGAGGCGTGCCATCTCTCCTTTAACAAAAAGGAGTTCCAAGTTGATTAATGCCTAACTTCTAGTGGTTGCAGTAAGATGAGACCAATGCCAACCATTTCAACTGACTGTCTGAAAATAATAATCTTTTTTTGGCCAGTGGGACTAGTAAAGGGATCATTCCCCTGTACTTGCCAGTCATGAGACTTCACTTGAAATCCTGTGTTGAGTTTTGAGCCCCTCAGTACAAGAACGACATTGAGGGGCTGGAATGTGTCCAGAGAAGGGCAGTGGTGCTGGGGGAGGGTCTGGAGCACAAGTCCTGTGAGGAGCAGCTGAGGGAGCTGGGGCTTGTTTAGCCTGGAGAAAAGAAGGCTCGGAGGAGACCTTATTGCTCTCTACAACTGCCTGAAAGGAGGCTGTAGCCAGATGGGGGTTCAGGCTCTTCTCCCAAAAAGCAAGAGACAGGACAAGAAGAAACAGCCTCACCATGTGTCAGGGGAGATTTAGTTTGGATATTAGGAAAAACCTATTCATGGAAAGAGTTGTCAAGCATTGGGACAGGCTGCCCAGGGAAGTGGTTGGCACTATCTCTGGACTTATCTAAGAGATGTGTAGATGTGGCACTTGGGGACATGGTTTAGTGGTGGACTTGGCAGTGATAGGTTAATGGTTGGACCTGATGATCTTAAAACTCCTTTTGCCCCTAAGTGATTCTATAAGCATATTTGTGAGATGATGTCTTCCCTCAAAAGGTGTTTTCCTTCAGTTCTGCAAGGTATTGTGTGCTTTCTGAATTGCTTGAGTTCAGCAAGCCTTGACCATACTGACTTTCATGACTTTTTCATTAAAGGAATGAAGCATCTTGATAACCTGGATCAAAAGTTACTCAATCAAGATTTGGATGTGTTTCACCCTTCTGGTGGGATACTGGCTTTCATCTTATGATGATCAATTTCAAAGGTTACTTGCTGTAAGTGTTCTCATTTTTTTTCCTTCAGCTTTTTCATCCCACTCCCATCCCTTTTGCAAAATGTGGGAGAATTTTGATACACACCCATGTTTTCTCATCAGACAATATCTGGATGGGGTTACACAGAACCTGAACCAAACCTCACAAAGTCAGTGGAAAAATTCCAGTGGTTTCAGTGGTATTTGAGTGAAGCTGCTACTATGCTAATCCATGAGGATACCTTGCTTAATATGAAAGAAGAGTCACATTAGGCATCCTGATGCCTCAAGTTTTAACTTTTATATTTTTCAGATCCTGTACTGCCTAATGTGTAACTCTGAAGTTTCTTGTAGCCTGTTGACTTCTGTTCTCTCATGCTAGTTAGGCATAACAAAGCCTCTCCAAGCTTGCTCTCCAAGGACACCCAGATTGTCCTAGGCCCAAAACGTGTAAACTAACATCTTAAGAAAGGGGGATAAACTTGGGGAAATTACATAATTAACTAAAGTTCCAATTGGAGAATTAACCCTGATATGCGAGTGAACCAAACTTATAAAACTGTGAAGAACTCGTGACTCGGGGTCCATCTTGAGTGTAGCCTTTGGCCTGCCCAGGGTGTACCTTGAAGGTCCTTCAAATAAATACCTACCTTTATTCCCTTATTCTTGTCTAGTCTCTGTTTTTAGGTGGCCACCCCAAGGCATCAATCCTGTCTGGAGCACTTCAAATAATGCTGGGAAAGTCTGAAGTAACCTAACTCTATTGAATAGTATTGTACACACGCACATCTTGCGGAGTTAGGGCACAGGACAAGCTAAAACTGCATTAATGATCAGGTTTTGAACTCTTACAGACTACAGATAATTTAAGAAAAGAATTCTGCAGTCAAACCCAAGGCACAAGACTTCATTTGCCTTCTTATACTGACTCAGTTTTTTGAGATATTCACCATAAAGTGTGTCTGAGATGGTGGATTGAAATGGAAAATGAAACCATGAAAAGGAATATTCTCACATTGTCTGTGTTTGTATGCTTGAATGCTTGGATGACTGAAAAAGTGCGTTTTGTAGAACCTGGGGAGACTTTCTAAACACCCCTATGGTTGCACGGAATAAGATCTAAAGTTCATCAAGTCCAGGATCCTGTCTTTAGCAATGGCCAATATCAGATGAAGATATAAAGAGACTCTGTCCCAATATTATGTCTTTTGCCAGCCTCTAGCAGGTTGAGATTGTCTTCTAAGTCTGAAATTAAATGTCCCTCCAATAGATATGTGGATAGATAGGTAGATATGGCTATACTGAGTTATCTAAAACAGTTGTATTCAGATCCTTCTGGTTACCACTGATCGCTAATGCATAAAATACTGGTTTTTGATTTCCTTACATCATGAAAGAGAACAAAATAAATGCATGTAAAGATCAATCCTTATTCAGTTCTTGTTGGTTACGTCTATTCTAGTGAACTAACAGATGCCAGAGCCGTTACTGAAGCTCAATAATTTATTCTGACAAACATTCCCTGGGACAACTTTGATCAAGACAAATCAACAGTCAACGCCCAGGCAAAGTTCAGGAGTCTGAACTGGCCAGAGACCACTCTCAAAACATAGTTTGGATGTGGCTATCACATTCTGGAAATAAAAAAAGTTTAATGGCATAGTCCTGACGAGACCACACCAGTTGGCCTCTGGGCCAAGGAATGAGCCTTGCCAAGGTTTAATTTATCAGTAGGGATGTTCCCAGTCATTTCCTGCATCAGCATGTGCTGTAATCTGAGTTTGCATGATCTGAAAAAATGTTTCCTTAGCTTCAGAATATAAATATTACAAGAATCACAACTGAGGTTTTTGAGGTTTTTTATTTCTCCTGGTGCCATTATAAACTTTTCTTTTCCTTCCCAGGAACAGTAAAAATACAAGCATGGCAAAAAGATGAGGTGTTTATTTAGGACAGTTTCTATAAATTTTCGTATCTTCAGTTAACAAAAAAAAGGTACTTTCCTTTGTAATGGTCTACTTAATGTGATCTAATAATCTGGGTGCAACAGTATTTTTTACGCAGAATTATTTTTTTTACTGTGATAAACCTCAATCCAGCATTTAAAAACTAATTTCTCTAATACCAGCAACTTCCAACAATTAAATGAGAAAAAATGGATGTGTTTTTCAGAATGGTCTCGTGCATTTCAGTATAGGGGCAAGATTGCAAAGCTGATGGATCTCCACAGGTGACACTTCCATCCTTTGCCTTTGCACAAGATAGAGTGTTTAGCTCAGGTGCCTCTACAGCCTGGTACACAAAGGAGGTGAGAGAGGTGAGCAGGGAGAAAGCAGAGCCTTTGTGTGGGACATCAAACATTGTGTACTGTTAGAAAAGGTAATTTTAATGAGTGCCATGTGGTTTTGGTACCTTGCAAAATGATACTTTTCCTTCTGTAATTACAAGTTACAAAACCCATGGGTTCATCAGCTAATCAAAGAAGAGGAGGATGCAGTCATGCAGCAGAATTGGAGGCATCTTGTGAAAAGATATCAAAGTGAGTCAACCAACATACTGAACAGTTTCCCAAGAGAACTAGCAGGATTGCAGTTTCTGTATCATTGGATAAACAAAAATTTGAAGTCAAAGTGGCATTTTAGTACTCACTGAATGCCTTTGAGATTGCTCTGAATTTGCACCTTACTTGAACTTACAGTTTAAATGATTGGTAAACTCAAGTGCCAAGGTGCCCTGTTATTCACTGGAGAGAAGCAGACGCCTTTCAAGCCTTCCAAAGGAGAATGTCTGCCTGCTTTTTTAGTAACTTCTAGAGCATCACACTCAGATAACAATGGTGAGCACTGGTCCTTAGTGAATACAGTTCTGTGCTCTGTAAAATCACTTCAACCTCTTACCTCTGAAAAGAAAATAAATGGAAACAGAAATAAAACTCTTCTTCCTTTCAGTCCTGCTGTAATTTCTGACAGCTGCATAAGGCAGCTGTTATTGGGAGGAAGAATTAATGCTAAACTCAGAAAGTTCAGATGGTGTAAGCTCAATGTCTCTGCCGTGTGTTTGAGGAAGAATGATGCACCTGAGGCACTTCTGAGTGCGGACATCTGCTTTACAGTATGTTACATTCATAATAGCTCAGTCTAGCAGGGGTCACAAGCTCCTCAATTTCTGCTAGTGCCCTAGGGCTGTAATTTGTAAAGTTCTTCAACTAAATTTCTTTTAAATGTGACACCAGAAGGCCTTTTATAAACATCTGTGTGTGTCTGTATGTGCATGTATATATATATCTACATGTATGTATACTTACTTAATCTTCTATTTACTAGTTCTAAGATAGAACCGAAATAACTTTCATTCCAAAAGAATAATTATAAGTCATTCTATGAGTTAGGGAAAGTCAGTGTCAGCAGTTACTGCCTGTCTGCCCTGGAGGGGATTCTCTGTCTTTAAGAATGAAGTGAGCTGCAATAAAGCCAGCACTTTCTTTCTGCAGGATGGATAGTTTCCTTTTATAGGTTTACACTAGCACCTCATGTCCTTAAAATAAATTTTGCATTTTAAAATACATGCTTTAATTTAGCTTCTGGAAAAAGTTTTTATTGCCTGTACATGTGAAATCAAAGTAATTTTTCAAGTTCTGTACAATATATCACTCTGTAGCAGGAAGGCTGAATCTAGATACCTCTCTTCTTTTAGTGTAATTGAAAAGTACTTGCATTTTTTTTCTCAGTTCTCAGCCTTTCTTATAATTAACATAGCTGGAATATTGCCCCAGTGTTTTCAAGACTATGTCATCTTCCATAGTCAGACAGAAATTTTGAAAGACAAATTAGAAGGTTTAACATGTACTTTGTGGAGGGATGGACATAACAGAAGGATGGATGCTTTTGCGGTGGCTCCATCCCTGCATTTGCTAGACTACCTGTGTCTTCAGAAAGGTAACAAAGGTACAACAACAACATTAACCACATTAGTCACAAGTAACATACATATGGAACAAGGCTAGGTGTGTTCTTGGATGGGAAGTTTGAAAGCATCTGCACAGCCATTGTGTGTAACATGCAGGAGTGTGCTCTGTACTGGCTAATCCTGGTAGCTACTGGACTTCCCTGTCCTTTCCAAGGGCATGCCCAGTTCAGAGTTACTGTGTCTATCTCTAATGGCTTTTGCAAGGGCAGACTCTACTTGTATTCCAGCAATTGTTCCTACTCTTTTTGGGGGAGAATGCCATTATTCTTGTCTGAGTACAACATCATCAATCTGTGTTTCACTTTGCCTCTGTTTTCATTTAAGTCTTTCTCTCCCTGTGTATTTTGATACATCTTGGGGTATGATTTTTTTTGGTTTGGTTGGTTTGTTTTTTGTGGTGTGAGATTTTTTGAATGTGTACGTGTTTTCTTTGACTTTTTTATCATTTTTGTCACTTAATATTTTGATACTTTTATTTTTATTTTCCCTCCTCATTTCTCTGCCCCTTATTTTTTCCCCCCATCCTGTTTCCTGCTTTATATGCCTTGCTTTCTTTCCATATATTTTTCTTATATCTTTGCTCTAAAAAGGCCACCTAAGGTTGCCCTGCTGTGGTACAGCCTCCCTGGCTTACCTTGGAGTGAAACAATATTTTCCCTGTGCTCTGAGGTCTGTGGTTCAAACACTCTCTCTTTTGCCTACCTAATGGGGTGAGAACTGCTCTATCCATAGCAGACTATTTGTCCCTTGAGTATTATGCTTCTGTGTGATCTTCTGAGAAGTCTAACACTGGATGTTGTCTAAGAGAATGATAGCATTTATTAAAAAAGGTCTAAAAGGCAGAAATCATGAACCATGGAAATATGCTGTAAAAATTGAACACACAGAAAAAGGCTCTTTTAAGATGCTGTTTGTAGTACTGGAAATGTGGTTACTGAAAAAGATGATATAAGTCATAGAAACACCCATTCTTAGAAATCATAGCTGACCTTCTACCTCAGGAGCTGACAGAGCTAGAAAGTGACCAAGAACAACTTCCCAGATCCTTGTCCTTCAGCTATTTCTTTCCATATGAATCATTCTCACTCCTATTTTACTGCACCCACCATTCCTAGCTCATACTCTTCAATAATGTATATACTATTTTAGCATCTAGGAGTTTTATATCCACTTCATTGATCTCCTGATTTCTTAAATATCTGATTTCAGGCAGAAACTGCTCCTGCCTTTAAGTAGGAGGGGCAACCCTGGCTGTGTGCATAGACTGCGAATGAGAGGTTGGAGACCAATGGCACAGAAAGGGACCTGGGGGTCCTGGCCAATGGCAAGTTGAACATGAGTCAGCAGTGCCCTGGCAGCCAGGAGGGCCAAGTGTGGCACACTTGGCACAGCATCGCCAGCCCGGCAAGGGAGGGGATTGTCCCGCTGTGCTCTGGGGCAGCCTCACCTCGAGTGCTCAGGGCAGTTTTGGGTGCCACAATATAAGAAAGACATTAAGCTGTCCAAAGTAGGGCAACAAAGATGGTGAAGAGCCTCGAGGGGAAGCCTTATGAGGACTGGCTGAGGTCACTTGGTCTGTTCAACCTGGAGGAGACTGAGGGGCGACCTCATTGAAGTTACAACTTCCTTGTGAGGGGAAGACACTGATCTCTTCTCTGTGGTGACAGTGACAGGACTCAAGGAAATGGCCTGAAGCTGAATCAGGGAAGTTTAGGTTGGATATCAGGAAAACATTTTTCACCCAGAGGGTGGTTGGGCACTGGAACAGGATCTGCAGGGAAGTGGTCACAGCACCAAGTCTGACAGAGTTGAAGAAACGTTTGGACAATGCTCTCAGATTCATGGTGTGAGTCTTGGGGTGTCCTGTGCAGGGTTAGAAGCTGGACTTGATGATCCTAGTGGGTTACTTCCAACTCTGCACATCCTATGACTCTAAGTAGGTGTTATTAGCCAACATTTCTCTTTTGCACCCTGAGCTGCAGTGGTTGGTTTAGTGGCTCTACACATCCCAGCACCAGCTGCATTTTGATTGCTCTGTGTGTTACCTGATTGTTGAACACCTTGTGATCCTTTACAATCACAGATGCTTTATCAATAACACAGTAGTCATGTTAAACCTCCACAGAAGTACGCAGGAGGAAAACATAGGAAGTATTTCAGAAGTATGAATTTAGCAGCAACGCATCCATTTGTCACCCATGTGAAAAAAGTAAAATTGTAACCCGTGTGTAAGAGGCTGAATTAATACATAGTTGTTTTTTGGCAATTTTAATGCAAGTCATTGCTGAACAGTCTCCTCTTTTTCCCCCCTTTTCTTTTTCAAAACATGGACTAAATTTCCCCCCCATGCTCTTTTTTTTTTTTTTGTTAAATACCTTGATAGACTACTGGTAATCTACCACTAATCCTTTCTCCTCAGTAGACGCATAAAGAAATAAAAGATGCCAGTTTGTGGCTTAGCTGCATTCAGGAAAACTTCCGTATTGCTGCCAAGAACTGCCATCTGCCACCTACAAGCGCAGGTGCCAGGGAGTCTCCTCTGCACACAAAGCATAATAATATAACACAAAGGACCAATGTGCACTAATAATTGCTAAACACACAGAAAGAGGGGCCAGAACATTTTTATGAAAGTTTACTTAGTCTGTGGAGATTTGCATACAGATGGCTAGGTCAGGGTGCTGTGTATGCCGCCTGGGCCACTGTGGGGTAGGGCTGCCTTCAAGCAGCCTTTATAAGCACACACGGCTTTTACTATAGCATAGTGCTGTGGAGAGACCTCATTCTGCACACACTGAATAGTCATTCAAGTAGCTTGCTTTGAAATGAGAAAAGACCTTGGATGGGGGGAAAAAAAGCAAATTCTTTTCTTTGTGAGACAGAGGAGGAGTGTTGGGAAAGAGGCCAGAGGACTTAAAGAATGTGGGTTAGCAACCAGGAATTAGAGGAAAGTTTCTGTGGAGACACACAATTAGATATGTGGCATTCACCCCTCTCCTTCTAGTGGGCAACAAGAGCAAGCACATTTCAAAGGGTTCATCATCTGCATGAAACAAGGATAGGGGGAAGAAAAAGCACCCTAATTTTTAAAGTATAAAGCAAAGTGTAACTGTCTTAAAATAAAACAAACCCAAAGGTTAAGCAGCAAGAAATTTCCCTTCAACTAAGAGCATGAAGACATAAACCCTGAATTTAGTGCATTTACTTTGTGTATGTGTGAATCTGAAAGTGTACATATGTGTGCATACATACACGTGTAGATGCCTTGTGCTATATTTAGGTATTTTAAATTTGAAATCATTGCTATAAGAGTTAGTTTATCACGAATTCATGGAACACTTTTCTTTCTTTCTCTAAAACATCCAGGACTTACTGACCACAAAATCCAGAAAGATGCTACCTTGTGTAGAATATTTATGGTAGGAGTCAATATTTAGTTACCAGCATAGTAGGTACCTTTACAAACGCTGTATGTGAATAAAGGGTGATTTTCAAAGGTGCTCATCTTTTATGGATTTTCAAGTATAACTATCAGTTTTGCCTTTGAAACAGTTCACTACTGTTCAAAGTTCACTACTGTTCAAAGTTCATTACTGTTCACACTACTGGTGTGTGGTTCAGTTTCTTCCTTGCTGTTTGCAGCCTGATGATTTCATCACACTTGTGAATCAGTTCCTGATTCTGAAAGAAAAGAGGATTAGTTGTCTGGGCTGTCCACTTGTCTCAATGAAAAAAAAATTTTTTTCATTTTCTTCCTGTTCTTTACCAAAGATCCTTAAAAAAACCCCCATAAATTATTGTACATGCTATATTTCTTTCCATATTTAATTTTTTATAGGTCATTTCAGAAACTAGTAATATAGCTTCAAAAGATACTGCAATTAGATCAGTGTGTCTGGAGGTGAAAATCACACAATCTTACATTTTCAAAACTCTGTATAGATTCATGATACAGAATTTAAGTACTTTGCAATCAATGGATTCCAAAACCTTGCAAAAGCTCTGTGAGGTAAAAATATAAAAATGTGGTTTAGAGGAAAAGAGCAACAGATAGGCTTGCCCAAGGTCACAGAGGAAGTCTAAGAGAGGTAAGAATTGAATCCTAGTCCCCTGAGTACCAAGGCAATTCTGTATCCATTATCATTCATCCTACTTTGAGAGTGCTAATTGATTTTGACTGCTTAGCATGAGCTCTTTAAAGGGGCCTGATTTTCAGGGCTGTTTGTCTCCTGCAGAATGTGGGGCTGAGGTCTGGGGCACGATGAAAAGGGCAGCAGCAGAGAGGCTTTTCCAGAGTTTCGATTACTGCAGGGGTGGGTGCTTCCTCCCTGCCTCTCCTTGTGCTCATCTGGTGGCTGCAGAGTGTTTCCTTCAGCCTTTGCACTGCACCAGCTTCTCCGGGGCAGAGCCAAGACCTCGGGGTGCTCATTGCCTCTGCTGTGCGTTCAGTAGCCTGAGATTTGCAGTTCTGCCCTTAAAACTGTTATGAACTGGGAAGTGTATATAGGTTCTGCCACAAGCATTGCTTCCTGTAGGCTTGCAAAAATTAGCAGCAGTGGAAACTGTAATCATACATGAACTGCAGGGAGAGAGATTTTTCTGTCCCAAACACTTCATCTCAGGTTTTGTGTGTCGTGCCAAGGGTTCTCAGAGTCTATGCTTGGTTACTGTGTTAGCATGTCCATTCTTTGACATAAATAAATCATCTGTTATTTACATAAAATTGCAGCTTTAAAAGGCAAAATAAACCTCAAATATTTGCATGCACTAAACCCACCAATACTTTAATTTTCTTATTTGCCCTGTGTAAGAGATTTTCATTTGATCTGCACTCATGACATTGTGCTTTCTTAGGGCATTGTGGCTGCACAGCAAGTCATATTGTCCTTTCCCAAAGCAAACCTCCACCTCTCCCCTCAGCACAGGAATTCCCCTTTCATGACACTTCACATGCAATTAGGGTGTAGAGGTAGATCCAGCAGACAGAGAGCAACCAAGTGGGAGGTCTCCAATAACTCAGCAGCAGTCTGCAGCTGCTCACCAGGTATGTTCTAGCAGCTGATTTAGGATCTAACACAGTGGAGGCCAAGCTAGAGCCTTAGTTACACATTTAGCTTGATCTTTTCTTCGAACATCTTGTTCCCTTTGTATAGGGCTACCTTGTAAATCCTGGCTAAAACAAGGATGGGTACAAGAGCAGAGATCTTTTTGGGAGTCATACTTAAGTGACAGCATGACTATGAGGGAGTACAATAGTATCTCTTTTCTTAAATGTAGGATTTAGAATGCATTTCATAAGCCTTCTGGGCAAATTAGGAAAAAAATAATAAGTTAGCTATGGATAGATTCCAGGTTCCTAAATACCAAACACTGCAAAATTTCCATATAAATTATCCCTTCAGGAGCTGAGTTCTGCTTTGAATGCCTTCTTGGTCTATGAGGTCTGAAATTATGCCAGTCTGAGGGAGTTCCAGATATTTTCCATGAAGGCTGCTTTCCAAAATCTTTGAAAGCAATCACAGAATGTCCAAGAATGTCCTAACCACTGTCCTTCTGAGCGGGAGGACAGTGATTAGGAGGATTGTCCAGGAGGAGTGTCTTCCTGGTTGCTCCTCCGTAGTGGTAGGTCTGAGTTGTTTTGGTCCCCTGCAATTACTTTAGCAAGTGTCACAGAGCAAATGTGGAAATTATTTTAAAGCAAATGTTTATTGAAAGTAATTAAAAGCCATAAAAATTTTAAGACTCAGCTCCCCAAAAAGTTTTATGTCATTGGTAAAATCCAGAATCATTAGCTAAACTTTGAGACTTAGAGCTCAGGAACTAAATTACTGAAATTGAAATGAAATTAAATTAAAGCTCCTGTTCAGTGCCTTTAAGTGAAACCTTGACCTCACTCAAACCAGTAAGGTGGCCACTGACAGCTACAGAATTAAAATTTCTACTTCTGTGCTCAGTTGTCTTTCTCTAAAGCTGAAATAAGATAACTTTCTTGCTTCAGGACAGATACATTGGCATTTATGAGATACTTCTATACAGTTGTGTGCTTGCTTTCCTATCTTCTTTGGAAAAATGCCTGTTTTATCTTTTGGTTTAATGCAGACAGGCTACAATGATTCTTAGTGTGTATTACACTTCCCAGTTCAGAACATGTTTTGATGTCATCTGTTGATGCTGAATTTGTTAAAATCCTGCCAATCGTAAAACCAAATTTTCTTGGAGATAACTTGTGCTGAGTTCACAAGATATTCTAGAATTCATGGATAGATACTCAAAGTACAGTTGCCTGCTTCTTAAAATGCAGCTAGTGGGAATGTTTAACAAATACAGGAGAAAGCTCTATTTCTCTTACTTTTCTTACAATCTAAGGAAACTGTTATAGATAAATATTTTTCTTGAACAAATTATAGGACATATCTAAAAAGCATTTGATATCTGAGTCCAGGTTTATTACATTTTCACTTCTCTATTCCATAACTTGACTCCAGACTTCCATTTTGGTCTATAACCATGTAATTCTCAAAGAGAAATGACTTGAGAAATGCCAGTTTGAAATAAATTATTATAATTAGTCAGCCCCTCCAACTGTAAAGATATTTATTTGGAAGATACTTCTGATAAGGAATCTTTAAAAGTACCCCACACATGAACCAAAAATTAGGCACTTGTGTGAGAAAATGTGTCGGTCTGAAACAATGGATTGTTTGAATGGATCAGTCTTTTGAACCAAGTGTCCAGTCTGCCTCTAAATAGCAAACACTTCTAGGTGGAAGGCAAAGGTATATGGGGTTCTACCAGTGTAGTTTCAAGGGTAATTTGAATGCATTATTACTCTCTGATAAATCATGTCCTGTTTCTGATATGAAAAATTTATGCTCTGCTACTTTTAACTTACAAATAGGACTTGGAAAACACCTTTCTCTCTTGTAGTAGGTGAGCATAGATGCAGCTGTCCACAAAGTGTGCACAAAATGTGTGGATTAACATCTGGGAGATAGGAAGATACAGTCCTCATCTGACTTTGGCAGATGTTCTTTTCAACTGTCTTAAAAATATAAAAATGAGTTTATCAACCAAGCAATAAAAGCAAAAATCAGAGGGCTGATTTTTAATTAGAAAGACAAGGATCCAGAATCAGCTCTCTTGGACCTAGATGTTTAACTGGTAGACGCGTTTTTCCGAAGGAGAATGGGTCATTTGAAAATGTAAAGAGGATGAGGTTCTACATCATTCACAGAAATATTAGGAAATTATGTGGGATTGCAGGATAACAAGTTACCAGAAAACAAGAAAGCAGTGGAGGAAGGACTGCAGATCTTCCATTTTTTTCCTAAGTGGTATCTGGGTTTTCACATCTAAATCTGCTCCATGTTTTGCTGGCCAATTGTCCTAATCTGAAACAGCTTCCAAGTAACCAAGGAGGCAATGCAATACTCAGAGGTAACTGAGTATTATTTTAAATGCCTTGGTTGCACTAATTTTCCTTTGCTTTGGGAGTGAGAAGAACTGAAATTTATACTGGGCCAATTTTTTCATGTAATACAATTGAAACAACTGTGAAGAAGCAGAGTAACATGGAAAGTTTTGTTGGCTAGAGGCATGTCATTTGCTGCCACACTTTAAAATGCATTTACCTAAGTATGGACTGAGGTGTCTAAGTCTAGTAAGTGAAGATTTTAAATCTACCTTCTCATTACCTCGCAAGAGGAGTAGACCACAATGTGGGTCTGCCTCTAATACTTTGTGTGCCGGTTTGGCCAAAATCTAGTAATATAGCCCCTGAGAGAAAAACCAGGTTTTTTTACACATGATAGCGTCACCCCAAGACATTTTGGAAGCAAAAAAGGATCACAGAAGTATGACCTATTGATATAGAAGGACACCGCATTCATTTGTAAAAATGCACTTTCTTAGCCCTCCTCTTTCTTATTGTTATGGCACCATAGTTGCAATCAAAACAATGACTTTACTTTTTCATACATTCAGAATAGAGAGTGAAAATAGCAAAGGAAACCTAGTTTATTGATAAAATACACTATGTAACTTTTTTTTTAAGGCTGGGACAAAAATCTCTGAAGCCTTTAAGGAGCTTTTCCATTGATCGCAGTGGGCACTTGATCAGGCATTTATGTTACAAGAGGAATTAGTACCGTTCTTAAGAAAACAAATTCCACAGAATTTGTTTTCCCGTAGTGGATGCACCTTCTCTTCTCAAATTACAAAGAGCTTGTCATGAATTATTTTTTCTGCTTCGTATAGACGATGTCTACCTGCAAAGGTAACTAAAAGAATAACCATGGAGATGCCAATTTTACGGTAATTAAAAAAATAAAAAAAGCAACTTTGCTAATCAGCAAACCCTTTGATCTGGTTAACCCTAAAGGTCGAACTACCCTGACCCCATCAATGTTCTTGCTTTAATGTTGCCCCGCTTGGATCATTTCTCCCATTGTTTTATTCATCCCATATTAACTTCAAAACGAAGCTGCAGTGTTCCTGTGTACCTAGCAAATCTTCCTGATCTTACACTGAGGTGAAGGCCCATTGTTTCACACCAAATCAGTTACCATTGTGCCCATTCAGCAAAATCGTTCATTTCCCCAGCCTAATGACTATATCCTATTCGAGGCTGTGAGCATTTTGTCAGTCTGACCGCAAAGGCTATTTAAACCCTTTGATCTTACCTGTTATTGCCCCACTCTTCAGCTGCTGAGCTGACAAAATAGGCACTGTTTTATCTACAAGCATAAGTGACTGTATTCCCTTTTGCAAGACATATATGTGAATGGAAGAATATGAATGTGTTGAAGGAATTGCCTCAAATCCTTAATTTTACAGTAATGTGTGCAACTTGTGGGGAGCTGGGTTTTTCGAACATGCTGCATGTTAGCTCCTGCCGTGAGGTTTTCCCTTGATGTCAATGAGAGTTTTAGCTTTCATTTCAGTGGGAGCAGAACTGAACCAAATCCTTCAGTCCTTTCAGAAATTACGGCCTCATTTTATCAAGCTTTTCATGAGGGTTCATGCCTTTTAAGCAGTGTTTTCCAGGGGAAAGAAGGATGAGATGGGCCAGAGACAGTATCCCCAGCAGCCTCCAGAAACTAGAGAATTTGGGGTAGAACTGGGCAGCTCTGGGCCTCTCCCCTCTTCCGTTTGTAGCCTCCACAGATTAAATGGAAGAAGAGTGATTGCTTAGAGCAGATTTTTCTGGTGGTAGTGGATTAAAAGAAGAGAACAAGGACCTGTTGTTTGTAGCTTTTGAATGTAAAAGGTAGGAAAAGAGTGATAAAGGAAAACAGAAATCTCATAGAAGGTCCCCTCCTTAAGCCAAACACGTTTGTCCTTTTCTCCTTCTAGGTGTTTTCTGTCTGGAAAAATTCTTCCTTAGTGGAAACATACCTTTAAAAAGTAGCATTATAGCAACTAAGCTGTGCATTTCAGAATTGTCAAAGCTTTTGGCTTTTAGCACAGCAGAAATTGAGCCCAAAGAAAAGTATTTTTATCCCAATAAAGTAACAGATATATGCTTCTAGCGCCAATCCTATTTTTGTTTTAATAGGGCAAGATGATGTTAAAAAAAATAAATCCATGTTTTGGTCAGAAGACGATTCAACTGCTAAACTTTGTGTGCAGGAGGAACTGGAACATCTTGTCCAGATATCGAAAGAGCATGATTCAAAAAGTAATCAAATGACATAAAGGAGCAGAAATTACAATTTGTATGAAGCTCATTGGTAGCTCATAAAAATTCATAAATTAATGCTGGCTCAATTTAAAATTAAATCTATATTCTCAGATAATAACCAATACCACTGGAGAAAGGACAACCTGAAATTGTGAACCACCTTTTGCAAATTATAATGCAGGTGTTCAGGGTGGTTTTTTTCAGAAGAAAGCTTCAGAAATCAGTATTATAAGAACTGCCCGTCTGTTTCGGGATTTTGCAAGGTACTTTGTTTCCTGATTTGTGATTAAAACTTATGCTGACATACACTAACTTCCACAGGAAAGGGTTTTGCTCAGTTATTACACTTTTGAGAGGAATGGTTTTATAACAGATACAAATTATAATAATCAGAGAAAGCTAATGTGACCTGTTTATGCTAGACAGTTAAATAATTCATGGCTTTAATTAGTCCAAGAAAATCTTACCAAAACTGTGAGTATAGCCTACATTGCTGCTGTGACTAGGATGTCAAGAACTGGTAATCAAACCTATATTTTATACTAAAAATTTCTTTAATTCATAGGTGCTTTTATAAGAAGTCATTAATTTATGTGGGGGGACCACACAGAGGGGACCAGAGGATTTATGACCTGAGGGCGCTCAGTGTTCTATTGAACATACATTTTTAAAAGAGATCCATTTTTAAATTTTTAATATTTGTTGGCCAATAGCCCTGTACGACCATTTACCTTAAAGCTTGAATTAATAATAATAAGTTCAGGTCTTAACCCTTAGCTGTGTCTGCTAATAGTAAATCAGATGGGCTTAAATAAAAACTGCTACATGTTCGGCTTTGTATGCTAAGTACCTCAGCAAGGAATAACAGCCTGAAATACAGGGGATCCGAATCATGTGTGAAACACCTGAGAACATGGAAGAACGAGTTTTAAAGTCATTTCAGTAAGAAAATAATACAGTTGCTCTTCACTGAAATCATGATTGCGCTATGACCTTTGCTTCCATTTGGAAGCATCAGCTTGACATTAATTTCTAAGATCTTAATGACATTCGTCTACTGTTAGATACAGAAAGGGACCAAAGCTTGTTATTGAAAGGCTCATGTGGTACTATTTGCTTATTTTGCTAATAAATTACTATTGCAATTTCACATTTGCATTGTCATGGTATGCCTGAGTCCTCAGATGCAAGTTCAGGAACTACATCTGCAATATATCCTGGAAAACTGTGGATAAACAGAACTTCTTTCCCCGAGTGACTGTGCTTTGGTTTTGTCATTAATGCCTTAGCAGTGTTTGACACCATAACATTTTCAAACACAATAATAAATTCATATACCAATGATTGAGAGAATTTGAAATACCATTTGAGTTTAAAAGGGTGCATCTACCAAATTTGTAGAGAAGGAGGTGTGATCATAGAATCGTAGAATAGTTTGCATTGAAAGGTACCTTAGAGATGATCTGGTTACAACCTCCCTGCCATGGGGCGTTGTCCTCATTGACAACTCATAAAGCAATTTGTGAAAGCTTGTGAGGTTTTAAAGTTGTTTTGGCCAGACTGGGAAGGCCAGCATAGCCCCTGGCTGACAGGATGGTAGGAATCTTAGATTGGATTTTGAAGATACATCTCTGGAAAAAGCTCCTGTGACATTGACAGCCACTTATTGTCTCAAAGAAAAATAAACACATTTCTTTCAATGAGCATAGAATGTAAGTTAGAAAAGGTATAAAAAAGTGCTATACTGGTGTATGCTTGGTATTAGTTATCCTTGGGAAAAGCTAAAATCTTGCATCATCCTCGTGTATGATGCTGCTAAAACAGAGCAGAAAAATATGACTCACTGGATTATTTCAATTTAAATTGGAAAAAAATCATATTGTATTAAAGAAGATTGGTATAGGCTCCTCTAAAATGAAAATTCCTTTGTGATTTGATGCTAGAAAATTTTAAAACAAAATGTTTAGTTAGACTGCTAGGGCTGTCTTGCACAAGCTAAGTTCTCAGAACTTGAGAAATGTTAAAGGTATCTTCTGTAATAACAGCCTCTTACCGAGCTCTTTTTAAGATCTGCATTATGAATACACCTAAATTTATGCAAAAAGATAATCTATATACCATAGTTCTAAAGTTTAATGCAGTTTCCCAGATGAAGTGATTCTGCAAGACTTTGGAGAGGGAAACTGAAATATTCTGGACTTGTATATCACAAATTCTGCAGGAAAGAGCAGGAATTCTCCAGGGACTTATAGGAAGCAGTCTCTCACTCCCACCCTTCCTAATAGTTAGAAAAAAATGAGGCATTGACTGAAATAATGCTAAAGAGTTTAGGATAGGGTTTAGTTTGATTTGGTGTCTGGAAATATTTGATAAAAAGACATTTTCTGTATACACATGTAATTAAACTTTTGTTTGTGTTTGAAAGAGACTTTGAGAGATGATTATTTGGAATTTCAGTGTTGTTGAAAATGGTGGATTTGTATTAAGGGGGTAGGGACCCTAGAAATGTGTGGGCATAATGTCTAAGTGCTGTGAAGGAGTAAGCAAATAGATGATTGATGACAAAGGTCTGACATAACTATTATGTCCTAAGCAAAACCTGCGTGGCAGAGCTGAATGAAAGACAAGGTAGTGACGGAGAGAGGAAGTGTACAGCTAAACAATATTTTTTAGGAAGAAGGAGGAAGCAGGGGAAAATGCCAGCAGTCTGAAGCAGAAGACCTTTGAGCACATGTCTAGATTTATGCTAAATAAGAAAACAGTCCATGAACTGTTCTGGCCCTTAGGCTAATCTGGGTGTGGCACGGTTCTTACCTATACAGCTAAACACTCATACCTGCCCGAAATATATTGAGTGTATCAAAGTTTGCTGTTGGGAATGGTCCCTGGGCCATGCTAACTCCTGAAATTTACCTTGGTGTTGGCTGGGACAGCTTTTAGTTGCTACAACCTGAACTGTAGAGATGATGCATGAGCAAGAACCTCTTTTCTGTGAGGGTGACTGAGCACTGGAGCAGGTTTCCCAGAGAAGTGGTGGAGTGTCCTTTGCTGCAGATATGTGAGCACTGAATACAATCTTGAGTAACGTGCTCAGGGGACTCTGCTTCAGCAGGGAGGCTGGACTAGATGACCTTCAGCTGTCCCTTCCAACCTTAACCATTCCATGATTTTGTAATGTTATGGCTGTGATATGGACCACTGCAGACCTCCACCCTGGACTTGCTAAATTTACTAGCACAGGCACAGCTGATGAGCACAGCCAATGGCCTACAGAAAATTTTAGTAGTTCTCAAACAGGTGCTGGCCTCAAAATGGTCTTTGAAGTTTGGTGAGTGGTTTGTTGATTTGATTCCTTGTTGCTCAAGGAAAGAAGGTTCTGCATGTCAGTGCTGAGAAACAGGACTGCATTAAAGAAACACTTCACAGTCTCCCCAATTTCCTTTTGTTGGTGAAATACCCAACAGGACTCAGGTTTTCATTAGTTATGGTGGGACGAGGGTATAATAATGATCTGTATGTATGGCTGGACAGGAGCCACATAAAAGTGCTGTATTCTGTGATCAGACATGTCTGCACACTGTGCCAAATTGCAGCATTCTCATGACTTTTGCAATGAAATTTTCCATATAATTGTTGTTTACTAGCTTGTTGACAGCATTATTTTCCAGATTTCTGTTCCCACTGAATATTTTATATTTCTGGTTATTTTCTCTGAGAAGTGCTAACATGCATTTATCAAAGTCACTTGTGTTTTTTTAATCTCTGTAGGTTTTGTGCATCATTCCTCTGTGCTAACATGTACCTCCTAATGTGAAATGAATCATGAGTTTATCAACATGCTGTTTTCATTTTGTTTGAGAGCATTAATGAAGATTTTTAAGATCAGTCCTTGCCAGGTATCATTAAAAATCTTCCTCCAATTGGCTGTCATTTATCTTTTTCTTTCAATTGCACACATGAATCATCTTACGCATTGCACAGTTTTATTTCAAAAACACAAGGAAATCTCTTCTATTTTTTTTTTTATTTCTACATATACGTATACTTCTTTCTCCTGTAGCAAGTATAGATTTGTATATTTATTCTTTGAAAGAGCATCACTGAAAGATTGTTTTGTCTATTCTGAAAACCAAATTAATCATAGTGGGAAAAAAACTGTATTAATTATAAAAAGATTTATTGCACCTTTTCCTAATAAATATCTCTTGATTCTTTGTAATACTTTTGTCTCCCCTGCACGTTCAAGTCAGTTGTCATTTTTTTAATACATTTTTGTCTTTCAATAAAAATACCACTCTAAGCAAGAACATAAGCAATGCAAATCATTGATCCTACTATGATTTAGAGGACAAAGCACTACTCAGTGTGAAGATGTGTTGTAAGATCCAGCTTTACTATCAGATTGAGACTGCTGTAAGGAAAACTGCTCTAAATATGCCGGTATCAGCTATTTGCCTTGCCAGCTAAATGCACATAGACAGGTAGGCCCTGTTTGCACATGGTTATGACCAAAACTTTTATGAATATTTGTCAAATTACCTTTGTTTTTATCTAAAATGTGGTTGTAACGTATACATGGTACTAAAATATTGTATACAAGGAATTCAGAGTCTTTTGATTTTTTCACCTCTATACATGTGTGAAAGAAAATTGATCAGTTTTGTCAACTAAATGGTATTGCGGTGTGCATTGCTTGCCATACAACTGCATAGAAACATAGTTTGAAATGGAGACATCTGACATCACTATATAGTGTTTTAACCTTAACCTTGGTCTGGTTGACTGCTATGAAAACTCTCACTGCATTTTTTCGGACACTGTGTTATAGCGTCAGAGCTTCAGGAACTGATTTTTGCTAGTGAAATGGCAAGAGTAACCTCAGTAAGGTGAAAGTGTAGAAAAAATTTCATGCTTTAATGGTCAATTACAGACTAATGAAATCTTATTTCCGTGTGAGTCATGTTGTAAGGTTCACATGTACCAAGCTTTGTCACTAATTACCATTTCACTGTTTTACATAATTACACTGAATAGTATAGGCTGGCCCTACCAGAAGTAGTTTAATGGATGAGTATCCCTGGGCATAATTAGCATCATAAGTTCTTATTTCTTCGGTGCTTGCAGGCAAAACACTGTCTACTGTAGCTATGGTAGTAAGTGAGAAGGGCCATTTCTATAGGGCCCACAATATGCTGCAATGACTGAGTATATTTAGTCAGGTGGGTTTGTGAACAGGATGCAGGTATTGTGTGTTGTGTATGTACGCTAAAATAAACCAATTCTAATTCTTGAGCTATATGATTACATATTGCGTAGTGTCTCTACTTCAGATATGTTTAACTCAGTCATTCTCCCAGTGGTTTACAAAGTCTTTAGCACATCTCTGCTTTTCTTACTGGTTGTTGTCAGTGTAAGATCTGATGTTTGATAGAGCTAAAAGGTGTCAAGCATTCTTCATCTAGTCATAGCCCAGATGATATGGAAGTAGTCACTGTAACCATAACCTTTGAGGAAGAGCTGGTCTTTCCTGACTTAGAAATACAAAATTGATTCACTCATTACAGATAATTCAAGGAAGCTGCTGGAAGGCAAGAGATTAAGATCTTGTGAACACTAAGAGCATACAAAAAGATCAAGACTTGCCTAAGAGCTTTTGTAGCCAAAGAGGTGGATAAGTAAGTACTCTCGTGGTGAGAGTCAAGCTACCTGTCATTTAAAACTAAGGACTGCTTACCGAGTGCTTCTCTACTTTCAGGTTGCCACTTTCAACCTCTATGCCTGAATATCTATAATAACTAATACATATCCTTCAGGACTTGCCCTGAACAGGACCAAAATGCTCAACATCTGATATGGCAAATTCCTTGCAGAATGAGGTTAACTGGCTGAAATTAATAATCTGCTGCCAGTCATATCTTGTAAATACTGTCAGAAGTGAATATAGGATTTCCTATCCCAAGATATTGCCATCTGAACACAGACATCTACTTCCCTTGTCACACAAATTCCAGGTGATCCAAATATCGCTAAGTGCACTCATAGCTTGTCCGTTTTGGGGTCAGGCACATAGGATGGGATGAAGCAGAACCCAGCATGCCTGTTTTGTAAGATTTGTGATTTTCTGTCCGAAGTCTGAACTCTTGAGTGTGTCTGAGAGCTTTGCAGACTGTAGCTCACCAATCTGTCAGGCAGCTGTGGAAGTTTTTTATTGCAAAATTTGCAACGGGGATAAAGGTGACTGATTTTCAGGTTTACAAATAGCAACCAGCCATTTCATTCCAGAGACTTCACTATGAAAATAGACACCATTTGTGCCCGTGAATGGATCTGCTGAAAGTTTTGCCAGTTCACACAGAAGATGTATAAGAGAGCCAGATATTGAGACTTACTGTTGTTGTATCTTGCTGCAGTGCATTTTTACAAACATTGGTCATTCCAGATCAGTCTAAAGCCTTCTTTTCTCCTACAGACACCAAAAATGGTTAGTCTGGAAAAATTTAAAGAACAGAATAAGCACATGGAATACTTCCTCAGGATGTTCTTACTCCCTCCATCATTTTGATAGTCAGGAGCTTCTGAGGGCAAAAATGTGGGGATTCTCTGTGAGAGTGTATGTGTCTGTGTGTGTGTAGTGATCATCCCTGAAAGCTATTTTTCCATTCCATTTTACTCTAAAACATCATGTGGTTTATTTAACATCCATTACACGCTATTCAAAGGAGATAAAAACTTATTTATGAAACACTTTAGAAAATATTCAATTTTGGTTGTTGGGACTCCTAGTTCTTATTTTGGAAGGAACACAGTAGGAAAACTTGGACCTGCAACTACTCCGGAGCTTCAGGTCTCCATCGTGTTCCCTGTTTAGGTCTCTCTTTTTCACGTGGAGGGGATCTAAGCCACTTAATCATTGTTTTAAGTACTGTAGGTTTTTTTCCTTTTTCATTTTCTGCCTTGTGAAAAAAGTATCATTTAGGTCAAAGTGGGATCATATCGTGTACTCGGGGATGCCTCACAGTATTACATAGCACAGATAGTTGGATCAGAGTGAACATATTTGACCAGTGCTGTATGAATACACTAATGTGATATGAAAGTAACATTCATACTCTACCAGTAACAGCAAATGCAAATGGAACAGTAAGAGTATGACTCACAACTGCTAATGTGATAAGCTGTTGACTTTTCATAAGTACAGCAAAGCTATTAGCAGCTGCTTGTCTTACCTTCAGCCTCAGCTGCTGGACCCCCAGCATTTCAAGAAACTCAGCATGCAAAACCAAATGGCAAATACACCTATTTCCACCCAGACTGACAGGGATTCCTTTTGCCAGGCAACTCCAGTGCTCCCTATGCTAAAAACTAACTTGGACAATCTTGAGTAAACTATTCACAAGACTTCAATATGTCTTATTTTTCTCACTAGAGTTTTTGGGAAGACACTAGATGGAGGCAGCAACACTGAGACAAGCCTTGCCAGAAGGTATGTTATGGAGGAACAGATGTCTTTTTAAACCCTGCTCAGATGCTTGGCCTTACTGGCTGCATTTGGGGCGATCATTTATCAGAATTTTGTCTTTTTTCTGTACAGAAAATATTTGTCTTGTTAGTTCCTTGAAAGTTTCCAGAAGTTCTACCTAACTGACTGTTGCACCTATTCTGTTGGCTGTTTGGTATCAAGCCTGGTGTACCCAGGACGTGTATCTTGTTGCCGAGAGATAAGAGATTCATTCCCACATGTTGTGCAGCAGAAGTGCCCATATTTCCCAGCTGATAAAAGAAATCTCCAGGTAATGATCCTTGCTTGTGTCCAGTTTTCAGTGGAAAGGTGCGTTTGTATTTTGGTTTTGAACCAGTGGGCTTGCATTTGTTTCTATTGCAGCACAGACTTGTTTTATGAGGTTCAAATTATTTTCTATAGAGTCAGTTAGTTTTTCAGAAATACTTCCGTAATTCAGAGGTGAACTATAGTCATAAAAGCCACTAAAAATCATCCAAATTCTATATTATGCTATATAACCACAGGCAAAGTATAATAGGCAATCTTTTTTTAATCTTACTTGAAGAATTATGAATATCTCAGAAAAAAAAAAACAACTTAAAAAAGCTACGCAAATTATTTTTGTATTCACAAATTTGAAAAAGAATGAAACTTGCAACTTTGTCAAGTGGGCTTGTTAGATTTAACACTGAAAGTTCTAGGAACAAATTTCATTTAGCAGATCTGTCTCTAGAAGCTTGTTATAAATTTTCAGTGTCTGGGATTTGAAACTGTTTTTATTTTATATGAATGAAAGAGTGAATGTGTGATGCCTTTCTTTATGGAGTTAACTTCTAAACTTAAGTTTCCTACAAATTCTTGTGCTTAAAAATAAAATTCCTTTAAATTCTTGGTATTATTGCCTGTCAAGCCATTCATTTCAATGTTCACAGAAACAAAACACAAAATGTGCGTGAAATCATTGAAAATGAATGTCTTTAAACTTCAAATGAATTTTAATAGTCATATTTTTTGCAGTACTTGCTTTGAACTAAGATTAAGATTAACTTTAAGATTAAGAAATTTAAATCACTTAACACCTACATGCTTAAATTTAGTAACTGGCACAGAGAGTGAGGATGATTTTATCATAAATGAAAAGTTAAAATAATTTTTTTAGTTACTTCACTAGAAGCACAGTAGTACAATTTTAACACTGATTCCTGAGTGTCAAACCAGTCTTTTAAATAATCTGTCCTTTTCCAGACAGGGAAACCTGTATTGCTTGTGGCTGTACAGAACAGTGGATTCTGCATGTGGTTTTAGCTGAACATTGGCTTGGCTGAGTGTCTGGCACTGCTGTTATTGCTGCTGCAGATGACCTTAAGGCATGGCAAAAGGGCCATAAAGGCTGAATTGAATGTTAATGTGATGATGAGAATGCTTCGTTTTTCAGCGTGGCATTTCAAGTTTCAGAATGAAAGCATAAGCCATCTATAATGGATGTGGCAGGTCTCGGAAGTGGGAATTAGTCTGTGCAGTTCCTTCTAAGTTGGTGTATTCCTGTGAATTGTTACATGTGTTAACAGTAACCAAAAGACTTTTTGTGGGGAAGACTGAAGTGGGGTACAAGACTGCTGCAACAACCTCCAGTCTTCCTTCTGGCAGAGTCTGTGTCCTTTCTTTTTCTCTAATAAATTCATTATTTTAAGGAAAAGGAAAGTTTACCTGAAGTGGTAGCTTGTGTTCAACTTTCACATATTTCTTCAAGCAGATGGCCTCAGTGTTTTCAGAATAAGCTAAAGAAGGGTAGTTATTTTCTTGGTCTATTGCTAGTGGGTGGTTTGAGGCTGTATGTTACATTCTGTGGCTGAAAATATAGTGTGATGTTTTGATTTGATTAAATATGAGAACTGATAGACTAATTCATGTTGTGGCTCAGAGCTAGGCTAGTCATCTTACTACTGCTGGATATTAGCTGGATATTTTAACATGTGCCCGAGGCCACGTTCTCTCAGTTACACATCTACATCTAAAATGCTACAGCAGTTTAAGTTAAAGTATACTTTTCAACTAGTTTGGTTAATCCATTGTGAAAAGACTCCATTTAAATTCCTTTTGCTTAGGCTAAGCTTATAATGTTTTAACCTAAATCAGTCTGGAACAGGGCTAAGCTAGGCCAAAATAAGAAATTCTTGAAAAAAGTGTTAAAATGAGTGATTTTACCCAAAAAGCTTAATAAAACTGGGGCTGTGTTTGGGCAAAACACGTGCCCTCCTCCCATCTTCCATTCTCTTAGGTCTACATGTAAGTGATAATGCCCTGAGCTATATCTATGCCTAATACATGGTTTTGTAACCTCTTTGCAAAATTCAGCCTTACCATTTCAGAAGTGTCAGGTCTCAAAGAACCATTAAACCACTGATGTTTGGAAGCTTTTGCTGTAGGAAATTAGATATATTTTTCACTACTGTGTCTTTCTGTGGTACCGCTGTTGGCCACTGATGGGAATGAGATGCTGGGCAAGAAGAACTTTTGATTTTACATGACGTGGCCACTCTTACACTCTGCATAGAAAATATGAACTTTGGGTTCCACTTCCCTGGCCACAGGAGAGTGTGCAGGAAGAATATTTTTCTTGAAATGAACCCTCCCTTCACGAAAATTGTCTAAGCTTTGTTGAAATCAAAGGGGAAGAATGTGGGGCCACAGATTTCCTGAAGGGAGGTGGAGGGAGTTTCGGAACCCTCATCCCATGGAGGTGGCACTTGTTTCTGAACCCATCTTATGCACCGGCTGTCCTTGCACACCCAGCCTTTCTCCCGCACACCCCCTCTGTGTGACATGTGCTGCACACGATCTTGGGAGGAGCTCAGGGCTGCCCACGGCCTGTTACCTCAGGGACTGGTCAGTTGGTGTCCCCAGGAGCAGCTGCCTCCTGTTCTTGGTGCTCTCACAGTCGGAGTGAGGGATAATATTATCAATCATGCCTTTAATGTGGAGTATCAACCAGTTCACAAACAAAACTGGGGTTGTGGAGACAGCTCATGGCCTACAATTTACAGGCTACTGCCCAAGGAGAGGACTGTGCTTATTTCTGGGACATTAGAGGGGCACTCTGAATCATGGACAAAAGAAATGGAAAAAAATAAAGACAACACACACAATTAAACAGAAAAGCAAAGCAGCTTTATGTGTCTCTAGACAGCCAAATCTCAGAGCTTCTTGAAGGTTTTTCACTCTGGAGAACATGCTTGTATTCCTGCAGGTAGCAGACACACAAATAGTTAGACATTATTTAGGTCTAAGACTCTTGAAACTTTTGGGTACCAAAAAATACCTGCCGGTTTTGTGTCCTTTTCTCATAGGGCACATGGATGCACACGAGCTAAGTCTGTGTGAGCAAATTAAACTGCCAGTGCTCAGGCCCGAGCACTGGGACTTGCGAAGCTCTGCTGTCCCACCAGCTGAGCCATCACTGGCACAGACACAAACTCAGAGAATAGTCTGGGGGTCAGCAGAGGCGGAGACCACTCCTGCTGCATCACAGGGCTGCCGGGGTCCTCCCCAGCATCTGGTCCTCAGCACCTCATAAAATCAGTGTCGCTCCACAGTTGTCTTCTCTGAGTCTTGACTCCACAGAGTACTTGGCGTGACTTCAACTTGGATTGTTAATTAGAGGTTGGATTTAACTCCAAGCGCTCCACTGAACTAGAACAGCAGTATAGTTAAATTTCTGCTTCCTCTCAACAGTTTGGCTCCTAGCAGAGAACCACGTAATCCTACTAAGCCAAAATACTTGGAGCAATAAAGAAAATAGACAAGCAAGACTGCTTTATCTTTGTAGGTTAAAATATGACACTGTTAGAAATGTCTTTTTTTAATGATGCCATTCTAAAATTATATTAAGGATTCTAAATATTTTAACTGAGCATGTCACTATATATAGTGTTGATTATATTATAAACTTCCCGTTTTCACAGACAAGTAGCTATTCCTTTGAATAAGTCTCAAAAATATATACACATGCAGAGGAAAAATCCTGACACTCCAGCTCAGAAAAGGTGTGATAGCTGTTTATTCAGAACTCTAGATTCTGGCCTGTATACATCACTTATTTTTGTTGCTGTATGCTTCCTCTGAATTTTGGTATAATTGAAACAAATGCATCTTCAGTTAGTGAACTGGTGAGTCTTTCTGCCCAGATACTTGTGTGACTGTTCATAGAGCAATGGTATATCTGTGTTTAAACAGTCAGAATACCAATGGTTGATCAGGGAAGTTACTGTGGAATTTATTCTCGCCTCTGGCTTGTGGATTCATCCATTTTTAAGTTTAACTCAAGTTACCCATCTGATGCAAGTGGCTCCAAGTTGTGTGTTCTATAAATGCGAGAGGCTGTCATCTGAACTCAAATCTTTGCTTAATGCTATAAAAGATAGCTGTATTTTACCAGCTTCTGTTATTTAAATGAGCTGAACATGTTTTGCTGATCACTTGACTGAAACTAAAGCATTGTGAGATTGTGTGCTTTGTTGTCAGCTACTAGTGAAAGATCAAAGAGATGGTACTGAACACTGTCACAGACTAATTAATTGGCACTTATTTGCTTACATCTCAAGCTAGCCCATAAGCAGCTCCCTAAATCTGAAATAATTGGTGACTTGCTATGCTTTTTAAATAATCCCATTTTATTTTCTAATTTTTTATATATGAACGCTATTGTGATTGCAAGGAGTATTTATTCTAAATCTTCTGGTCTAATAAAGTATATTTCTGATCTTAAGAAATACCCTGCAAATGTGATGTGAACATATTTTGTGACTGCATTGCCCGTAAAAGAAATATTCCGACAATAGCTCTTAATTCATAAGATATATCACATTTATTCTAATGTTGAGACAGAGTTATACTAAACATAAATGAAGCACCTCTCAGCTGTAGCTTCAGATTCAGTCAATTAGTCAAGAGAAGCTCAGATTTTAAAGCTCAGTATAAATATATCTCTTTCCTTTAGAGACTTCAAAAATTCCAGCTTTAGTCATCACCAATTAAAACTGTGGCTAATTAGTGGGCAAATGGAGATGAGTTTGGGCTTTCTCATTAATACCAACAGACAAATATCCCAATAAAATACTGTGCTCAGTGTTAACTGTTTTCTATATTTTTTTTGTAAGTCAGTCCAAGGTTGAATGAGTCAAAAGATGGAACTATAGCTTCACCTTTGCTGAGGAAAGTTATTGATATAATTATGACAAGTTTGAAAAGCTATTGCGGCCTTACTGTTTTGCTTGGTTTTGTTTTTAATTTATCTCTGCCTACCCATTAAGCAACTTCTTATTAAATTTTGTGTGAAATTTGTTTTTCTAAATGCAATGAAATTTCTTTGACTACCTGCCTGAAAGTAAGGTTAAGTGTGAAAATTGTGACACTTAAAATTGTTCAAATCCTCTGTATGAATGTATGTGTTTTTTAAATATGTTTGTAGAAAGACAGATTCTATGTAATTTTCTATCTAATTAGTCATATGTTTTCACATACAAAATGTTCATAGTTCATTGAATGGACGTTCAAACCATAGCAACATGCAAAAAGCAACAAAATTTGTGACTTATTTCCCATCAGTCCTCTTACGTATAACCGAAAGTAATTGCGTCTCCGGCCAAAGTCTATTACTGCAAAACCCAAATAGAATAGCATAAAAAATTAGTTCCCGCAAAGCTTTCTGAATACCAAAACAAATTTCATATACCATTTCCTAATAGAAGAGCTGTAGACCAGAGCCTTTGTACAATCACTTAGCTGGTGTGAGCTCAATACTGTTTTGATGATAAGAAGCCAAGCCTTGAGATTAATTTGGTGGAATAAATAGATGAAAGGTCTAAGGAGCTTGTGACAGCTTGTGGGACAGAGCAGAGAGCAAGAAAAGAGTTCAGGTGACCTGGAACTTGTTGATAGCTTCATGCTGGTTGTGCTGCTGTTATCCAGGTGTGTAAGAATGGTATGGTCATTTTTGGGATGACATTCTGTCCTCACTGGTGGGACAAAGTATTTTTCATACATTTAATGTGATAGCTTATTGCAAGTAAAGAGACCAGGAGCTTTCCAGGAGCTTCCCAAGAGCTTTCCAAGTTTATAAAAGGTAGATATGTACTCTTAACCATAAATTCCACCAGGAAATGAACTTAAGAACCTCCTCACCATGAGTACCAGCATTCTCTTTGATCAACTTAAAAGTGGTTTTGCTTTGGTGGTAGTGACATGATTTTAATCATGAAGAATAGCTGCAGAAATGTGTGTTATTTCCTGATAACACTTGAATTTTTGTCAGCTTTTCATTTTATTTAGTGGCTGCCTAAGGATAAACATGAGAAAAAGGATCATGATTCTGGTTCTTCTTTTACCTTATACTCACTGGGAAACAGAGAGCTTTCTGGGTCTTTGAAGGAGTTATTGAGTCATAGAATCATTAAGGCTGGAAAAGACCTCCAAGAAAATCAAGTTCAACCTTTAACTGAACACCACCACATCAAATAAACCATAGCACTAAGTGCCACATCCAGTAATTTCTTGAACATCTCCAGGGATGGTGACTCCACCACTTCCCTGGCCAGTCTGTTCCAGTGCTTGACAGCCCTTTCAGTGAAGAAGTTATTCCTGATGTCTGACCTGAATCTTTCCTGGTACAGCTTGAGGCTATTTCTTCATGTCCTGTTGCTGGTTGCCTGGGAGAAGGGACCGACCCCCACCTGGCTACACCCTCCTTTCAGGCAGTTGTAGAGAGTGATAAGGTCCCCCTGAGAATCCTTTTCTCCAGGCTAAACACCCCCAGCTCCCTCAGCTGCTCCTCATATGACCTGTGCTCCAGACCATTCCCCAGCTCCACTGCCCTTCTCTGGACATGCTCCAGCCCCTCACTGTCTTTCTTGTAGTGAGGGGCCCAGAAATGGACACAGAATTTGAGGTGCAGCCTCACCAGTACCAAATACAGAGAGACAATCTTCCTTACTTCCACTGGCCACACTATTTTTGACACAGGCCAGGTCAACAGATAGGTAAAAAACTAAAGGGCTGAAGTATCAACAGAAGATTTTCCTATGCTTTCATGTTATCACAGATCAATTGCAAAGTTTTTGTCCCAAATTACAAAAACATCCACTTATTACTCTTTTTAAAAGAACTAAGTGGCAATATATTGAGAGATATGGTGTTTGTTTAAATCTGAGTTGTAGTTGACTGCACAATGCCGTAAAGTATGGATTTAATTACAGCTGGAAATAATCTGCCATTCATTTTGAGTCTAAACAAATATGTCTTTTGCTATAAGGTGTAATGTGACTTTGCTGTGTGTCTCTCAGTTATACCCAGGCGTGTTGCATGAAGTTGCATAAAACTGTTGTGGATCACTTCAAGGTGCAGCAAAAAGCTCAGGCAGTGTAACTTCTTTTTTTTTTTTAAGAAATACATTGCAGAATTCCAGTAGAAGAAAATCAGGTCACTTCCAGTAGGTAAAGGCTAGGTCACTGCCAGAAGGATCACAATACAGGGTTGTAGATAATCTCAACGGGGACAGACAGCATCTTTTCTGCAGCATCATTTCTCTAGCTCTTTGTGGTCCTCACATTTATTCCTTCTATTAAGTTTAATTTTCTCCTTAAGGATTCAGGCCCAGAGAATGGAAGGGAATGACAAAAGGATACATGGTTTTGTTTGCAAATCTATGCTTTATGTTTAATATTTCTTAATCAAATGTGTACTTGAATGATGTCTTCAGCTTCCTCTGCTTGGGGTTTTAACTGGCTGCAGAAGAAACCTCAGAAAGAACCTCTTTCCAGATAATGTTCCTTGAGATCACTTGTTCTTCCTCTTAAGATTAATTTCCTGTACAGGAACTGAAAAATAAGATGAGAAATGTGCAGAGAAAGTATTCAGCAATGAGTAATATCCACTGGTAAATTGGGGGACTATCGGTTCTACTAAGTGATTGTCACATCTTTTTAAACACACTGATTAATGGGTGGATCTATTACTGAAAGCATGCATGCTTAATTTATTCAGAGAAATTGAGTGTATGTCACCACTCGAAGGCCTGTTTTTCTAGCACAGCATTTCACATTTACAATGTTATAACTACTGACAACTCAATGGAAGAAAGAGAACTAACTCATAGCACAAAGCACTAAAAATACAGCATGATCTGTAAGTGATAGAAGCTGACATATGAGAAAATATCAGTGGGATAATTTAAATCCAATAAAAGTGAGGCTGTCATCAGTATTTGGATACGTATTCTTAGATTAAACATTTTCAATTGTGACACTTAGTTCCATATTCTTTTCTTCCACCCTGTTTTATGGGCAAATGTGTTATTTGGAGAACAGCATGTGGAAACACTATGGAAATGGCAATTCTGTGAAATACCATTTGAGAACTGAGACACAATTTTAAACAAGGAATGGAATTCAGGTCAAGCATCACAAATGAAATGGTTATTGTAAAAGCAGTGAGAGCTAGCCATCTGCCACTGCAGCGCTCAAAAGGGCTGAGATACAGGGTCTCTGCAAAGATATTCCTTAGTGCAGTATCAGCTAGGGCCCACAGAAGGCTCAGCTACAGACATTAATATAGCAACAGATTTTCTAAAGGGACAAATGCACTACGCGGTTACAAAATGCTGTGCCTGTGTCCATGGAGTAAAGTCAAGCAAGGAGAGGAACAGCATTTTGGTCATTTTAAAAGAAGGTAATTTGTGCCCCGTAAGGGACTGATCCTGAATTATTTACTCGGAGTCTGATTATAGCTCCTTTTTTGGCATGAATAAGATGTTCTGTGTGTTGGTGCCATGCTGAAGATTTAAATGTCCCACACATTTGATCCAGGCTGGGGCTGTGGCAACTACTGCACAGCTGATGACAACAAAGGCTGGTTTCAAGCTCATTGTCATCACCATGGTGTTACACCAGATGAATGGGTGGCATTGATTCTGATTGGCATATTCATTCACATGCATTCAAAGCTCATGAATTTTACTTAACACGTCCCTTTGCTTATTGGCTGGGATTTAATTGGAGTGATGTATTGCAGCACTGCTAGATGAAGTGGAACAGTTTCTTTTTTTTTCCTTTTTTTTTCTTGGTTTTTTTTTTTTTACTTCTCTTTCTTCCAAACCTCCCAACTAGAGACACCACAGCATTATTTTTCACAATCACCAAGGCATTTCCATGTATGGAACCTAATTCTTGCCTTTGTATTGAGGTTTGCATTTAATATTCGGAGACAGAAAAATAAATAGACAAAGGGAGAACTCACACAGATTTAAGTGTTGACTTTTGTTACTAAGTTCGCAAATTGTTTATTTAGCATTTTCTTTACATACCAAGAAAGGAAGAGGTCTTTTTTGTGGTTGCTTTTATAAATTTTTTCCAACTTTCCCATATTTTAACATCTTTCTCAGATAGCTGAAATGGAGAATCATGACCTATCAGCTAGCAGATTGTTGATATCTTTCCAAAGAGTGAATAAATATGAGATTATGTGCATGCATCTAACAGATATACTTCTGTGTATATTTGAATACACCATTGCTGTGTATTGATCAGAAACATTTAGACAGAAAAAAAATAGAGAATTTTTTTACAAGAAAAACATATGTTTTCATTGAAGAGATATCTATGTTGAATTTTTCCCTATTGCCATTTTTAACCTGAAAAGCAAAATGTTTCATCTGAAAATCAAATATTTATGTTAGCAAAATAAAAATAAAATACTTGGTTTGGGGTCAGATCTATCCAGGTCAAGTTATTTTAGTTTGTTGAACAAGATTAAAGAGTTTCATTTCAAGGTAGGTCTGCCATAAACTGTGGAACATATTGGCAGAAGCTAAGTGTATCTTGGGGTCAATATAGAGAGCACCCTTTGGAAGTAATTAATAGCCTCCATGGTTCATGCTCTGAGCTACCTCTGGAGATCTCAAGGCTTCCTCCATTGTTTCCAGAGCTCAGACAGACTCATCTTCTTGGGCAAGAGTTATCACTGTAAATGATGCCTGCCTGCGTCTGCACAGGGTTTGGTATTTCTTCCCTCCCAACATCCTTTTCTTCCATTTGCCTGGAGGAAATCACATGAGCCAGTGCATCATTCTACAATATGTTAAGATGATCTCTCTTCCTACATAGAAATGGTTTTGTGGGAATTGTTGGATGGATTGCAAACCTAGTCTACAGTGGTGATGTGGGACAAAGTTTACACGTTACTGCTGGGAATTATACATGCAGTAAATGCTGTGAGTACATAATAACTCCATGCATATGCTTAGTATTGTTGCTAGCATATATAATCAATTAAACCAAAATCCCATGAAAGTTTCTTAATTAATGTGGACATAAAGCTATAAGTCTGTCAGGTAAATCCTAGAGGGGATTTGAACAACATATTACAATAGAAAAGATGTGGCACTTCTTTGGCCTCAGCTCAGTTCAGCGAATGTGTCATTTCTCCACACATAGTCAAATTAGTAAAATAATTTCTGAAAAATGAAAAAGTGTGTATCAAGCACCTTTATGTATGGTTTGATGCTTCTATATATGATTAGATTTTCTACCTGGTGTGTTTATTCTGTAATTCAGTGGTATCCAGCGCTTGTTGCCTTCAGGAAACTGCCAGACTGTATAGTTCTGACTTCTTTCTCTTCTTCCCAGCTATCTAATCCACTGATGTGCTCAATAACATACTATAGCTATTGTATATATATACTATATATATAATGTGTATATATATGTAGTATATATATATACTATATATAGTGTGCATATATATATAGTATATAAAGTATACAATAACCCAGCCCATACCATACACAGCCTGAACATCTCTGAGGCACAAGTCAGAAAAGCCACAGATAATCTAAATCAGAAATGCTTTTCCCAGATTTTTGCCATGTTTCTTTTTTACTTTTTCATGGTCACGACATTTCCTGATTCATTGCTTTTCGTGTATTGAACCAAACACTGCTGTTTGGAGATAATAAAATTAAGATTATGAACATCTGCCTTGCTATAAGTGGGTCTTTTGGTTTGTCTGGCTTTTACTGTGAATAGAGTTGTACGTGCAACATTATCTATTCTCCCCAGAGACACACAAGCTTTTACAGAAATGCTTGTACATACCTGGGCTGTAGTAAAACGAAAAAAAAAAGATCTCTGACATTTGGTATCTCTGAACCAACAACCCATGATTAATTTGACAGAAGATATGTCTGAAGACTCTTGTATTTTCTTTTCTGCAATTTCAAATAGCATTACATGGGCTGAATTGCATTCTGTGGAGACACCCTAAACTGTGCTCGAGGGATTAGTGAGCTGTAACTGAGGGTGTGAAGCTTCACAGTGCAATTTCTCTGCAACTTTTTACAAAAATCAGACCTAGCTACCAATTCTGACCACTGGTATGAACACTGACCAAGCTACTGGCATTTGATGGGAGCCTTTCTATCCGCTTCTAAGTGTTTGATTAACCTTTATGTGATCCGAAGAAGCCTGCAATTGGATATAAATTTGATACTGGAATATAAGACAAACAGCTTTTCAGAAAAAGCAATAATGGGATTTGGTCAGTACTAAAATCCTCATTTTCTCAGTTAGTTATTTACTTCAAAATAATATACAAACTGAAATAAATCTACTTTTGAGAAAGCATCTAGGGATTAAAACCTCTCAACAGAAAATATATATGCAAGTAGTCTATGTCAGTGACAGTGCATGGGAAGCATATCTCAGTTTCAGCCATGGGGAGTCAAAGCAGATCGCTGCACATGCTGAGTTACCAGGTGGAGCTCCAGATATGATGTTCAGACACCAACAGTTACCTTACATCAGTTTATTTTCTCACAGCCTTGGTAACAAGACAAACTCCATTAATGACCTCACGTTTAGAGCCACAGGCTGCAGGGGTAAAATTCTCTAGTAAATGAGGTGACAGTGAGGTGGGATGTGAGTCTGGGCACGACGTGGATCCAGACATAGTCTCTGTTGGAGCTGCAGCACTTGCAGGCGCCAGGGTGAGGTCTGCTCCTGCGGGGATTAGCAGCATGTTAGGCATTTCCCTGTGGCGGAGGAGAATGCAGCTCAGCTTCAGCTTCAGCTTCCTCTGAGGGAAAAATCACTATCTCAGTCTTGTTCTTCAGCTCCTTCCGCAGGAAAAGCAACAACAAGCACAACCACAACTGAGAAAAGACTATCTCACTGGAAGGAGCAAGAAATCTGCTCCTTCTGCATCCATCTGCTTGGATGCACGTGGTAGTACCAATAGGTGCTGCTGGCTCAGTGGTGCTCAGGGTTGTCCCATGGCAGGCTTTTGTGTGACTGCACATTCCAGCCCTTCAGCAGGGCACTGCTAGCTTAGCAACATCAGTGAGCTGTCAATATTTGTCTGCCCAAATCCCACCACTAAGTACGCTGCTTAGAACTGGTCTTTGCAGATAATAATTACTGTCCTACCGTACCTTCTAAGCCTCTCCTACTCTCCTACTGCCTCTTTCAGAGAAGGGATCACTGCAAGCCTGTAAAGGAGACCCAGCAGTTTCTATCACCAGCTTTTGTTAGAAAAGTGACTAAAGACTTTTGTTTGGACACAGTTGTTAGTTATGCTTATTTAAAAAATTTCAGATTTCCTGTATCATGTATATTTTTTACAATATTTTAGCCACTATCAAGTGTTCTCTATTAAAAGTGTATGGAAAGTTACCTGTTCCTTTATGTGTCATCCTTCCCTTACTCCTCTCAGTCCTGCTTCTCTGGTGGTTTAAAACCACCATATGGATGACACAGAAGTTTCAGCTGGCCAGAATGAGAAGAAATAAGCAATTTAGGCAGCAGCAGATGCTGTAAGAAAATAGAAGATGGAAGGGAATAACTTTCCAGTTGTTGCAAGAAATCAAAATATGGCTACTCTATTTTGCCACAGTCAGTAAGCACAGAGTCTGTCACAGCCAGCTGGACCCCTGAGAGCTGCCCCTCCTCCTAGTTCCAGTCATCAAAATTATGATTTTAAAATATGATGACTCTATATAATGAATGGTCAGCATTTGAGGAGTATTTCTATGTATGATCCTGGTTTCAATGGAAATTAGTTACACACGTATCCAAGATCTGGTTCATTGGTTACCCCACATAGCTGTGCAGTCGTTTTTCCCAATAAAAGGCAGGAAATGAAATAGAAACAGGAACAAATAGATAAAAGTTAAAGTGGCAAGAACCCTCTGAATTATCTTAACTTGGCATTGCCAAAGAAAGTTTGGCCTCAGGACTGTGCTGTCTAGGTTGTCATCTCTGTAAGTCTTTATTTCACCTAAGTACTTCTGTCCAAAGCACTGGCACACCTGCACTCCTGCACTGTAGATCCCTGCGTTGGGCTAGGTGAAATACACTCAGCCACCTACAGAGGTGACAGAGACAAACTGAGAAGTAATTTGGACAATGACATAGTAGGTGAAGAAAGAGAATTCTGTAGTAAGTACCAAATAGATTTTCCAATTAAACATGGATTAGGAAAAAGCAGAAAATCATTGAAATGCATTAAAAATGTTTTAATGATAGCTGTCTACAGGTAAAGGAGTGCAAGGGCCCAATGCAGTTGCCCATAAATTAGTGCACAGTGCCTTTTGAGAACATAGAAATAAAACATATTAATTCTTTTAATAAGAGAGGAATGTTTCTCTTTGGAACACAGTAGCCTTTAATACATATACCCTATTCACAATAGACAAATGTGCATACTGTAAATAGTGTAGATTTAATGTGATGCTCAAAAGGATGTCTGTTGCTGAGTATGCTTTTATACATACATATAAAAAAACATGTATACATTTATGTGCTTCTTAGATCTATATGTATTTACAGCTAGAGATATATATACACAGGTATATATATTTCTAAGGTCTAAAAGCAGTACATAAATCTCAATGTACATTACTATCAAGCACAGACCTACTGGTGTAAGAACAAATGGATTTACACTTCTATGTAATAAAATACGTGTGTGGGGACACATCCATAGCTGCACATATATATACAGTCTGTCTCTGTATGAAATGAAAGGCAGTCATGGGCATCACGTTAAAGCTTTGCCAGTATATACTTTTTGTTATGGATCTGTCACCTTCCTAGTTTACAGAAGACTGAGCACTGAGAGGAATTTGAGTGTAAGCCTCCAGTACCAGCTTCCGCTTGACTCCAGCCTCGCTTTGTCTGTGAAGGCTGCTGGTAACAGTTAAGAGTTTGGTGGTGTGATAGGTGAGCTTCATCTGCCATGGCTAATGTCCTGAGACAGTTGTGCCTCCTTTTGTTTCAGTATTCCCTTGAGGACATGTTCTGGAGGCATAGCTGTGTTTACCCTGCAATTTTTTTATTTATTTTTTTTTACAAAGTCAGTAATTATGTTTACCTTCCTTCCTTCCCCAGTGCTGTTTGCCAGCTTTGGTGTGGTGAGATGACTAAGTCAATATATATTAAAGAATACATAACAACGTTGTAATGAGAATTAGCGGTACTCTGAAAAGGCAGAGACATTGGCTGCTATGTTTTGCACTGTTTAGTCTGGGGGTAATGAAGAGCTCACAGATGACCTGATTTCATTAAAGTAGGTCAGATTTGACTGAAACATAGCTATGGCTCTCTCCCAGCATTGCAGTGTCTTTCTCCCCCCCATCACTGCCTCAGCCATGCTGTCACCTCAGCATTTAAAATCTTTCAGGGAATTACCTGAAAAAAATTCAGGGTTTTGTTAGCATCGTAGCCAAATATATACTACAGAACTTAATTTCCACTACTCTCTTTTCTTTCTGCCAGAAGATGTGTGGCGGAAAGGATGACCATACTTCTGTCTTTACTGCAGGAGAGGTGATGATGTGAGAGGATGGCACATATGATAAGATGGCATTTATGTACTATAGATATTTCTCAGTGAAATCCAATCTTGACAGGATACCTGCCAGTTTTACTGAGGCAGCTGAGTCAGATTAACCTTACATTCATGCATAGCTTTCATCTGATTTTCTATTTATTTGCACTGTTTCATACCCCAGGTTTAACACTGGAGTAGGTGATTCAGATTTGGCAATGTCCTAGTAGAAAAACACCTTTAAAAGTTCTGAGAATGTCTTTGCTAGTCTTTGTGTTCACAAATGAGAATATATTACCAGATATAACAGTTATTCACAACTTCTGATGTGATAGATATGAGATGCTGGAAGCAAATACAGAGTTAGGTATTGTCATCCCACAGGATGTCTGCTGAGAGAGTTTCCTTCTAACATCAGTGGGAGTAAGGTGGGATCTATACACCAGACCTAAACAAAGACATTAGGGAAGCTATTCAGACAGTGCTCATCTTGAGAAAAAATCAGGCCCTGTTGGGTGGAAAAAAATGATACAGTAAGATGTATAGAGCCTTTTACTGAAAGATTTTGAAAACAGTGGGTTGATAAACATGCTCAGGTTTGCTGTTCAGCTTCTAAAACCACACTGATCTTCTATCACTAAATATTGTGTTACTTTTATTACAGTCTTTCTGTAGTTATATGATTCCCAGAGAGACACAATATCCTATGTTTAACTACTTGTCCCTGTTTAAGACTATCAGTTTTTTCATGTCAAAGTGTCTCTGCAAAGATGTCAGCCAGAGTATATTGCCCTCCTTTTGCAGCCATATTACATTTAAACACAGGCCTATGTAATGGCTGAAATTTGGGAACACCACTTCCCAGCTCCCTCCTCCTCCTCACTTCTCTTTCTTGCTATTAATTGTTGTGATTGTGCCTCTCATGACTTCTAAAGCAGGCGTTTTGTTCTCACATTTACTTCAGGTCATTACAGTAAAATCTTTTCATTCCTGAAATCTTTTTTCCCCCCATTAGTCCTGAGACAAATAAATTGATTGTGATTTTCAGAGGCAACTGGGGTGGCCAAGCAGTTCCCAGAGAAGTCTGTAATCAGATTACTTGCGTAAGTAATCTGAGGACCGTGGGCTTTTGAAAATCACAAATCTTCTGGCTACATTTTGGCTTTTTAATTTTTTATTAAATTTGCTTTCCCTTTACAAAGGTTATGATAGCTTTATAGAGCTTGCACCATTATAAGTAGAACCAACCAGTATTCTAACATAGAAATATCATGTCTTGTTTAACTTAGAAAAAGAGGACCTTCTGGATCATGAAGCGTGATCTTTTGCTCTAGCAAGCAACTGCACAACATTATTTTGGTCATAAATATCCATATCTATATCTATATCATCTGTATCTATATCTATATCTATCTATCTATCTATCTATCTATCAGGTTCTATTGCCAAGCTGCTTCCCTTTTCTGCCCTGATCCAGTACTCTCTTTCAATAGAGGTACGTTTGAACTGAAATACTTCCCAGAAACTAGTTAGATAAAAGCTATGTTTAAAATAGTCTGTAAGATTTGATTTAAAATTTAAAAATTGCCATGATTTCACTAAAAGAACAAGAAAAGCTGTGTTTTCTTAAGCAGTTTTGTCAAGTGAAGCATATGTGTTCTTGTGGTCTTTCTATGGCTTGGAAATCTTTGTTGTAATGCTTCGTCTGCTCTTCTGACAGGTCTGCCAGTCTGTCTGTGCTGTAGGGGTGTGCCATAATCAGCATTTTTTCAGGGAGAAAGTAACACAGGAAACACTGGAATACATTGCCCGTGAGCTTCTGGTACGAAGAACAAGGCAAAAGATCAGCCTCATGCCATCTAGAACAACGTCTTCTGAGCAATGCCATAGGACTTGCCCAGTTGGGGATGTTCAGTGGTGGTAGTGGGAATGTTGGCCATTCTGTATCTTGTTAACCCAAGTTTTGCAGGTTGTACTGCCTGAATAACAGCTTGGATTACTCTAGGATGAATTGTAATGTTGTTATTGACTACAGTTGTGTTGACGGCTGTATCAGTTGTTTCTTTTCTAACTGAAAGATGCAAAAGATGTGTGCTCACTGATTTTTCTCAATGCAGATTAACTGGAAGGATCTTCATTTTCAGCTTCAGATTCATCTTTTATAACTTTCAACAAAGGCATAATACTTTAGTTTACCACTGCCTTCAAATCAAAGGAGGGAGATCAAAAACCCTGTCTTGAAAAGATTATGCAACTCAATAGGACCTGATCTTGTTGTATTATTGCATCCATTACAACAGCACAGTTCAGGCAGGTGTTAGTTTCAATTAACCTGGGATTCAGGTATTCACAACATCTTGTCTGCCAATTACTCACATAATTACATGGCCCAGGACTGTAGAATAGAATCAGCCATCATGCTAGGCATGTGTGATTACTGAAGAAAAGAGGAATTCAGAGGATGTATGAGTAAAGCACAGCTTCAATGATCATGGACAAAAGTGGTCTTTAGTGAAGAAAGCTTATTTACTAGGCTCTTGCTGATCTCTTGAATGCAGGAACTGTGCCAACAGTGTTTGTGTGACACGCAGATGCCTCACAGCTGTCTTTTGTTTTTGTATTCTTATTCAGTCAGTAGGTAAAGTGAGAACTTATTTAGCATTTTTCAAGGAAGAAACTGAAAGGCATTCCAGGGAGCTAATGGCACAGCCATGTATGGCAAGAAATCAAAATATGAGATTCAAGCAAATGTTAAATCCAACTTTCTCAGACCAGGATGTCAGCTGAAAAAGACAGCTGCTGACATTTTGACCTGAAATATCCACTGACTTGGTCAATATGAATACCTTTTTTGTATGGCTCTGTCACTGTACTGTCAAAAATCAATCCACCATGGGCCTCCACATAAAGATCTTTTAAGGCCAAAGGCCAAAGGTCTTCCTGACCTTCTTAAATACCATGTATCTTTGTACTATTTTAATCTATAATGCCAAAGAAAATGTGAAATTATGAATAAATCTTGTGAAAAGTAACAAGTAACTTCATCATCTAAAATTATATACACTTAATTATATATGCTTAATGTAATTGAAATTTAATGATAGCATCCTGAAGGATTCAATAGAAAGGCAAGCTGTTTCTTTCCACTCATCATATAGATCCAGACTACTAAAGCCTAAAATTCTTCGTAGCAAAATAAGAATTCATTTCAGTGGAACAAATTGTGAGAAAGGATACTGCTCAGCCCTGATGACAAAATATGGGCCTTTATTTCATCAGGAAACTGACATGAGTATCATACAGAGCTAATATCACTTGACAGTGGTACAAGTCTACCTCTTATTCTAAGGGAGAACCTAGGCTATTATAGCCCCCTTTTGTCATGAGAAATTTTTGATATATGTGATAGATTTTGTAGTGATTTTTTTTTAAATACAGGAACCTCATTAAATGTAATGCCTATTCTTAAATTTCTTCAACATTTTCTTACTAAGCACAAATATTTAAATAGGCAGATTCCCAAAGGGCATACATATTCAAATATTTGAATTTTTATAGAAACCCTTTGCTCCTAGTAGAATGCATAGTATATGACTAACTACTTTACTATGACTAAGACATAATTTTATGCCTTTCTATGTATCTATTTGTGTTTGTGTGTATATTTGTTTACGTGGGTAATTAAAAAAAATCGTATGTTTTGTAAATGCTAAATGGAGGGAATTTTATGGTTTTCTAGTAAGGGAGTGAATACGGCTTCTACTGAAATTCTACACTTTATTATACCAAGATAAAGCAATTTGAATGTATACAAGTTCTCTGGGAACTATAGTAGTGAAAGCTCAGGGATATTTGTCCCACAATGCAGCCTTTTCTCGACGTCATATCCATACATCTTATATCAATCACAGAAATAATCTGTTTGACAGCTATGTGTTTGGGGCATTGTGATACATGAAAGTTCCAGATTAATACATGAGCTCAGAGTTATTTGCTGTCATGAAAATAAGAGTTTTAATGCAGTTTGAGTGTTGCTTGTATTCAGAGATCAGGTTTAAGAAAAGCAATCAGTCCCCAAACCTATCTCTACTTTTATGTACTGTTTTAAATTACATGATTGTTTTCCAGATGACATGTAGTTTTTTTCATCATAGGACCAAGGCAGGAATTAGATGGTGACTGGAAAGCAGCTAAGATTATTCCTATGCTGGGAAATATATTGCTATTGGGAGACCTACCCACCTCCCACCGAATGGCACTGGTGAGAAGTAGCAGTCTCATGAAGGTTTCTTCTTGCCTTTTATTTATTGCTGTCCTTAATATCTATAATACTGCTGTCCATTGAAGGACATTTCATGCTTCTCAGAGCTTATGTAGAGATTTTGCAGTGTGGCTAGGGTATCCCTTTTTTGTGGGGGAAGAGGTGTCAGACAAAGAAGAAGAAACGGAGTGACAGCAATGAGTCATTTGACTCATGTAACACGCATGGGTGAGCTACATCTTGTTTCTGCATTCCCATGAACATTGTCTGGGTTATATAGGCAGGAACATCGCCTGTAAGACATTGCAATTACACTCCTGAATTCATCAGGTTTGCAAAATCTCAGCTGTGACAGTGTCCAGTCTGGTTTGGCCTATGTGTTACAGTGATGATGTAACCCAGCTGGACAGAATCCAAAGAAAATGATACGATGATCAGAGAATGATTCAGGAAATGTCACACTTGGAGAAAGATAGAAAGAATCATAAACTGAGAAAAGACTGGAGAGGCGTATTTACCTGGTGTGTGATAGGACCTCGCAGAGAGGAAAGGAATATAACAAATAGAGAGTATGTGGATCATTTATGCTAACCATTAAAAAAATCCTTCTCTTGGAAGTTCTCACAAAGCACTGGAATGAATTGCATGTCGAGGTTCTGGAGTCCCTGTTATAAGAGGCCTATATAAGGAGGTTAGACAAACAGCTCCCAGAAATGAATTAGACATGATCCTCTGGTGTAGGGAGACAGATCAAGCAATCTCTGGAGGGGTTTTTCAGCTCTATTCTCTCTGATTTCATCTTTAGGCAGGTGTAAATCTGCCACAGTGCAGCAGATTGTTATATCTGATAGCTTTTATAAGTGGCCCAACCTTCAGGGTAAGCTTTGGGTGACCAGTTCACAGCTGTCAGCACTGCAAAAGCCATAACCATAACTGGCTCTAATCAGCAGCCTACGTGGCAATTTTAGCAGTTAGGACAACTTGACTATAAAGGATGAATGATCCTTCTGCCCCAGTGGGTGTTTCTTCAAGCTCAGTGAAACTGGTAAGTTGGAGTGAGGGAGCTGACAGTACTGCTATCCATGATGCATCTTTTTTTCCCTCTTCTATACTGCAGAGGATGTGGGTCTCTGGGACTGTGCATTCAGCATCTTTCACAAGCACGGCTTTCATACACAGAATAACCTACTTGTGCTTGGTGCTCTGTATTGAAAGTCATAGGGGTTTCAGTGCAGAGGATGGAGGGAGAGAGGGGAGAGATTTATGATAAGCAGGTAGTTGGCTGCTCTTTGCCAAAGGCGTGTAAATAGAGCAAAATTCTGACATCAGCACGTTTTCAAACTTAGGCACGGTTGTGAGCTCTCCTTTTAGATGTATGTTTTTAGACAGCGCAGAAGGATGACCCAAGAATTCCTCTCAGCCTCATGCATAAATATTTGCATCATAGGTTTCAAGAGCAGAGAAAAAACAGTGTTACTTTTCCTCTTCTCCCAAGCATGTGTCTGTTTCTCTTGCTTTTCTACTACCCCAATGGCAAAAAATACACTTTTGAGCTGCAACGAGTGCTTCCGATTTGAAATCCAGGCCAGTCTGTGTCTTTGCGAACTGCCAAAATTGTGAAGGATGCTGGTCTTCACCAGATGCTCATATCTGGGGTCAGAAAAAGGCTGATCTTTTGAATTCTGTCTGCACTGAAGCCAGAAGGCATGTGTGCTGTACCTGCCTGAGGGTCGCATGAGACTGCAAGGCTGATATATTTCTGTCTGTCTTTTCAACCAACTTCTTTGTTTCTGCCACACTGGAACTGCATAAATTCACATTGCTTTCTTTGTTGTATCTGTTTCATTTAAAATACACAGGAAGCCTTGTATGAAAGTGAGACATTCTGGAGCTTGGCTCTGATACCTCCCGATAAGAAGAACCCAAACAAATCCATGAGAGAGAATTAAGGAGAGCTGTTGAGAGGATACCATTTAGAGGACACATCAGACTAACCCAGTTGGGTGGCATGCTGATGCAAATGATGACTGTTTAAAGGCAAACCAAAGAGAACCCACAAGACTCCGTAAATGTGGAAACAGTGAAATAGTGTGATTTATCTAAAATCACAGTGCATGTAATTTGATGAAATTAGGGGGAAAAATGAATGCTCCCCTAATTTCCACACGCATATCCATCTCATAAAAATCAGTAGGGTAACTAAAATGGCATGTAAGCCCTGTGGCAACTGTCAGATAAATTACACAACAGTGAAGAAATCTCCTGAAAGTAATGCAATATCCAGCTAACTGCTTTTCCTCTTTCAGAAAAAGACCTTGAGCTGCTGCATTTGATTCTACTTCAGAAATGTTACAAAATTTCTCACTGAGAAGGCAGATCTGTGTTTTGTGCATGAATAAGCCTTTTATTTTCTAGACAGGGCGCAAATGGAGGCATAGTGAAAATTATTAAAGGGCACTAACAAGGGAATACCAGTCTTTAGGCTAATTTTTGGGTAACTATTTCTATTTATTTTTTCATTAAACAAAGTCTGCAGTTGCACAGATTGTTGTTATGAAGTCCCTAAAGCCCTATAAAGCATGGTAATGTGAGTAAGTTTTCAGAATTTAGTAAGTCTAGTTCTGGGATTTTACTATTACCTAATGTTTCCATTCTATGGTATTATGAAAGCACTATAAATGGCACCTTTCATGAACCAGCTCTTCTGAGCCCAGCAGGCTGCTTCTGCAGTGTGCTGGGGGATCTTTCTTAAAACATGCACAGACACACGGAGAGACACAGTCACAGTCACAGACACACAGACAGTCACAGTCACAGTCACAGTCACAGACAGAGACACAGACAGTCACAGACACATAGACAATCACAGACACAGTCACAGACACACAGACAGTCACAGTCACAGTCACAGACAGAGACACAGACAGTCACAGACACATAGACAATCACAGACACAGTCACAGACACACAGACAGTCACAGTCACAGTCACAGACAGAGACACAGACAGTCACAGACACACAGACAGTCACAGACACAGTCACAGACACAGGCACAGACACACAGACAGTCACAGTCACAGACACAGTCAGACAGAGACACAGACAGTCACAGACACACAGACAGTCACAGTCACAGTCACAGACAGAGACACAGACAGTCACAGACACATAGACAATCACAGACACAGTCACAGACACACAGACAGTCACAGTCACAGTCACAGACAGAGACACAGACAGTCACAGACACACAGACAATCAGACACAGTCACAGACACACAGTCACAGACAGACACAGACAGACACAGACACAGTCAGACAGAGACACAGACACACACAGGTACAGTCAGACACACAGACACACACAGGCACACACAGACACACAGACACAGACACACACAGACACGCACAGACACACAGACACAGACACACACAGACACACATAGACACACAGACACACACAGACACATAAACGTGCACAGACGAACAGACGCACAGACACACAGACACACACNCACACAGACACACACAGACACACACACACAGACACACAGACACAGACACACACACACACAGACACACACACACAGACACACACACAGACACGCACAGACACACAGACACACACAGGCACACACACAGACACAGACACACAGGCACACACAGGCGCACACAGACACACAGACTCACAGACACACAGACAGACGCACAGACACACGCACGCTGTGACCGCTCCATTATGAACGCTTTCATAAGAAAGCAGAATTGTCCCACTCATAGCCATTATATCTGATGACATTCTTAATACTGGGCATTGTTTGCAGAAAGAAGCTATTGTCTAAGATTGCATATCTGCTGACCAAAGCACATGGAATAAGCACAGCTTTGGACACACTGAGCCTGGCCCCAGGGAAGAGCTTAGCGGTGAGTTTGTTTGAATGTCCTGATTCAGTGGTGAGCTCCAAAGAGGAAATGCCCGCCATTATGTAAGGATTGCTGTTTATCTAAAGTTTGGAAAAACGTCATTTGTTCATTTTTACCATAACGGAGATGGGTCTTATTTAAACCAAGACAGTGTTAATGAAAAATTGCCTGAACAGAAAAATAGAGACAATAATATTTCTGCATTAGAAATCCTCTAACTCACCTACAATATCTTTCTAGTAAGCAATCAGCAGATAGTTTCAAATACAAAACTTTTCAAGTGAGTATAAAAACTCAACTTCAAAAGAGACAGGAAACATCTTTACATTCCTGTATGTTATCTGTACCTGGACAGTTTTGCTTTGACAATGATTAGGAAAAATCATGTGACACTCAAATGAAAATGCCAGAAATCATGTAAAAATAACTTTGGAAAGTCACTGAAACATTTTCTGTTTTTCTTATTTTACTGAACTCATACTTACAGTCAGTGGGCATTATTCAGCTTCCATTGACTCAAAAAAAATAGAAAAACATTCAGAGAAGTGTAAAATGATTTATTAAATAATGAATTATTAAAGAATGATTATTCCTTTTTCTGTTTCTGAATTATTTCTGAAGTACTTCTAGATTCTGTGAACAGCATAGTATTTAAAAGTATTCATACCTTGTTTATTTTGTGTTTATTTGTTTTCAGATTTAGTCTTTAGAGTGCACTTAGATCCATAGAGCCATACATTATGAAGTCAGAGGGATCTTTGCAATTAGCTAGCCTGAAATATATATTTTCTGTTTGAAACTGAGTAGGAAGTGTTTCGAAAAACGTTTGGTCTTGATTGAAAGCATTTGTTAGTTGTTTCACTGGATCACTGTTAAAAAATTTGTTCTTAATTTCTAGCATTAGATTTTTTTAGCTTCAGCTTTCAGCCATTGTATTTCATGTCTTAGACCTTAGAAATCACAATCAAAGTTTTGCTTTGTGCTCTTATAAATTTCGCCTTCTCTCTCAGACTGAGTTTCTGGAATCTTTTGGTGCAAGGAAAGTTCTTTTAGTGGTTCTTGTCTGAATCTCTTTGGTCCTTGGAAAACCTTTGAAACAGTGACACAAGAACTAAACAAAATACTCCAGGAGCATTTGCATGAAGGTCAAATGCTGAGATGACATGAACTTTGAACACCTATTCAAGATGCTTTCTACATGGAAAGATTGAATTATCCCTCCTAAAAACACTGACACGGGGGAGCTTTGATCAACATTACCATTCACACTTGATCAAGTTAAAATAAAATTTGCATGCAGTCCTCCAAGCTGTGTACGACAAACCTGAGCTCCTCATGACTGATTACTATCACAGTGATCACTTACAAAGTTTAACTCTGATTATTTTATAATACAGATTTTATTAAGCTTTATCAAAAATTTTTAATAAATCATTTGGTAAAATACAGTCAAGAGCAATCTTATGCAAATGGTCTGATTTTATAAAAATATTTTGACGGATGCCTGTTTTCTGTTTCTAATCCATGGGTGTATGTCCTGTTAAATTTTAATGTACCACACTACTTTAACATCAATAGGCTCATAGTCTCACAAAAATATAATCCTACTTTGAGAGAAATTATTTTCTGTACTTTTCTAGATTGACATCAGTTGTATTTCCTTCATTTAGCTTTTTGCCTAGTCCTGTATCAGGTGGGACTCAATGTCTGTTTTCCTGAGTTCAATGTCAACCTGACAACTAATCATAACAACAGTCTTGCTGTCCTTTTCAAATATTTGCATAGCATTTTATTTCCTTACATTCTGGAACTTCTACAGAAAAGCATCAAGATCTGAAAAGCATCAAGCAGAAGAACTGAGGTAGCCTTATTACTGAAATGTGATTTGGAGAGGATTAAAATTCATACTGGTTTAGTAAAAATTCCTTAAATTTCTATGGAAGTGGTTTATTATCACCTGTGAGAGATCTCCTTACATAGATTCTAACCAAATAAGATGAAGATATTTGTTAAAAATGTTCAAGTGTATTGATCTGTTTAAATTGCTGCTACTACCTTCACCTAGGAAGAAAAAAAATCGGTTAGGCTTCTATTTTTTTCTCATTGTATATCTCTAAAATATGCATTTCTTACAAATATATACTGTATTATTCATCCTTTACCCTGATAAACCTTTATTTCTCTGGGTACACGTTTTGCCTACAAGCACTTGAGTAAAACAGGAAAGGGTACAAAAAGAACAGCAAAAATGATCGATGATATGGAACGTCTGGAAATGAGAAATGACTCAGTTGACTGGCACTCAGCCTTGTGAACAGATGAATGAGAGGGCATGTGATGCAGGTCTACAAAATCGTGTAGGAGCTGGAGAAGGTTAATAAGGAGCAATCATTAGGTATCTCTTTGGCCATAAAACCCAGGCAGTATCAAATAAAACTAATAACTGGCAACTGAAAACAGGGAGAGGATCCTTCATAGGGTGTATATTTAAGCTGGGAAACTTTGTGCTGTTGGACACTAGCAATGCTCGAAGTTTACACGGATTTTAAAAAGTAACAAATTCACAGGGAAGCAAATCCTTTCAGAGCTGTTAAATGCAAAGACATTCACACCAGCTCAGGAAGTCTTTGAGCCACTGAAAACTGGATGTGTATTCTAGGGATGCATCGCCAGAGGCATGCCCTGTCCTGCTAGTCTTCCCTAAGAGCATCTGCTGCTCATTGTTGTACTTTATTAGCCACCAGCCTTGTCTTGACCTAGGATGGCACAGCTCTTCCTATCCCCACGGCCGAACATTTGCACCAGTGTTAACTCTTGTGTACAGCTGCTCAGCTGTGTCATATGCTGCTGCTTATGTTCCTTGAGTAGCTGAATATCTTTTTGCAAACAAAACAAAATCAGCACAAAGGCGAATAAGTGCATGACAAGCAAAAACCAGTTAATCCACGTGCACAAATACCTTTGCTGGCATGCGAACACGGGTATTGTTCGGAACAGCTATCTCTGCAAAGATAGTGTGACCAAAAAGCTTAACTGCAAAAAAAGTAAGTATGATCAAAGATGAGCTAAACAGCTGCCCTAAGCTGAAGAAAGCCTCACAAACACTGCTTTTGTGCTCTCCTACTGGCTCCAGGCCACAATAACTTCACTGAAGTTGATGTGATTAATTCAGAACTACACCACTGTAGCATTAAGTTTTAATCCAGTACAAAAAACAGATGGGATGTTTCCTAGCTCCTGACTTACTGAGTGTTTTTAATTCTCCTTTGTTGTATCACCACCGCAGTATAAGTGTGAGCATTTGGAGTAGCACAGGCAGGTATTGAGATGCCCTGGTGCAATTACAGAGTAAGATGTCAGCCCTAAGCAGCGAGATCGTTTGAAATGAGTGATGTGGGGCTGCACTCTGACAGATGGGTTACAAAGTTATGCTGCATGCAGGATTACAGTGATTTTAGTCTGCTGCCAGACTCCCCAGCTCTGCAGCCTGGCTGAGGCATATTTCAGGAGGTTAGATGCCTTGGGGACAATGAAGGTCATGTGAAGAAGCCTATTTCTCTCTATTGACTAGGCAGAGGAAGCCTCCGGTGATTAGGTTAGATATAGATATCAAATTTCTAGATGGCAGTTTATCTCATTTTAGTTCCCCGGAGGACAGTTCATCTCATCTTAAAATATGTACCTAAGAAAGGTCAGATGAATTGTCATGTGAAATGGCTGTTTCTCTCTACTGACCACCAAGGCAGTTTAAGGTCGATAGCTTAGACTGAGACATCTAACTTTTATATGGTTAAAGCTGGAAATGAAGAATATCGGCCTTTTGTTTCATGTTGAATGGATTAAATGACATGACAGATACTCTCTTACTCAGTAATAAATGTAGTGTTGCATGTTTCACAAGTTGGCAAGACCAGCAAAGTCTTCATTTTAAATTAGATTTCACTCAAGGTAATGTCAGTGAGCAATTAAACTATTTTCAGGAAATTCTATATTGCCCTAGGACCTTTATGACTTGACATGAGAGCAAAGGCAACCAAAGCTGGGACAAAAGAAACTATAAATACCAGATGTGTCTGTGTGTGTGTCACAGTGAGTCACTTCCAAAGGCACAGCAGAGTCCTTAGCTGTCTGCAGTGTGTATAAAATGAGATTTCCCATGAATTTATGAGTTATCGTGATGCATAACCCAACATTAGGCTGTTTTCTTAGCATAAGAGTTAGTCAACACTCTTTGAGGTGAAATGCTGTTCTGTCAAAGTAAAAATGTTTCCAGTGATCATGTAAATATGTACTTCTAATGTAATCACTTCAAACTGCTGTCCTATTAATTTATAGATTAGCATAAATGACTTTACAGGCATTTTATTTTAAATCAAAGTTAATGATGATGTTAAATTTTGTGTTTGATTTAAGGAAGGCTACTTAATAACTTAAAATAATATCTAATGCATTTTATTTTTGCATTTTGCTTTGCACTTCTAAAATGTAATATTATACAACAATATTTTAATAATTTCAAAATATTTTATTTACACATTATCAAAAAGGAAATGTTTAATAAAGCCCCTCTACCATTTATGAACCAAAAAATTTTAGTAATTTTGGCTTCTGAAAAATATTTTGAGATATTAATCTTCATTCTCTATCACATGCCAGAGTTCAGCAGGAAACTTACGTTCCCTGCAAGTCTGGGGTTTTTGGCTATTTAGAGTCTCACTGACAAACTGAATGGTCAATGGAATGTATTCATTCATTTATATCAACAGTATTGTCCCTGTCTGCTTTGTTTTCCTCTGGGTCCTTATTTTTTCATCAGCAGCTTGGAAGTGAATCAGTGTCTGCTTATTTTCAAAAGGAACTGTGAAGGGAAGGGCTGTTAATTGTCTCATAAAAATATTTGTCAGGAAAACATGTTTGTTTTAAAATGCACTTTTATCCGTGAATGATCTCATGCCTTAAAATTTTCATCTTTGAGGCACATTTAAATTCTCACAATGTCCAGAATGTTATTATGCAGCCAGGCAAGCTATAAAATTTTAAAAAAGATGGATTCAGGGTTTGTCCATGCTGTCTCTTCCACTTTTGCCCATGTTTCTCATTTCCTGGATGTCAAGTAGTAATAAAAAAAGAAATCAATAGTAGTTGAGAGCCATCTCAACATTTTACTGAAATATTTACTTCAAGTGTTAGGAAGTCTGTGAAAATAGAGAACTAACAGAATACCCACTGAAACAGGCAGATAAGTACTTGAAAGCTGCTGATGTATTCTGATAGTTTCTGATAATCTCTGCTTCCATTAATAAAGAAAATCATAGAATCATGAGTTTGAAGGGAACTTTAAAAGTCACCTACTCAAAAAAAATTGTTTAAAATTCTAAAATATTTGTTTGAATTCTTGGGATTTGTCATAGGGAGCAGGGATACAAACATAATGAGTGGAAATGCATAATGAAAAGAAACCAAAGTCTACTTATCTCCAGAAAATGGGTCTGTTTGCTTTCTCATTGGTGCTTGTGTATCTCAGAGATGAGTCTTTTGGAACAGATGAAGTTATAGCGCAGTAAAATTTGTACGAGTTGTAAAAACACATTTGACCCTCTGCTGTATGAAGAAAATGTTAATTGACACAGTCTGATACAACACTGGACATCAGTGGACCAGAAGGAATTTTCACAGAACGAGATAGGAAAAAGTTTTAAAAGGGACCTCTGTTAATCCTTTCCCCTCTGTTACTAAACTTGTCTAAACTCATACTCTTCTGTGTGCAGTAGTCTGAGTTTGGACATCATTTTTCAATAAGATGGAGGAATAAGGGAATTTTAAAAGGTATCTCTATATCTTTTCAGTACAGAAACTTCTCAGCAAGATGTAGTTGCTTGTAAAGTATTTCTAGACATGGAACTCTGTTTGTATTTATTTGTGAATAAAGGTCAGAAAGATCATGGAAAATGAGGCCCACTGTAACAGTCATGGAACTGTGGGTAATAGCATTTCCATTTGTTATTTATTTGAATAAAAATAATGTTTCTTTGGGCAGAGTCCTTCCAGTTTGATGATGCTTGCATTATCTGTAAAATCTCACGGGATCATAGACTCGGAGAGTCATCTTTGAGTTTCCCTCGTTGGGTTGGAAGGGAGCTCAAAGATCATCTCATTCAACCATCCTGCCATTCCAGGGCAGGGACACATTCCACTAGAGCAGGCTGCTCAAAGCCCCATCCCACCTGGCCTTGAACACTTCCAGGGGTGGAGCATCCACAACTTCTCTGGGCAGACTGTGCCAGTGCCTCACCTCCCCCACAGTAAAAATTTCTTCCTAATATCTCATCGAAACCTACTCACTTTTAGTTTAAAGCCACTAGCTGAGTGTTTTTTCTGTTCTTTTATAAAGCTAGGAAACACATTGCTACTTCTGTGATGAATAAAACTAAGTTTCATTCGTATGACTTGAGAGATAAATGAGCTATACTTGGATTGTTTCCTCTTTTTCTTAATTCACTGTTTTATTTTTTAAACCATCACAAATTCTAAGCAGAAGGTGACTCCGGGGTGGTCCTGGAAATGTTCAGGGAAATGCAAAACAATGTATTACAAATGAATAAAGTCTAATTTTGGTGTCTATCTCAATGTGGTTTTTTTTAATTAAAAAAAAAAATTACAAAAATCCTTTGTGGATAGGAAAAAAATACTTGTCAAAGAATTAACATTGACATGTGTTCAGCTTATACAGGTAGCCTGGCTTTAAGCTGGCATTTACCATTGATAATAGTGTAGTCATAATATCATTTAAAGTGCTCCATGAAATCACAGCACTGTTGGGATCCTTGACACCTGTGCAGGTCTACAGACAAGCACCTCAGCCACAGGCAAAACGATCTCTGTCCTGCTGAGCTACATGGATAGCTGACCTCCCTACTTTAAAGCTTTGAGTAATACCATTAACGAACTTTGTGAATCTCACCCTTTTTCATATACCAGTGAGAAGGCTCTGCATAAATTTATTCTTCAGAGAAAATAGTGGTACTAAAGAAATTCTGGTTGGGAACTGAACATAGGATAGCTAAATTTGAATATTTGAGTGATGAACTTTGGAAAAAATATTTTTTTCCAATTTTGAAGGTGTTTTCAGATTAATACTGGATGCCCTTCTGGCCTTTATATTTTAGTCAAGAGCACCATACCTGGGATCAGTAGGATAGTGTTTTAATTTAGGTACCTAGAGCTCAGTTTAGGCACTTTAAGTGTACAGAATGTTAAGATGAGGTCATCCACCAGGTATAGCAGTAGTCCAAATCTGATGTTACAATCCTCTGAAAAGAAAAACCTTTCAGATTTATTCTTTGCAGTTTATTTCATTAAATAGTGTTATGTTATCTGTATTGTTTGCAGTGGGGTACTGTGGCACAGGATTTATTTTTGTGAGTGGTCTAGCAAGGTTTGGTTAGGAAATGGAGATTTTTCCTATTGGTAATTTCAAATTGTTCAGAATTGAACTCTGGTTGCACTTCTGATCCCTAAAAAGAAACTAAATTATTTAGGGTAAAGATAGCTAAAATTTAAAAGCTTTTGACCAAAAATATGGTAGGAATGCAGTGGAATAACTCTACAGGGTATAACATCATGTGTTTGTGCCAACTGAAATATTGGAAAAAGTATTCAGAGATGCTGATGCATGACCATTACTGTGTCTAACCAAAAATTCATCTATGAGATGAAAGAAACAACATCTTAGAATGGATGCAAGCCAGTGCTGCTTTATGAGTTTTAAACTGATATAAATCTACATGTGAAATCTGCATCATTTAATTGAACAAATTGAGTTTAATTATGGCCATTTTAAAATATGAGAAATCCTTAAACAGCAATTTTAAGTGAGGGTAAAAGTTGGAATTAGGTTGCCTCTTGAACAAATGTCAGTAGTCATCACAGTAGTCACAGCATTTACAGCTACAGTACTCACCAGTGTGTACATAAATAAAAATATCTATTTTTTGTAATATTTCCTCCCAGTTTCCTCATAAATACCATTAAGACAAACTGAGTAAATTGTGAGAAATCTAACTGAGTGCAAGTACTGCTGTCTGTTCCTGAGGGAAAGAATGTGAACTTTCATCCTAAGCCAGATGAAAGCCAACAATTTAAGCACAAGGTCAACAGCATGGAAACCCATTCCCAGACTGTTTTGGTTTGCACAAGTTCAAAGATCTGAAAGCAGAAGAATTTCTCATATTTGCTCTTAGGCAGACTTTACTGGGAGATGCACCACTGTTGCATGCCACCCTGTCATACCTTGCAGAGTTGGTAGCATTCCCTGAGATCAGTGCTACTTGGAACAATACTAATAAAATAAAAAGACAGCAGGAAGAAACAATGTAAGTGTCTTTTTTTTTTCCTCGGAGATGTTACTGAACCTAGGTCCAAGTTGGTGCTAGAGCAGTCAGCTGGCAGAGGGCACAGGATTTTTCCCAGGTGAAATGTGAAATTATTATTGGGGTTGTTAAATAACTAATAGAATTTTTTTTACAAGACTGAAAGGCTTAGCTACAAGATCCTAGCCAGATTCTGACTCAGTACATTACATCATGAACTCATAAAGTTCATCCTGTAGAAAGTACTACGTCCTTCCTGTCCTCAGCTGTTTTTTAAGTGTCACTGTGCCCTGGCTTGCAGCTGCCATATCCCATTAAAGAGATGGTTTAAGTGATACTTATACAAAACTTGGTATTTAATAACATAGCAAGGCTACTTTGTGGTTTTGGATTAACCCTGAAGGACTTCTCTTCTATTTTATACTTGATCCTTCATGGCTTTATTTCTCTTATCCCTCTCCCTAAAGCTTTCAACTGTTTTTTCTGTTTTATGCTCCCCTCCTTCCTTCATTCCCTTAATCATTTCCGTTTTCCACTGCTGCATCTTTCTACATTCAATACTTCAGGCTTTAGCCCACAGAGTCAAACAAGGAAAAATCTGCCATTTCTCTCTCTTTCTCTCTGTCTGTCTGTCTCTCTGCATACTTCTCATTTTTCAGGGAAATCAGGGAAATCTTGATAACACAATCCCAGTAAATCCTCACTGCAAGCTCAAACGCCAGAAGTTTAAAAATCCTGATTTCTAACCTCAGGGTGTGACTTTGGCAGGTAATACTATTTTTGAGCTAGAAATTCACTTTATTCTAACACTGCTTAGCAAGTCCCTCAGGCAAATGAGCACGCTTCCTTCAACTGGCCTTGTTTCCTTACAGAAAGCCTTATAGAAAACTGCACTTTATCACCCAACTGTTTATGAAGAGATACCAATTCTTTCTTTCACACTCACACATCCACACTGCAGACAACTTCCTCCTGATAAAGGGCTACCCTGCCCCTCCTTAGAGACACTGCACATCTTTATGGCTTCTGGAGGAAGCATTCAGCCCAAAAGGTCTCTGTATCAGTGTAGAGTCTGCACATTTAAGATCCTGCTCATAATTTCTAAAATCTTTGGGATCTTTAAAGGCAAATGGCATGAAGAAAACAGGGAACTTCCAGTGCCATGCTTGTGCTTTTCCAAGTCTCCTATTCACCTTGAGCAAGCTGGAACCAAGCTGCTGACCCTGTCTTGAGTTTTGATGCAAGGTCTCAACCCAGCACAGTGTCAGACAGATTTTCATTTAAAATGACAAAGCAGTCAGGCTGGAACTGGGTTTGAGACTGAGACCTCTCACCCCAGGACTCACACACAGCTGAGGAGGAGCCATCAGTACAGCTTATGGCATCTCACCCGTGTTTCCAGTGGAATGCAAAAGGATCCCAGTGCTGTACCTCTCAGGTTGTGTGCTGGCAGCTGAATGCATCCCCAGGTCCCTAAACAGATTAGTTTAACACAAAGAAACATCCCGAAGTACAAAACCTTGATTTGCTGCATCCAAATCCAAGGAAGACTAACCCAAGTGATTATAATATCGAGCATAAATAAGTCATCAGAATCTATCAGGATTTTTTTTTAAACAAGAATCACATAGGTTCCAATTATAGCTGTGTCAGATCCCTTCTGTGTCCTAGGACCAAATATCTCTCCTTAAAAGAGAAGCTTGCCACAGAAGCTGCTGTCTCCTTTACTGTGTTAGCCTATAGAACAATGGAGTTTATGCTATCATTGGAAAAGAAGAAAAGATAAAAAAATACAGACAGTTTATCACAGGTATCAAAAGTCAAATTGACATTTGTTAAGTGTGTTTCTTACCAGAAAAAGACAAATAAATATGATTCCTACAAGAGTATTATAAACTGCTTTGAGAAATGGACATTAAAATTATATAATAATTTAATTTTTTTTTAATGTAGGTTCCTGTTAAGTATCTGATGTAAAGAACTATCCCTATAAGATGTTTTTTTCGTAATGCACACTTTGTGGAAATTGAACTTTTTTTCCTTGTCAGAAATATGTAACAGTTTTAGCATAGCAGTTCCTGTAAGTAAATATTAAATGTGCCAGTTATTTGCAATAAAATAAAAGCAACCACCTGTAAATAATCTAATTACACTGAGGTGAGTTACTTTTTTTGAATTCACTCTGAGTTGTAAGTGCCAATCATTGTGAGCCCCATACCTGCCACCTAATAATCTCCAATTTACTGATGTTAAAGGATTGTTCTCTGCAACATTTTCAGTATCGGCCAAAGTAATATATGAGAAGCAGAACTGGTGATTTCCTCTTGCACTTGCTTTAACAACATCACACTCTTCCTGTTAGCTGGTTAACTTGCTTTGCCATTCTCTAGATTCTGAAGCACTGCTGTATGCACATAGCCTGGCATAATGGTCAGTGTGCTAATGCCGTCAGTCATTTGGCACCCTCAGACAGGCAAATGGGGAGTGATTCTTGCTGGATCCTTGAGTGCAATCACTTCTCACCCTCTTGGCAAGCTGAAGACTTACAGATTATATCTTGCTACGCTTGACTAACCAGTGTGGAAGCATGTGGGACCAGGCACTGCTGACCTGTGGCATGGCTGTTCTCATGCTTTCACCCTGTGCCCAATAGTGCTCTCTCAAATAGCTGCCAGCCGTGGTCTGGGGGATAGCAAAGCCCAGGGACTGAAACACATCTTGGATGTAGCTGTAGCTGATGAAGCAGCTCAGTCGTATGGATGCAGGTGACTGTACTTCCCAGGATGAGAGATGACTCCCAGCTTTGTTAGCTCATGAGTTTAAGCATGGACGATTTCGGCAGGTTGCCCCATGAGGCAGCTTTCTGCCCTGGCCTGGCTTCTGTGCAGGGTGGAGCCTGGGCTGCTCACAAGGCCTCTGCACATCACAGATATCTTCTGTGCCAAGATGGATGCTTGGTCCATGGGGACCAAGGGATGCCAAGGTCCATGGGTCAGTCACTGCAAACAGCTTCTCTTGGGAAACAAAACCACTCCTCCCCGTTTTAACTGTGCATGGAACTAGGGCCAGGCAGAGACCTGTTCCATCTTCTGTCAAAATTTAATGTCCTAGGAATATTGATGCCATTTTAAACAGCTACAGTAGATGGTCTGAAAAGAGCCCTCTTCCTCTATCACCCCATTTAGTGTGCAAAAATATTGCTCTTCCTTCTCCTCGAAACACTGTGATGAAATATTTTCTGATTGTCAGGTGGTGTTATTAGCAGAACAGGTATATTTTTCAACTACTCTTGTGCCCACACACAAGTCCTAAGAAAAGTGAGAGAAATGTAGCACATGAGAATGAGTGGTGAAACCTGCTGTTTTAACAAGTTGGAAATGAAAACATAATGTGGTACACAACTCATTAATTAATTTTATTAGAACTTATACCAATTTTTATTAGATGCTTTTATTGGATTAGGAATTGAATTTTGAGATTATGTTAAAAATGTGATGGTGTTTGCCTATTCTCACAGTTGATATAAAATTTAAATGGTCTTATTTTAATACGTATTTCTTCTGTAATTTAGTTTTTGCCATTTGGCAAAGTCTTTAGAGTCAAATATTTGGCATAAAATCAAGTCTGACTCTTTGCAGTCAGAGATTAATGATCTGTCCATAAAGTTCCTTCACTGTATGGTTAATTCCCTTAGCATCAAGTGCTTCCACTTTCTAATGTTACTTTTGCAGTTTGTAAATGACATTAACAAATAGAAGTCATTTTATGGTGGTCCTGTGGCGTGACTAGTTCAAGTACTGCTACCTCTTCTTCTTTCTTGCAATTAAAAGAGATATTTTAATCCAAATGGTACATCTGTCAGCGAACTGTCATGAAGAAAAGGCTAATAGGTGTATTCTTTCATATGCTCTGAAAGAATCTTATCATATGTATGGATTTAGTGAACATGCACTGTCAGTTGATGCGAGAATTAGCAGTCATGCAAGAGTCGTCATTGATTTAGACACTGATCAAGAGAAGACTGTGTACCACTACTGTTTTCCTTTTTTCCTTCCAGCCACAAACAGAAGAGCCTCTGTTCTCTGATGAGGTCTGTGTGTCGATTCATAAAAATGGAAGCCATCTCTGGTATCACTGGCTAACACCCAGTTTTAATAAACATTTAATTTATCCAAGTCATTACTGTTGTTAAAATGCATCATAGTAGATCACATTGAATACATGATATTTGATGCTATTATTTGAGGAATATGGCAATAAACAGAGATAAATTTAATTAGTGGTTACAGTAAAATTTAACATAGGTGATTTTTTGCTATACAAATACAAGTTCTGTTGGCCTAAACAATTTTTTTCTAAAGGAAAATTTGTCTTCCTGGGCTTATTCTTTAACTCGTCTGATCAAAACTACCATATTCTAGCCACAGCACAAAATAGGCTAATTATATTTAATTTTAAATCTCTTCCTAATGCAATTTGTAATGATATTCTTTGCTTCTATTTTTTGTCCCATTATGAATTCTTCAATGCATTCTCGAATAATTGCACGCCACCTACAAAGACTCATGAGAACAATTCATACTCTGTTTCACTGAGTGAGTGATACTCTGCACACATCAGGTTCAACTCCACCACATGAATCAGAAGGATGATTTCTTATAGCACCACAGGTGTCCATTTAATCCCACAGTTTCTAAACTGAAGTAAAGGGACATGGCTGGTTTACTATATTTTAAAGCAATCTTTATGTTTCCGTGTTGGTCCTAGAGGCTTGCATGTTGATACACCTGCTGTTGAATTCAATTAACTTCTTTACTGAAATATTTCTCCTTGCCTTTCTACTTCTTGCTGATGCAACCATGTTGTATTTGCAGGACACACTCTCATTCTCTAGTTACTTATATGGACTTTTTATAACTGTTTTATAACTGTTTGTGAACAGAAACAAATGCCAAGGCCTGAAAGTTTTCCACATCTTGCAGCTCAACCAAAAGTGAATGAAGCATGGAGAGCCTTGAAAACTGGAGATTTTATGAAAAAAACACAAGTGGCCTACGGAGAAGGGATCATGGCTATAGACCGTGCTGTAGAATGAAACAGTTGTTCCTGTCAGGGTACAGACTCAGATATTGATGAGCTTAATTCCATGTACCTGCAGAAAGATAGTGCCTGGGGCTTCACGGGAGGATGGTTCTTCCCTTTAATTCTGCGTGGGATATGACTGCATGAATGGAACTGCCCTCAGACAGAAAACTCCTGCATAAACTTAGAAGTAAGAACATTGGAGTGTTTGTGCAATAACAGTCTTTTCAGAAATAATCTGCTTTGTGTAAGGAAGAAACTGCTTTGGTGGAGAATTGGGATGACATTTTGATCTGTATATGAGATACAACTCAGATAAAGTGTAATATGGTCAAAATCTGCTTGCCTAAGGGCATCTAGGGTTTTCCCAGAATATCCTGTTTATAATTCTATGGCTTTAGAAACAAAGAAACTTGAATAATTCAAGTGTAAAATTTCCATTGGAGTTTAATGATACCAAGATTTTAATTTCTGGATGTACCGAGAAAAATGAATTTGACTGTTAAAGCATAGCCTTCATAATGCATTTCATTTCAGGTTTCATTGGACCTCACACAAACATGACTGATAGAATGGAAAAGCTTTAATTAGCTGTCAGAAATATGCTTCTGAGATGTTTTCAGGAAAATATGCTTTCAAGCTTGTATATGTTTTTGCTACATTTTTCGTGACATATGATATTTGTGCAACAGTCATCTATTAATATCCAAATAGGGCTTTATTGTTTTTTTAAGCTACTTCATTGAAGGAATGCTCTGAAGCTTTTAAGTAACTTGAAATACATTTAGGAGGAAATCCTGGAGTTGCTGAAGTCAGCAGATACTGTACTACTGATTTAAGCAGGAGCAGAATATCACTTTTCTTTTTTATGCCTTCTTTCAAACAAATGCAATAAGGCTATTCTACTCGTCTTCCTAGACCTTTGTATTAATATTTGTATCAAAGAGCAGTTGAAAGATCATTAACAGAAACACCTCTGATCTCAATATATATTTCCTGTGAATATATGTAGTGAGATGTAGTTCAGGTGCTAAAGTTGAAACATTAACTATTTGTAAGATTTTCAAAAGCAGTTCATATTAATTATATGTGTTTCCTTTGAAATTACTGGGATTTTTCGCTTTGACATAATTCGGAGCAGGATTAGGAAGAAAGCTGAGTACTTTTGAAGATGCTAGACTATGACTAAGTTTGCGTAAGGTATGACTCCAATCCATCGGATGTTGATAAAAAAAATCCTTAATTTACTTCAGTGAAATTTGGTGGCTATGACACAAAAAATATAGCGATACTGTATTATATAAGTATTGTGGGCTGAAATTTTAGTGGTTTGTAAGATCTAAACAAAGGAATAAAATGTTGATCCATTTTCAGTGAATAACACTTTAAAAGCAGTTATATAGACTTCATTGGAATTATTTATAAGTAATATACTAGTGGATATGAGTAGAGTTATTAGAATCTGCTCTAAAGAGGGAAAAGAAAACAATGTTTATCTTGTAAAGTGCACAGAAGTACTGGCTGCACCAGCCAAATGATAGCAACCTTCTCTCCAAATATATGTATTATTGCACAGAGAAATGAATGGTATGAGTATGAAACTAACATTTGCAAAGTTCTGGTTTTACCCAGAAACAGTGGGCCTAATAAACACTCAAACTACAAAATGATTACTTTACTCTTTTACGTGCAGCTGAGAAAAGTGGCACGTACAACTCCAGCAGTTGTGGGCTATAGCTTGTAAAAAATGTTATGGAATGAACACAGTCATTTGACCATTTTAACTGCTTCTTGCTGCAATATGTAAGTTTTATATAGGTAAGTTTCACCTATGTAAAATTCATATAAAATTTCCATTACACATGTTAAACTTATGAAAATGTTGTCATGTTCAAGATAACTCTTTTCTTACCTTTTTTTTTTACCATATGAAGTCAATTTTTTCTGTTTTGGAATTAATTAATTTCTTCTGTGCAATAGCTGACTATCTAACATATGTACCCAGAAAGTAAACCCCTATATTCAGCATCATCTTTAGCTGAGAAGATCTAAATCAGGTACTCCCTGGACATTGCTCTCATAAGCCATGACCAAGGATTATGGCTGTCAAATTGTACACACAACTGCTAGCAGCCAAATATTTTATCATCTCCTCCCAGACCTTGTTGCCAATCCTATGTCTTTCGTTTCCTAAATAAATGCTTCATATACAAATGAAGTCTTGTACAAAAAGAGAACTTATGAATGAGAATATTGTGTTGACTGGTTGATAATATTGTCTTTTTGGTGATTAAGTCCCATAGCTTTGGCCTACAGGATAATGAGAATAAAAGTACTAAATTGCATTTTTCTGTTAACTTTGCACTTCTTAAACCAATATATTCAAACATTTCCCAGGTATCTGGTGCAGAATAGTTACACACCAGTAAGGAGTTGAGTTTAATGGAGGGCACAGATCACCCCATAATGTCTGTAGAAGAAATATTGCACCGCCTTTGTATCCTTTTTAGAAAAGCATGCAATCAAATGCTTTTATACACAGTTTATATACAAATCTACTGGAATCTTTAAAGTTAATCACGTGCATTCTTCCTTTTGTTACACAGAAGTCAAGATGAGCAGCCCAGTTCCCTTGTAAAGACACTTACGCTATGCAGGTCAAACAGTTTCGGGCAGTAAGAGGGAGTCACTTCACCTCTTCTGACATGTAGTCTTGGAGTCTCATGTGTCTTAATGACAGTAACCCAGGGGGCTGCCTAGCTTTGGCTGATCAGGTCTGAAAATCTGGAGCCTTCAGCACAAGAAAGACATGGACCTGTTGGAGTGAGTCCAGAGGGGGCCAGAGGGCTGGAGCACCTCTCGTACGAAGACAGGCTGAGACACCTGGGGTTGTTCAGCCTGGGGAAGAGAAGGCTTTGGGGAGACCTTAGTGTGGCTTCGCAGTATGTAAAGGCGGCTAATAAAGAAGATGGAGAGAGCTTTTTTACGTGGGCAGATAGTGGTGGGACAAGGAGAAACCATTTTAAACTAAAAGAGGAGAGATTTAGATTGGATATTAGGAGGAAATACTTTACTCAGAGTGTGATGAGGCACTGCAACAGGCTGCCCAGAGAAGCTGTGGATGCCACACCCCTGGAAGTGTTTAGGGTCAGGCTGGATGGGTGCCTGGGCAGCCTGATCTAATGGAAGGTGGGAGAGTTGGAATTAGATGATCTATAAGGACCTTTCCAACCCTAGCTCTTCTATGACTCTATGATCATTCAGATCCCATGTAAATATTCTTTTGTAATTGAAATTCCTTAACAGTCAAAGATGAATTAAATGGATTTTGTCTTTGATGAGACTATTTGCATGATCTTGTTTATTGATTAGTTCATGTTAATTCAGTTCTTAAATACTTGTAACAATGTAGAGTTTTAAAGCATTTTCTATCACTTAAATTACACAACAACCTACATTTCTATTCCCTCCGTTGCTCTTATAAAATTGAAAGTACATGCAGAGGGAGAAACTAAGCATGAAGACAAATGCAATCTGCTATTGGCAACAGTTATCGTGCAGAAAGATTTGTGAATGTGTGGTGGATTTGAAGGATTTTAACAAAGTCAGAAACTGATAGCACTGGCTCAGGCCAGGCACGATGCAGGCAGGTGCTGGACAGGCTTCCCCCGCTCAGCCTCTGCCAATACTCGTCCCCCTGACCTGCAGCACTGCAGCTGTTCCCCTTCCTGCCAAGATGATTGGTGGTGGGTTGGGGATTTGGAAAAACACAATCGCTGCACAAATATATTTCGGGTCTCCAAAGGGCAGTGAATTAACCCACTATATCACTTCCAGTGTAATGAATTTTTAAATTCCTCTGTCTAAGACAAAAGCCTCCTGTTTTTCTGCAGGGCACAGCAGTGGGTGTCCTTTTCATTCTTCCTCAAACTCACTGTTATATTTTGATCTTTGCAGTTCTGCTGGAATATGCTGATTTAAAAAATGAGCATACTTTTCTTATAGAAAGGATAATTTCCTTTGAGCCATATTTGTGAAATTAACAAGGTGAGAGAGGAAATATTTGAAAAATTTGGGGGCAGATTCCCTACGCTTTGAAGCAGTGATGAGCTCTCTGTGCTGTCCGTGATCTAAGTGTCAACAGAGGGGTTGCTGGAAAGAAATATTTGTCTTATCCAGCTCTTAAAAGGCTACTCATCTCACTAACTGGTTTGATATGTGTTTTATAGTACTGCAACAGTCCCGAACAACTGTATTTTGAAAGAGATCTCAGGTTTTTAAATCCAGGTCACACTTTTCAGTCCTGATTCAAGAGCACCCTTGTAGAAGAGATGCAAACTTTAGCTCATTGCTGGCAGGGATCTACAGGATCAAAGCTGTGAATTGACTGGTGGTAAAAGAGAGTAATCATTATTTAATGAACTACCAGAAAGGCTACTGATTCACTGACAAATATTCATATTCATGTTCTCAATCTTTTTCAAGGACAGGATTTTAATTTACTGTATTTTATGCCAGAACTGAAGTGGAGTCTCTGTGGGTATGCGGTAGATGGCCTGGGCTGTGCTGACATGCAGTAACCAATTGTGCTGAACACTCATCTCATTTCCATATTTAAAATACACCCTGGATCACCCCACTGATGTCCAGTTTCAAACATTTCATTTTTGTTCATTCCGGGATGAAAGAAAAGTGCACTGCTTCACAGCACAGTTTTTGCTTGCTGCAGTTTCTCACCTTCACATTTGGACGCAATGAGAAGGTACACACGATTGGGTAACGAGACTCTGAATGACAACTTTGTTGCCATTCAACCTGTCCCTTAGATAAGAATTATCAAAAAGTAGAATCATGAAATGACTTGGGTTGGAATGCAACTCAAAGATCATTTAGTTCCAACCCCTCTGCCATAAGCAGGGACACCTTCCACCAGACCAGGTTGCTCAGAGCCCCATTCAGCCTGGTATTGAACACTTCCAGCGGTGGGGCATCCAGAACTTCCCTGGGCAACCTGTGCCAGTGCCTCACAACCCTCATGGTAAAAATTCCTTCCTAATATCCAATCTCAACCTACATTCTTTCAGCTTAAAGCCATTCCTCCTGGTTCTATCACTCCATGCTCTTGTGAAAAGTCCCTCTCCAGTTCGTTTTGTAGCCCCCCATTAGGTACTGGAAGGTGCTATAAGGAGCAGTGGGAAACCAATATTTACTTGCAAGGGGTTTCTTTATTTTCTCAGGCATCAGGTCAACCCACATCAAGAAACCACCACACTCTTCTGCTTTCCCTCCCTCAAGAGAAACCCCATTCTGCACAACCAGTTTTGCCCTTTCCCTGAAAAGAAAAGATTGATATTTTTTAATTAACCATTTGTTTTCACTTCTTTGGTGAATATTCTATTTTATGATATTAGCAAAATATGGTTCCATTTTCTTCCTTTGAATGAAAGTAAAACGCTAATTTTTAAGGAATAAGAAACTTACTTAGAAAAGCAGAGAGCAAGAAGGAATTCCAGGATATTTATTTATTGTACGGAGTTAATATTTTCCAACAGTGGGACACATGTGCTGTCACAGGAATAGTGAGGGACGTCTTAGCTATTCTTCAGAGTTCCTGGTTCTGTTAATATCTTTAGTCACATGCTATTCTTGGGAGCTCTTTGCAGAATGGGAACTATGCTCAGTAATGTCTGATAGTGTTTGTTGAGAGCCTGAATCTCTCACTGAGGAAAGCAACAGCCTGTGTATATTTTCTGTATGTAGTAACGAAGGAAAAAAATTTAAATGTTGAAACCAGGGAATATTTTTATTATCTCAAAATGTGAAAAGACAAATAGCAAAAAAAATAAGCAAATCCCCTGTTCTCCCCACCCCCCAATAGAACATGGATTTTAGTAAAAAATAAACAAAATTAAAAAACCGCACACAAATCCAAACAGCATAATTCTTACATTCTAAAAATATATAGCTTTTTGATGAACATGATGCATTTTCCCTTGGGGAAAGGAAAGAAGCGGAGTGATACATCAAAAATCTATGAATTAAGGTGGATCATTGCTGGGTGATCCCAGGAGGGATTTTTCAAAGTGGAAAAAGTTAGACCTTTCACCTTCCCAAGGAGATGTACAAATTTCAGGTTTGAGTTGTGCTGCTGAGATGAGGATATTCTACTGCACTGGGCACATAATAAGAGGAAAACTTTACTGTGGAAAGCTTGTGATCTAAGATGTCTAATTTGTCTATTAAAGACAAAGAGTAGGAGAAAAAAATGAAAGTGGCTTAATTGCTGGTATCCCACAGGTAGGGAGGGATGCCCTCCTGGCCCTGCTCAGTGTTCGGTCCCCTGAGCAACTGTAGCCAGATTATCCCCACACTGGCTAATGGGGCATGGAGCAACTGTGCCTTCTGGGGTGAGCTCCTCCAGTCCAGCTCCTCCAGTCCAGCACCTTTTCTCAGTGGTGTTGGCTTGCAGCTGGCAGGACAGAGGAACTGAACAGCTGTTGGATTCCTCCTCGTGCAGCTGCTCATATCTGGGTATTTAAGGACTTGTGTGACTTCAGGGGGCATGGAAGTCTTTGGAAGTGCACCAAAACTGGCAACCTCTCACAGCTGTGAAAGAGTTGGGACAAATCTAAGAAAGGAATTAAATATGAAGAACACTTATTTTCCTAGGTCTGGGTCTATTTCTACAATGTGCTGATGTCTAGAGCATTTTATCTGAGCACACAGAATAAACTAAATTCAGTAAGTTTATTTATTATCCCACTTTATGTCTAATATGAGCACATTCTTAGTTACAAGACCTCCAGCCAACACTGCCCTATGGAGGTCCTGTGCACACAAAGTACTAAATAATATTTCAAATTGGCTTATTTTTCTTGACTTGTATGAACAAATAGAAAAATAACATTTTTTACCTTATTTACATAAGGAGATCTAGTGCTTCAAAATACCTGTGCTGCATGAAGATCTTGCTGCAGGCAGCAATGTTGAGTGCTTCAAATCCCCCTGCTTAAAGGAGTGGAGAATAATTTCTAGCTTCCTGAAAATGATTGAATCTCATTGTAATATCTTTTGGAAAAGCAAAGAAAATTGCTTTCATCAACTAATAAGTAGGCATACTTTTTCAATAGTTGTGTCTAAGAAAATAGAATTTGGTAACGGTTTCTCTTTGATGATAGATATGTCTTAAAAGACAAAATATCTCAGAATATCGTAGAAATTCAGAGAATTCTGAATGCTCAGCCAAATTCAGCAACAATAACATCCATGAAGTGATTTTGAAAGAAAATACTGACCAAGACCACAGAATAACTTCTTTTCACTTTAAAACTTGCAAGGTACTTTTAAAACTTTGCCTGACCACCAATGAAGTCAAAATGGGTTTACCACCAGTTTCAGTGAACTCAAGAATGGTATAAAATGCTTTATTTACTTAAAATGAAATTAATGCTTGTAGTTTACATTAGGGAGCAGCTGTAGAGGCAACGCTTGTCTGACAAATCTGAAATTGTTTTTTAGACAACTCAGGAAGGTTCACTGTCTTTATAGGCTAATGTATATGGCTCCCCCAGCATGCTTACCATGCAAATCAAACCTCAGTGTGGCTATGAAATGTAATTAATAGCTACACATGGAAGATTACTGGAAGCACAAGCCTTCTTTCACCAAATGTCAATTAGAAGAAGAGTAATTTTAGAGGCTACATGGAGTACTGTCTGGCATAGACCTCCCACACAGAGATCAGTTACAGAAAATGTAGGGCCATCTGAAAATGCATAGGTTTTATTGTTATGAAGTCAGCAGGAAAGAAAATAACAGAGAAGTAAGACATCTCTCAAAACTGCGTTTCATTATCTCATTCATTTCCTAGAAGTTCATAACACTAGAGGAAATTCATGTCAACTTCAGCAGTCCAAATCTTGTGCAGCCAGTATAAGCCGGTGCTCTCTTGTCAAACCCTGTAGGAAATGGGCTCACCTACATTACCCGCCTCTTCCCACTGGCTGTAGGGGAAACGAAGACTAACTTAGATTATAAACATAACACTAAGATGCCCAAAGATAGATGAGATTATCCTTTCCCTTTGGATTTTGTAAGCTGAAAATGCTGGAGCTCCATTCATAAGAATATTTAACTATTTTCTTCTTAATTATACTTAATGCTCAATAAAATCATAGAAAATTTCTTCCAGTTGAAGTGAGAACCTGTGCTGGCCCTTGATTTCTGCATTCATGTGCAGTTGCCAGTAATAGATTTCTTATCTGTTACAGCAAGAGATTATCACAGTTGCAGCTCTGCTCACAGCAAAGCACAGCCTTGAGGAGATGACCCAGAAACACTCTTTTCATCAGATGACATCAGCTGCCACTTTAGGCAATGCAGTAAGTGGACTAAAACCATGACGTATGCACAGACTTCTTTAAAAAGTGGGATCAGCTCAGGTCTTACCAAAGCAGAGTTTTAAACCCTTGTATGTGAAGAAATCAGCACAGTATACTGTTACACGCTGAATAAAATCAGCCTCCCAACACCTAATGAGATGCTTCAACTTGTGCATTAACACTGTAAAAACAGTTGATTTAGTAACAGTGAACCACAAAACTTAACTTGTGAAGCATTAACAGGATATATTTTTCTTTCTGTAAATCTCTACTAATCTTACAGCCGATGAACTGGTGGCTCAGCAGTAAGTAAGTAAACATGTCAGTTGGGGACAAGTTATGTGAACCTATTGACAATCATGTTCTATCACTTGATGCAATTGCAAATGTTAAGAAAAGGTCTTTTAAAATAAAGATGCAATTTACTGGCAAGATGGTCACTAATTTTGCCGTTTGTTGAGTGACAGAATATATGGTGAGAGACCAGAAACTGTGACAAGAGCAAAACACCAAAGCATTTTGTGAAATTAAAGATAGCCTAAGAGTTAATAAAAATTCCCAAAGAGGCAGCATATTATGAGGAACAATGAATACAATATAACAGAGTCACTCCCAAAGAATTACTCTCCAGGACCCAACAAAGACACACATCCCTGACAAACTAAGTGGCAGAAAAGCAGACAAAGAAATACATGATCAATTAAAATTTTAAAATAAGCCCTGTTTTATAATAGTTGTAATGTAATTATCAAATAAAATACAAGGCCACTAGCCAAGATGGGTATTTAAAAATATCAATGTGTAGGAAACGTAGGCTAAAAGGGACTAGCAACTGTGAAGCTGTAAAACGCAGAATTTTCTGATCTGTTCAGATTGTTATTGCCTTCAATTACATGTATGGTTTCTGCTATGTGTTCTGAAAACCATCAACTAAAAAGTTTGTATTATGTAGTTTATCTCTTTTAAGACCTCTGCTTTTCTTGAGTAGACCAAAACCTGTGCTTTTGCAGGCTGGACTGTAGCATTCAGAAACCGGAGGGGCAGCTTGCAGTGGCCAGCTTTGCTTTGCAACTTGTGTGAAGGTTTGGTCTTTTTTTTTTTCAAAACCACAACACATAGCTATTTTTCCAGTTTAGGACGAGCCCAACCCACAGAGATAATGCTACTCTGGTATGCCTACCCAAGCTCTCCTAATGATGGAGAGTGTTTCTTCAGTTAAAAACTGTCTCCTATACACCCTGTCTACTTCACTAATTATTTTTCTCTCTTCGATGCAGGACTTTGTCTCTTCCTTTTTGCCGTTCTTTACCAAGTCCCTGCAAGAAAATGAGGTTTGCTGAGACCACTAGAGCTGTGTTGCTGTATGCTCTTTAGAGGGGATTGACTTGTGTTTCAGAAGCTGAACAGCCAAAGGATTTAATCTCACAGTCTTGGGGTACATTTCAGAGTAAAAGTGGTGAAAACATAGCATTAAAGTAGCAAAGAAGGGGACCCGATTTAGAGGCAGGAAGCCAGATGTTAATTAATAAAACCAACATAACAGGGCTATTTGGCTTGCCGAGAACATTCTCTCAGCTGCCTGTTTGTAGGCTGTTCCCCAGTTAATCAGTTCTGCTGCATTAAATTTCTTTAAAAGAAATTTTCTTCCCTGGTTGCTTAGAGCCCTGTTGAATCAAGCTGAAAGCTCTGTGAGGGGTGCTGAGCCAGGCCAGCGAAAGTAATTTATAGAACGTTACAACTCTACTGCTACCTTCAGCAGTGTTCAATTTACATCTGCAAATGTCCCTGCCTGTTTCACACAGACAATTAAGCTCATTCTGTGAGTAGTGCTCGCTCAGATGGCTCTAAGTGCAGAGCAGGGTGAGTTTTCAGTTGTCAGGCTGAAGCACTACAACCCCAGGCACAAGGACCCATAGTGTGGATATGACTGTGGCTTCTTCTGTAGCTTCTTCCATACACTGGGCAGTATATCACTGCAAGTGTAAGCCACTGCCAGAAGCAACATGCCTTAAAATTATTGAGCTGCCCTTAAGTTCCTGTCATTTAAATCTCCCAGGAACAGAATTTGTACTGCCTGTTATGTCAACCAGAATAATGCACTGTTTTCAGCTGTTCACCGAAGAGGAGTCAGACCAGCAAAGGAGAATGTAAAAGTTTATTCATCAATAAAATCATTGTTAAACCATTTAAGTGGGTTATTTCTCTATCATATATACTTTAAATAATGCGTATATTAGACTACTGCCAAGAGATTCCTCCAGCTGTTGTGCCATAATAAGTGAGTGTTAGCATCAAGGAGACATTCTGACCCAGAGGTTAGAGCCTTAGCATATGTTTGTTTAAATATGCAGGCTACCTGAATGTGGCAAGTAATTTGTGTATTCTTTCAGAATGTCATTGATAATAATAATGGAATAAAGTAGATTCTCTATTTTTCTTGAAGGAATGCTTCAAGAATTTTTTTGAGATATGTGAGTTGAACTTCACCTAAATGACTCTATGATTCTAATGGGAAGTGATGTGTTCTGAGGTATTCAGGGAACTACAGGCAAGGCTAACTTAATTGCCATTGGATGTCATTCATGGGTCAGCAAAGTGTAGGGCTTCAGTTACTATATGGAATTAAAAGTTTCAAATTATTCTGTTTCAGAGTTAGGAGAGAGGATGCCTCACAGGTGGAAAATAGAGCATCTTAGACATTCAAACACAGGTGAGATTACAATAAAAGTGGAAACTGGGGAACACATGAGTGCCCCCAAAGCAGTGGGATTTAAGATGCCTGTTTTCAACCTGAGGATTTCATACTGGTTATCTTGGGCAGCTCCCTGCTTGGTTCTTGGTGAGCCCCAGGCTGAAGTGGTATAGTCTCCCTGTAAGTTACTTAAGGCTCCTCCACAATCACACTTTATTCTGGACTGTGGATTTCACAAGGGCCAGAAATTTATGGCCCTTTGTGGGACTAGAGCTGGACTGTTCACTCAGCTTTTGGTCCCTGGGATGACACTGTCCTTACTGGGTTAACTGAGCTGATAAACTCGATGATGCTTGTGGGTCCCTTCTGACTCAGGATATTCTGATCATAATTCTATGATCTTTTATCAGCTTCCTGCCTTTGCATAAATCAAAGATGAAAAATGGCAATGATAACGGAAATTCGTTCTGTTTAGTAAAAGTGGAATAAAACATTTGCTACATGAAGCTTTGCACAGATGTTGGGTAGTCAGAAATCTTAGTAGAAAGCTCTGTTCTGTGTCACATAGGGAGGAAAGGATGACAGGAAAATCCAGTGAACTTTGATTTGCGAAAAGAAAATCTTTTATTTTCCCTTTAAAGATTTCAAATTCTTAAGAGAAAGAACTGTGAAGGTGGAGGAGGAGCAAAGAAGAGGTCAACACCTTCGAGCAATAAGATAACATTTGCATGGTGGTTGCAGGGGGCAAGAGAAGTACAGAAAATACAGTAAACACTGATGTTTATTTTAGAAAGGAAAGAAGAATTGCAGAAAAAGTTTTATTAAATAAATCAGAAGCTGAGCAGTCTTAGCCTAATCCATGCTCCTTTGGGTGGGTTCAAGGTATGGCTGTAGTGACACTTCAGTGGTTCTGACCCAAAGTAATAAAGTCAAAGGAAGTGCCCCCATTAACTCTCACAAGCTTCAGATCAAACCCCTGATGAATTGTGCAGCTCACTGGTTTATAGCCGAGCTATGCTAGCTGTCAAACAACCAAAAAGTCTCTCCCCTGGGTAGCTTGGCATATAACCCTAAGGTATCCTTACAAATCGACATGGGGAATGACATGCAAAGAAAGGAAAACGGGCATTTCTGATGTCAGACACCATCCGTCTTCAATTAAGTTAGCTTCCGAAATGTTTCAAGTATGCAAGCTCTTTTTGAAAGCCCAATTGACCCAGAAGTCTCTAACAAAGCAATCCTTAAAACCAGCCACATCGTTAGTTTGTTTGCTTGATGGGGGGTTCTTAATGCCATAAACCCCAGTGCAGAAGTTAATAATTTCATACATTATCACTTTGAATATGCAATAGAAAACTCAAGGCAGCTGTTTGAACTTCCCTTTAAAAGAGGACAGATTGCCTTTATTGTGTGCACTACTTCATGGCTTGTTTGAGGCCAGGGCAATTATGGGATGAATGACTTCCCTTTAGCTGTTGATGTGTAGGCTTGTTGTTGTGTGTGCATTGTTTTGGGCTTTTTGTTGTTGGCTGTCTTTGTTTTGTTTTGTTTTGTTTTAATGAAACTGGAGGCCATGTGATAAAGCCACAAAAAGCTGACAGGTAATGATCAAAAAAGGGAATGGCCAACGCTGACTTGGCATTTTATTGTCTTGTAAATGTTGAATTAAAATAACAATTACATTTCTTTGGAGGCCATTCGTACTGGTTTACCACTACAAGGGTGGGTGTGATTTTGTGCTTTCAACACCACAGAGAAGGCGGCAGAAAGCTTGTCAACTTATGCTTTTTTTTTCTCTCTGTTGGGTTGCAATGTTCTTTCCTATGGGACAGTATGCAAGCTAATTAAAAAGGTGTTAATTTTTATTTACTTGTGCTGCTGCTGACCTCATGAAGTTCGTGAAGACTTCATCTGTTTCCTTCTAACTAAATGTTTTTTTTCTGATTTCGGAAATAATGCAATACTCTAATTGGAAGATTATCCTTAAAGTAAAATTATATATGTAGGAATAAGGAAATTTCTGTAGAATCTGACTACTTTGGAAGGGCTTTCCTATGAATTGCTCTGTATGCAATTGCTAATTACTAAAGAAACAGAAGTCAGAGGACCAAATCTATTGCCAACTGACAACTCTTTAAGAAAATGCTTCACTGAGAACAAAAATAATTTTTATTCTAAGAGACACAGACATATATAGGGAGAACACTTCATAGTGGCTCCTGTGCGTTTGCTTTTTTGGCTCCTGATGAAGCTCTTTCAGGCAGAACTAGGATTTACACAAAATATATATTTAAAAAAATAGTGCCAGTAAATATTTCATGTTGGTTTATGCCTGTGCTGTATGACTGCTACAGCCATAATATAAAGGCAAGGTAAAAAATACATGGCTTGGAAATGCGAATGTTTCATGTCAGATATTACAGAGACTATGTATTGTACAGATGCTGTTTGCACATTATTCTTCTTAATGTAATGTTGACAAACATTACCAGAAGACAACTGCTGATGTATGCATCATACCTGTCTAGAAGACTGCCCTACTTAGGAAGAAATAAGAATATTATAATTCGTTAAACTAAGGTTTATGACAGAAACTTGAGACAAGTTATTTACTCATCACCATGTTCTTGTTCACATGGTGAGAATCAAACATGAGAAAAAAAGCAAGAAACCATATTTCTGTAAGTAATCCTCAATGTTATTGCAGTGAGTTCAAGTGGTGCTGCCTTTCTGTCCTCCAGAATTTCAGGGCTGTTTACATTTGTTTAGTTCTTTAGGTGATAAAATACTTTCTGGACTGAGTAAAAGAAGAGAAATTGCAACTCATTAGGATACATAATTATTCTCTGTGAGTCATCTCGGTGGAAATATTGCCGTTTTCCTCAGTATATTTGTCTTACACTGTTTCAAAGAACTCAAGCATAGATACACATGCATGGTAACTTCCCACAGGTCTGGAAGTGTATATAGATACACAGCAAATAAGAGTTTCCATCTTTTTCAGACTCAAATCTTACTCTTCTCCTTTTAAAGCTACTGCTTTCTCTAGGGACTTTCCTCTGTTCCTGCTGCCACCTGGGACCCAGGTTCCTCTGCAGCCTGGTAGGGGCTGCCCCGAAGAACACCTTGCTGAGGCTTTGCTAAGGTCAGGTCTCACTGAAGATGCTCTATTCCATTATATTCCCAATTCTAATAAACTTTCCTCTGCATGTTATAGTAGGAACATGGAGCAACCTGATGTCCTTGTCCATCTTACCCATGGGCTGTTAGAGCTACTTAATTAAAGCTTCCGGTGAGCTTTAATCAAAGGATCTTAGGTAAGTAGCTTATGAAATAAATTATTCATCCATTACCTTGTTACATTCCCTGTTGAATCTCTGACATATTCATCCATAGAAAATATATTATCAGTTCTTTGTCAATTACTAAAATATGTTGGAATTATTAGAAAATACTTTTCACTTTTTTCTGGGACCCGAGCAATGAACGGAAATGTTCAGGACCATGTAAAACAACTTCTGCTTTGGTTTGGAGTTTTCTTGAATTCTGAAATTCCATTAACATAAATTATGTCAATTATATCAAACAAAAAGGGAAAGTATGACATTCTGAACATACAAAGAAAGAATACTTGTATCTATACATGAACGTACTTTTATTCTCTATAATTTACTTTTTGATTGAATATATTTGCTGAGACTGACAAAACTTCATGGAAGGTTTTGTTTCATTGCCTACATTTTTGGAATAGTTTGGTTAAAGCTGTTGTGCTTCTGATCTTTAGTGCTGATATTTCCAAGCTGATCGTTAAACTTAACTTCCTGAATTTGATTTTATGTATTTATTCAGCTTTTCTGCTACATACAGTGTAAAATATATAATCCTAAATTAAGATCCCAAGAAAATATTTTATTTTTCTATTCTAAAGCAAAATTAATTATCTTATTAGTATGACAATATATATGCTGAATTATTTTAAAGTTCTGCCTTTAATGCAGATATAGCAATTCAAAAATGCTCATTAAAAGCTGTAGAGAAATCTTGGAAAGAGCTTAAAAAGCCTTTTGAGGTTTATTTGCTTAATTCATTTTTAGAACTTTAATTAACAAGAATCTGTAATTGTTTTTCTTCCCACTTGTGTTGCAATTTCCCATGCAAATATGATTTAGGAATTACTATTCTTATTCTACCAAAAAGACTGTATATGTGGACAGCACTTAAAACCAATTGTCTTATTGCAAAGACTAATATTCTGGATGTTTCTGATATTAAATTTATTTTTTTGTACTAAACTAGTGTCATACATTTAAAGCCCTTTTTTTGCTTGAATTGAGCAATAGCGCTGAATGATACACATGCTAAATATTGCCAGCCTTTATAAAGTTGTCTTCATTCGTTCATCAAACTAATTTATTCCTTATATTTAATATTTGACCTACTTTGGGTTATATTGATAAGAATGACCTTTTTAAAAGCAAATTCAGAGTGAAAAAGGAGTAAAAGCAATAGTACTGTCCTGATAGTATCTACACTGCACCATCCACAAGATTTCTGCACAAGAGCCTCCTCACCATATTTGCAAGAGTTTGAGAAGAGATACCTGACAAGTTTTACCTTTTTTAACAACAAAGCATCCTGGATGCAGAATACACAAAATGCTTTGGTGAAAGTCTCTTATATGAAGTTACACCAGAGAATCCCAATTCCAACAGTCTGAGATTAATAAAACCAGCATTTACTTGTAGCTACACCAGAACACTGTTTTTCTGGTGGGTTTTAACTTAACAAATGATATAAAACACTTACACTTCTAAGGAAAATTTAGTGGAAATGGAAAAACTGGTTTGACAGCCATTTAGAATAAGGAGTTTGATTTACCTATGGTTTGAAGGAATACAAAAAGGTCAAGATTACATTTCCCTCTTCCCTTCCGAGATCACTTTAATGATACACAATACACTGTAAGTCTTAGCTAATTTTTGATGAACTATAAGAATACAGTAAAATGAGGATGTTTGTATTGCACAATGTTTAATTCATGAAACGCTCGAATAAATATGCAAATGAAAATGTCTTTCTATATTAGATGCCATAAATACACTTCAGCTATATCCAGCACTCATAATCAAGGCATGTAGCCTTACACTAAGCTAAGAAAAACAGAGGAAATTTTGGTCAAAATAATGTCCCTTTAGATGAAAATTAATTATAATTATTAAAAAAGGCTGAGCAGCACTAGTTCCTTTGTACAGTTATGAAAACCTATTTCTACTAATACTAAGACATGATGTGCCTAATATGATCCTTTCTCTCATGACAACCCTATGGGATGTAAGAACTATTTTAACAGCAAGGATTACAAGTGCCACTTTTACCATGACAGGTATAACAACCTTTGAACTGTATATTGTAAGCAATATTTTCACCATAGGATTATTGTTAGTGGTTTCTACTTCTTTTTTTTAAATTTTTTTTTCATTTCAACTGGATTTTTACAAATTGGAACAAAAAATTACCACCCGAGTTTCCTGGTCTGCATTTAGAATCCTCTAAAAATAAGAACAAGGAATAAGTACATCCTCCTGTTTTTCCAATATTTTTATTAATATTTTATATATTGTTTCTCCGTTTTGTTATTATTGTTATTATTCTTGTTATTAATACTAACTGACTCTGATATAATAAACAGTGACTGTAATAGAAACAGAAAATATTTTCAATAATTCACTGCTGAAGTTATTACTATGCCTGCAGGCAAAGGAGAAATTTCAGTACACCTCAGCAGCTGACAGACAGACTGTGGATAAAAGTTCAAAAAGACGTGTGAAAAAAGCCTATATTTCTCAAGAATTCTTCCTCAAGCCAGGAAACCCAATAACCATCCCAATAAATAAATTAAAGCCTAAGCAACCTGGTCTGACCTCGTTGCTGACCCTGCTTTGAGCAGGAGGTTGTACTAAAGACCTCTGAGGTCCCTTCCAACCTGCATTATCATACACACTGTCACGTGAGTGTATTTCTATGAATATGTTTTAAACTATTCATATGCTTCTACCATGTTACAGTGTTGTTGAAAAGCTTTGCAAAGAAGGCAAAACAACCACTTCCTAATTGTAAATAAGGATGATAGATCTCAGTCCTGAAAAATTTTAGCAGACATTTCCTCAAGCAGACCAGGTGTTTTGCAACAGCTCCCATGTGTGGAACTTAACAGCAGTTTCTAGACAATGATAAATGGAACTCTTACAGCTGCCTTGCAGTAGCACAAAAATACCTCAATGTTCAGTGCTAAACTGACTTGTCAGCCAGTGTTACACAATTTTTTATATCAGAAAGAGAATCTTAATTTTTCACCTCTCATTCCTGCAATGATAAATGCAAACAAACACATCCACCCATTTCAATCTAAGAATTACTACAAAACTGGTTTGATATTACTAACAGTAACAATAATTATAAAAGTTTTGTAGGTGCATCTATTTTTAATGGCAACGAGGCATGGAGAAAGAGAACTGATTATATAATAATAATAATTATTATTATTATTGTTGTTGTTGTTGTTGTTACTATTATTATTACTGCTGTTAATTCTTTTCAAATGTTAACTTGGAGACGGGTGCCAAAATTAAGGCATTGGAAAAAAAAGTCATCTGCCTAACTATCTGAGAGATGTAGTACATAGCAAAACTACACTGGTTGCTACAGTCTGCTACCAACAGCCCGGCATCAACAACTAATCTTTTTCTGTCTGACACTTGGCATTGTGTTGCTATACTAATCGTCTGAATTACTTTTTTTTAAAATTATTGACTCGTAAATTCATAAATGGTGAGGTCAGAATGAGCCATCAAGCATATACTGCATAATAGTACTTTGGCACTTCCTGTATCAGAGTGACAGCTCCTGGTTGAAGCTAATAAACGTCACTAAAATTCCTAGAAAGTTTTAGACTGTGATACAGCATACTCTCTGTTGTTCCAAATTTATTTATTTATTTGACTTTAGGTAGATATTCACATCTCACCTAATTTTCTAGTCTTTTTTTATAAACTGAGAGAAATAGACACTTGTTAGTTGCAATCCATTACCTAGAACAGACGTGTAAACTGGGTTTGATCAACCTTTTCTTAAAAAAGGACCTGATGACTAGCACAGGTACAGACATCTACCCTGTAGACAGTGAACACACTGAAGGTTTCCCCTGGTAGGTTGTTCAGTAGCTTATCCTGTTTTTTTAAATTTGCTGTAATTTATTCCTTTCAGCCTTAACATTCTAGTTAAAGGTATGCACTCACAGAGCAACTCCTACTGAGTCAGCCTGTTCTTGGAGATAGGCCTCTCTCCTTCCAGCATTTGCCAATCCCTCATTTTATCAAAAGAATCCACTGTTTTACCTGCCCAGTAAGTTACAGAAAGGTCATGCCATAATCTGTATTTTGCAATAGCCTGCTGATTACAACATATTCCTAGAAAACGTGACTGTTAGGATCTTTGTTGTCTTCAGATTTGGGAGCTTTGGGCTCACCATTCAAGAGACTGTCCTTACCAATATGCTCTTCAGGGTCTTGACCAAGGATGTACTCCTGCTCCATTCCATCTTTCCTCCTGGAGCCAGGAAATCAAACAGCAAGTATTTTAAAAGTCATAAACTAAAAGACAGAGAGAAGGGAATCTGGTTCTATTTTTCCCTCTAGAGTTGTCTCTTGAAATGCAGAATGTGCTTTTCTGACAGGAAAACCTCCAAAAAGCATGTTTCCCCACCCTGTGCAGGAACTCTAGCTACTACATTCTTAAAGAAATATGATGTTATAAAAAGATGCTATAAAAAGATGCTATTATTTTGTTATTTTCTTTAAGGAGCTATTCCGTGAACAGGCAGGCACAGAAGTGTAAAGCTTATTGGAGAACAAACATGACAGGCAATTCTGGCTGACATCCACAGGAGGAAGGAGGAAGTAGCGGATGATGTGTGATCTGATAGAGGAAAAAAGCAATGAACATGCTGGCTACGAGTTTTGAAAGGCTTTGAAAGTGGTAATCTGGTACACTGAAAACCAGTATGTGTTATACGAGGGGATTTGAAATTTGCCTAGTCCTGGTTTGGAAGTTGAGAATAACTCTCTCTCAGTTAGTACTGGTATTGCAATGAGGGCACATAGTAATGCTTCTAATTCCAGAGAGACGAAAACATTACAAAACCTGGTCCTGAACATGCCTCAGCAAGACACCATTCTTACAGGTTCAGAAGAAAGGCCAGGATACACTTGTGCATCTGGGTCTAGACATTTATTCAGCATCTGTCTTGCAACAAAGCTACATGTAGTGCAAATGATAAAAGAGGGGATGAATGAACTTAAGCAGTTAAGAACATTCATAACTTCAATGGCATCTGTCCTTCCTTCTCTGAAATGATATATACAGAATAGTATCATGCAGTGACTGTTAATTACAGCACAAATTAATCATTCAGCACACTGGGCATTTGGTTTCGTATTGGCCCATAGATGAGAAAACCAGGACAGCCAGGGTGAATACTGTCTTGGTTGGCAGCTAACAGCAATGTCCCTGTGAACTGATTATAACTTTATTCCAAATACATCTTTTCCTAATGCACAGTTCACAGGGTCATTGTATTCCAGAGCGCTTCTGCTGTCACAGGTAGTTTTGGATGTTTGCATAGGAATTAACGCAGGCTTTGAGAGAGCAAAAACTGCCATTCTCACTGTCTCCACTTTTTAAATGGAAAGACTATATGAAAACATTGCCTTTGATGGCTTTTATGCATCTATTGTCCTATGCCTTTATAATGTAAATTATTTATTTGATGAACACATTTGCCAGAGAAACTCAACAATATCAGCAGAGTGATTCTCTTTTGAGAATGAGCAGACTGAAAATGAAAGCTCCCGAAGGCCTTGGTACTGACGTCTGTGGCCCCTTTGTAATACCAGATAACATTCTGTCATTATAAATTTCTTGGTAATCTTGCAGTGACTTTTTGTTTTGAACAAATCAAGTCTCTTTTGAGTAAAGCTTATGACTCCATGATAATTAATAATCTATGTTTTTTTAAGAGCATTAAGTTAAAAACCACTGTTTCCCATTAGTGACCTTTTACAACCCATCCTTTGACTAAATTATTCCTATCAGGGCTTTTCTTCCAGCTGGCAGGGGGAGTCGGTGTGAAGGGAGTCAGTCAAGAGCAACCTCTGCAGTTTAATGATGAGGGACCTCCTTGATAATCTGGCAGTTCCCAGTGNTTTATTGTTAGCTCGATGCTGTCCCAGACGAGAAGGCTGGATTTCCGGTCCTATTCACTCATAAAGGGGTACAGGAGGGAGGCAGGGTAATACAAGAACCAATGGGGATAAGGAGGGGGCGGAGTGGGGGCTGGATTGCATCCTCCTAAGGGATACAAGGGGGTCTGGCTGCTGGCCAGTCACACAGACCGAATCTCCATAGGGTCACAAGATCAGTGGGGGAGGCCTTTCTCACTGAGGTAAGGGGGAGTCTTACACTTTGGAGCCTGTCCACCAGCGGGCTCCCTCTGTACCTGGGCTCTTTGGCCCTCCGGCCACAACAGCTGCTGGTTCAGCTGATGCAACACTGCACTACTGAACACTGTCTGTGGTGAGAGGGTTATAGGTAAGATGCTGCTTAACCACGGTTTTATCCTAAGAGTTTAAGAGACACTGTGGTTTGATGCAACAACACCAACCTAAATAATTATCAAAAAGCAGCACATTTTAGAAAAACCTTTGAATCTTTTTAAAATCAAACTCTGGTAGACATTGCCTTTGCCCCTTGTGCAGCCTGAAATGGACTTCTGGGGTTGCTCAGTTAGAAAGCGAGATGGGACTGCCAGCATTGTGAAATGTTTGATCCAAATTGATCTTGGCTGTTGACAAAATTAGATTTACATGAAGAATTAGTTAATTCCCTGTTGTCCTTTGTCAGGTGAATGAATCCTAGGATGTGGTCCTCAATAAACCAGGAGGGGTGGAAAAATCTGGCTCTGAATAGAATTGCCTGTGTTGCAGTCCATAACTCTTGTAATGCTCCACAGCCTACAGTTCGAGCTGTTGTATCAAATGCGGGATTAATTTCCTCATGGGTAGTTTTTATACAAGCCTATAACATACTGAAAACCTTACAGGAGCTGACAGAGCTACCTGTTCACCTCAGTCAGGTTAGGTCAACATTATAGAAAAGCTATGCCCTGGAACTACTGTAATTTAATGTTGGCTGATCTGCTCTTTGATTTTAACACCATCTATAACTTGACCTGAATTTGTAATATGAACATAAATTGTAAATTTGCAATAAAGTTATCCAGCAATTCCATGGTGAAAATGACTTTATTTTAACCATCAACATTCACTGAAAGGGGTTGCGTTTGTAGATTGCCCAGTGAAATGCTTTACTGATATATATTTAAACCATGAACTTCCAAGTCTCCATCTTCTGCAGACATTTTTATTTTTTTCTTTATGGGAAATAGATTTGAGTGTGATAGGTCTGATTCTCAGAGTTAAAATAACAAACCTCTTATTTTAATGCCTATAAGATACCATTTTATACAATGAAAGTATGGCTATATCAATAGGGCATTGTGTTATGTAACCTACACAGAGGATGAATTTTAGTCATTTGCAATCCCTAGGCACCTGCATCTCTATTTCCATCTGTTTGAAAGATTTTTTTAGCAGTTTTGTGTCATGGTTGAACTTAAAGCTTGTCAGAATTCACAGGTGAGTTAATCCTCTATCTGTCTCATGGGTAAGTTTTTTCTCTTTATGCTCACTGGTCCTGCTCTGGTGAGCACCCTGAGGATGCTGAGGTTGCTCTGAGAGCCTGTCATCTGTGCCAGACTGCAAAAAACAGGAGAAGTTCTGTCTTTAGTCTGTAACTGATGGTCAGGACACTGATACTGGATGTGGGAGATTTGTGTTCAGTTCCTTTCTCCACGCACATGAATGAGATGAACTTCTTCTCTCTGGCCTCTTAATAGAGGCAACCTGGTCTAGTGAAAGGTATCCCTGTCCATGGTGGAGGGGTTGGAATTAGGTGGTCCTTAAGGTCCCTTCTAACCAAACCATTCTATTATTCTGTGATTCTAATTGACTGTGATAAGATAAACTGTGAATTATAACTGCAAGTTGAATTCAAAAGTTGAAGGTAAAATAAGGATCTCAGAATTATTGGAACAACATAGTGAAGACTGGCATGTTTACATGCAGTGTGTGCCACCCAAAGACTTTAGTAAGCAGCAAACAACTGCAACTATAATTTATATGCAGCTGAGGCTCTTCTCTGGAAAAGAGATCTCTTGAAATTCAGAGGAAATATCAAGCATTTACAGGACAAGAGAAAAAGGATCAAACCATACTCGTATTGCCTGTACATCTAACCCACCAAAAACATTTACCAAAGCACAATACATACAAAGTTCTTTCAAACACTTGACACTTCCCACAAATTCAGAACAATCTAAAGTTTGTTCTTGAATAAATGAGCTCTAGAGTATATGAATGCATTACAGCACAATCAGAACAGGCTAAACAAGTAATTTCTGCACTCATCCAGAAAGCATGGTGGAGGTCACCTGGATTTAGTTAATTGGTGCTGCATATAGGGGGAAGAGAAAAAGATGCAAAAGTTTTTTTTCTTCAGAAAATTGTGACAATAACACAACATCATGGCTGGTTAATTTCTTGGGTAAAAGAAAACCTTCTGAAACATTGCCTATTAAATGCATCACAATGAAATCACAGTAATGATTGCTTCGCACACATTATCTATCTATCTATCTATCTATCATCTTTTTATCTATCGTCTATCTGTGTATGATATATACTTAAATGGGAGCTTCCATGTTATTGTGACTTTTATATGCTAAAGAATGGCTTTTGTTTAATAGTTGAAATCCTAGATACTTTACTTAACCAACACAAACACAATGACAAGCTGCTGTTGTCTAAGGAGTAAGGTGAATAAAAGATAAAATAAGCATTATTTAAGAGAAAATAAAAGGGCCTGACAAGAGGCAACAGGCTCTTTTTAAACTTTCACTTCAAAGAAACAACAATTAATATCCACCAAATTTGAAGGGCTAGGTTACAGAAAGCAAACTGGAAAATGTTCGTAGAAAATGATAGACCTGGATTTGTAAGTCAGAAAGGTCTACCAGTCATTTGTCACATGAAACTTGCTCAAAACACAGCTTGTTCAGTGCTATTAATTGAATAAACCTTATTGAATAAACTGCACTGATTTGAAAAGAAGGTGTTTATATCACACTCTTCAGAACTCTTTTTACAGATGATCTGCTTATGCTCTTTCTAATTATGGAAATTAGCCCAATCCACTTCTTATGAAATCACTTTGTACAATGATATGCTCTTTCCAGTTCATACCAGATATTTCATAGGCCTTTCATGTCACAAGATTGAAATATGCTTGAAGGATTTCATTTAATACATGATCTATGTTGACTGTTTGAGCCATCATGAGAATGAAAAGCACACACACAAAAAATATGAGTAACAAAAATAAAAACTAGAAAGTATGTTGTAGATAATGAAGAGCTATTCATTCAGCATGTAGTTTGTGTCATAACAGCTGCAGGATTCTTAGTCTCATGAAAAATGTTATCTATGAGTTAAATATCTTGAATAGTTTTAGGAGCCCACCACTATTTATATATGGATGTTCACATGTGAATAATTGAAGTTTCTTCTCTAGAGATTTAGCTACTAAAACAAGTCAGTTGTGGAAAGAAGGTCTACAACACAGACAAATTCTTTAGTAGGTAAAAAAATAACAACAACATTTTATGGTTATTTGCCGAAAATACTTAAATAAGACTTCAATGTTAAATCTTCAAAGAACTACACATACATTAACTAATTGGTCTATGTACTTCTGCTTTGCTGTACAATAGGCAAATATATTTACATTATCTGCTCCCTGGATATTTTTCTTTCTCTGATGAAGAGTGTTTTGGATCAACATTTAAGTGATGACAAAGTAAAGAGAAGTAGAAAACATAAAATAATGCCAAAGTTACTAGCTTGGAGAATAGTATCAATTTTTGGGTATTACACATGTGAATTTAGGATCTGAATGATCCACTGAGTTGTACAAATCCATAAACTGTGATCTTATTTTCACTGGAGTTTAAGTGTGTTAAGACCAGACTTAGTTACTGTTTTTCTCAGGAATATAATGCAAAGATTTATATACTAACTCCATGTCTACCTAGGCCAGAGACATGTGCCTGCAGAATTCATAAAGAAGATACAAGGATTCAGACCAAAATAATACAGGAGGTATCATCTTTTAGTAGAATTGACTGGAAAATAAAAATTATATGTCTGAAAAATACCTAGTATTTATTTCTATCCCATTATAGAAAACAAGAAGAGATTGTCCGAGAGAGTTCAACAACTGAGCAACTTGCCTTGGGATAGGAGAAAGTGGAGGCAAAATTCTACTTTCTGTCTGAACTAATCTGCAACAAAGTCTTGAAACCTTCACATTCTAAAAGAATGAACCTGACCACCAAACTACAGCACCTGGGCTCTGCAATGAAAAGTTGGAGCTGGTTAGATACCATATCCTCTTTAAACAAGTTAGCTTGGGTTCCAACAGTTATGTCACCCCAGGAAAATATTTATCCCAGGATCTGGGATAAATATATCGGTGCTGTAATTCTGCAACTACCTGCAGCCCTCACTTTGTATATAGACATGCCTCAACATCTGCTTTGCACCAGGTTTTTTCCCAAGATCGGTGGAAAACTTTCCTATGAAATGTTCATTACAATTAACATGTTTCCATACACTTGAGAACATTACAGGCATGTAGACTTTTACACGTTCACTTTGCTGCCTTGCAGGTCAGATAGTGCTTCCATTTCCTTTCAGTTATTGTAGATTTGGAGGGAATTAATAGCTTTGAATGAGATATTTTATAAAATTATGGTTTCTATTAATGCAAAAACCATGTAGTTATCATGAATAACAGATGTTTGTCTACAACATTTTCCAAAACTTTTTGCAGAATCCTGCTGTCAAGGCTTTGTAAGAACAGGTTAGACAAACATCTGTGAATGATGGAACAGATACTGGACCCTGATATAATTCAGCATGTTGGGCTGAAATGATAAATTTTCAACTATTTTTTATTTGTGGGCTCCTAGAACATTCCACTGGAGATACAGAAATATCACAGACTTTATTGATGTAGAGTATACAGGACTTGATCTTAGTTACCTCCCGCAGACCCCTTCAAAACAGTTAGGAGACCTTCATGTCTGACTAGAACTTAAAAGTTCCGGACTCTGAGAAGGTCTTTTGTAGACCCAGGTATCCGTGGTTCTGTAAAACCCCTGTACTTTGCTAGGGTTTTTATTTATTTTTTTAAATTTTTGCTTTAAAAAAGCACAACCAACAAGAGGCAGTCCTGCTGACACGATTCCACAACTTTTTCTGGGGCAGAACCTTCTCCTGCAGTTCCTCCTGCCACTGTAGTTAATCCAATAGCCTCCACTGTGAATTTATTAACAAGGATAAACTGGCATGGGAGAATCAATTGCTCCCCTGAGAGGAGAGATTTCATTAATTTTGTAAACAAGTAACTAGGTAGCACTGACAAAAACCTGCCTATGGTCCTCAGCTGTGTGTATTTTTTAAAATGTTGTTTATTTTTGTTTTCTCAGTTGTCACTGCATGATAGCCACTTTAATAAACAGCTATAAGAACTATTAGCTTACTGCTACAAGATATAATACAAGTGTACTTCAAGCCTGTGTGAACAGTTGCTTTTCCAGCATGTAACAGCTTGTCTACACCCTGTAGCACTTTGTTAACTGATCATTTTGACTGGGCTGCTTAGTTTGGATTTCAATAATGCCTAAAAAGAGGGATAGTCAGTGTTATGGACTAAATGACTGCAAACACTTATCCATAAAGATAAACCAATTGTTTCTTATTAGAGCATAGGGAATAGGGACAGAAGTGCTGAAATGGATTGTCACTATAATTTAGCTGTAAAATATGTGTGAAAGTCCAAATACTAGGAAGCTATTAACTTCAAAAAGTTCGAGGCTAAACTTGCTGTAGTCTTAGTAAGTGCTTGTTAGTTAGTCTGTTTTTTCCCAGTATATGAACCAAAATGCATACTGTAAAAATGCTCATTCTATTACAATTTCTTGTAATTGAAATTTCGATTTTTTCTGTTTGGTTTGGGTTTTCTTGGGGTTTCTTGTTTGTTTGTTTGGATTTTTTTCAATTACCTTTAAAAGATGCAATAAGTTATACAGTCCTACTTTTTATACATATTATTATACTTATGGACTCTGAGAAACACAGTGAATAGAAGAGCTTTTAAAATGCTTTTTGGGATGAGCAGAAACCAAGAAGAGAGGCAATAATGACAGAGACACAGAGCAGAATTAAAAGGTCAAATAGCAGAGACTAATAGCAACAGAATAAGTTGTAAGTTAACATGATCACTTGCAGCCACACTGCTCAGCAGCAAAATATTAATCTTTGTGTTTGTAATTCAGTTTCAGGTCATTTAATACAAAATTAAAAGTGCCATATTCATAAAGCACAAAGAAGCGAACTACATATTTCCAGAACAAAGGTGACCAAAGTGCTCTGAAGACGCAATAGTCACCAAAGAGAATTGGTGCTGCACTGTTGATAAAAGGGATCAGAACTTGCCTTCAGACAGGCAAGTTCATATTATTCACTGAGACTTGAAAACTGCTCAGGGAAACACAACCTAGTCAGGACTGTCAGCCAAGGCTGGAAGATCTCATGCAACCAGGCATCATGAGGGCTTGCCAAACTACAGGGATGGAATAGAAGGGAAATGAGTTTAGCAGATCTGGCATGCGAGATTCTACCTCTCTGGCTTGTCTTAGACCATGAAGAAGTTGTAAAATTCTTTATTAGAACATTTGAGTTTGCATACAGTGGCTTGCAGCCTGATGGAGAACGATCTGTTCTTATAGAAGCAGGACAGAGTGAGGAAAAGAAGGAAATAAGATGACATTCCATCAGTAATCCAAACACAACTGGGAAAGCCCAGAAGAGCAGAAGTCACTCTGACTTGTAAGTTGCGTTGACAAGTGTGTGGGGAGGGAATTTTCAAAAACAGATGGCACTACTGAATTGTCTTTTTGTCTAGCAGTTTCCTAACTGACCACTGGTGAAGCCATAGGGGAGCTAGGTGATGTTGGTACCCTCTGACTAAACCTCAGTATGCATTCACTTCCATATTTGTCTTCATCAGCAAGACATGATTTTATCAAGTGTCCCTTGAAATCTACCAACCACAAAGAGGTTTCTTTGTCTTCCTTCTGAAATGTCCTCCATACGTTAAAGAGTCTTGATGTTGGGTAAGTTAAACCTAGTATTCTGCAGTGTTGTTTCCATGGTGTTTTCCATGGTGTTTCCATTTTCCTCATGTCATCTGAGTGCATCCCTTTTGGTATTCCCACCTTCGGAGTGTAGGAGACAGTTGTACTACAGCTACTCCACATTCATGCTGGTCTGAAGCGGCCAGAGAGAAAGAACTTGCTGATTGTTCTGCTTGAACACTGAGCAGAAACTCATAGACTTGGCTTGGCAGGCTCTCTCAGTGTCAGTTTTACTCAGCAGTTGTCACAAAATTAAAGGCAATATCAAAGCAAGAACAATATAAACTATCACTACACTGTTGACATCTCTGTATTAGAGAAATTGTCATGGCAAAGATCCTCCTAGTGTGTCAACATTTTTTTGGCTTATACCTCTATGGACAAAACTCTTTACACTGATGCAAATGTTAGGTAAAAATATTTGAAAACTAATATAGCTGCAGATGACCTAATTTTTCATGTCCATAAGTTTTTTTCCCATGCATTTTCCCATATGAAATTATATTCCCTTATCATATTCCCTATGGCATTTTACTAAACAATAATTTATTCTACACAGCTTAAATAATCTGCTTTTCAATTTATTGAATTAATTCTTACTATTCAAACAGTGTACTTCAGTCCTCAACTGGGTAATTATTCTTGATATAATGTTATTTTATCACATCACTAAGGATAAGATATGTGGTTTTATGCTACCTGCATTCTGCTACCAGAAAAGTTGAAGAAAATTTGTATCAGATCCATAGTTTATTTTTCTTTGGTGGATCCATTTATTTAATGTTCTTAAGCCTATGTCAAAGATTAATCTATCCCTATTATCTTTTATACGGATTTTTACAAGTATTTCCAGACTTCAGGCACAGTCTAACAAGACGATGATATTCATTGCTGAGGATGTTTCTTCTCGGCTGGGGCTCAAATAAGTTATGTAAACATTTCCCATGGCAGCTCCCCAAGGTGTACACAAATGGTAATCTAGAGTGGTATTTTCCAACTTTTTTTTTAAATTTTGGGCCTTTTTTCATGGAACTAATTTAATCAATTTGGAAAGAAATTAACTTTAAAACAAGGGAAGTTGTGGGTGTTTTCAAGTGTCTATTTTTGGATCACATATGAAAGAGGAAAATAAACAAAGTATTAAGTTTATGTTTAAGACTCATTTAGAAACGGCTCATAATAGCATATGCTAAAGATGATGAATAGTTAAGAGAACTGGTCATGTAATTATTAGAAGAAACCACACATTGTCTCAGAGAATGTAAATCAACAAATTCAAGTCAGCCACAGTCAGCCTACTCCAGGGATTTACTCTGTGGCTCTGACAAGACCTCTGTTCAGCTGCAGCTCTGCTACTGCTCTCTGGTTCCAAGGCAGCACACGCTCCCTGCAAACTGGCCTCTGGGGTTACTCCTGTCCTACATTCTAGTCATGAATGCAGTCCAGCATTCTTTTGCTAGACTGTATATTTCCAAGAACACGTGGCTTTTCTGTCTTCAAAAGGTGACTTGAAATAATATGTTGTGAAGGTCTGAAAAAATCCCCATAAGGTCTTTGGAGAGGACAGAAATTTAAAAATATCTTTCAAACAGCAGTAACATTTTAAGATAAAATATATCAGACAGCTCCTCTTTGTTGTTTGAACTGCACATTCCATGTGAATTTTTGGGAAGAGGCAAGGTTGTGGATATGTTGTCAGAAAACATGCAGGATTTTGCTTTTAAACTTGCCAGTAGTGAGACAGGAGAAGCAAATAGGCACTGATTGGTGGCACACATTTTTCAGTTTTATCTGAAAGTATATCTTTAACTAAAAATAAAATTCCTACCAGTAATATTCATCTTTCTCTTGAGTTTCGTTTTTGAAAACACATGGTAGTGGTATTTGCCTGGACAAAACATCAAATAAATGGAACATAAATTCAGATATTCACTGTAATTTAAGATTTCTTCCAAGATTATCCTTTTGTCATGCCATCTGTAGTTCACCTAGCCACTACCATTAAAAGATTTCGTACTACATATCAGTATTCTCACAGTAACTTTTTGAGACAATGAATAAAGGAATCTCTATTAACTTGGAGAGGAATAGGTTTAGAGGTCAAGATGATGATGGAGGACTTTGTTTTCTCCACAATTAATTTATTGACATTACTGCTAGAGCTAGGTGGCCTCTGTGATTGAAAGATCAGGAATGGGATAAATACATATATTGCAGATTTTGAACTAGCTGATTTTACATTGACAAAAGCCAATGATATTAAAGCATACAGCCATACAACCATGGAAAAAGCATGAGAAGTCAAACCTTGACTCTTAATTTCTTATTACTCTGAGTTATGCGTAAGTGGTATAGAAGAATGAAGGTTCTCCATGTGTTGCTTTCCTTATTGTACAGTTTGAAGCAGTGGCTAAAAGTCACACTCTCCTTTCCCTTTTAAATCTGTGATGCAAGAGGAAAAATTGCTGTCTCAGAATTGAAGGTAAATGCTTTTAAAGTTTGGATAACTCTGAGTCTTTGTTAATTCATTTAGCAATCTACAGAATTAAGGATGAAGATTTGTTGTGTCTTAGGAGCATCCTGCTCAATGAATGCCTTCTTCTTAAGCATTATTTATTCTGCTATTGTACCACAGTCAATTATCTGTGGCTGGGCTGACTCCCTTTATTCTTTTTAAAATGCACTTCTGTGGTAATGCAAAGTGATGCCAAGCTAGCCACAACTTCTGTCTGTCCCCAGAATAACTGTAGCAATGAAGATTTACAGTAATCTCCACTGAAATTGCCCAAGGAGTTCATTCTTCAAACTTTCTGGGTACATCTATATAAATTAGTACAGAGATGGTTGAAAGCCAACAAATTAGGTCCAAATGCTGAATTTTATTTATGTATTTCCTCACTGAAAGGAACATGAATTTGGTTTTCCTCTACCTTGTGGAAGTTTGGAGACCAGTGTTACTTTGGCAAGAGGATGCACTGTTTTGCAGTGTTGTCAGGACAAGTTAGGTTTACTAATCCCAAGACTTTCTTAGGAAAATACTAGTCTTTTCTGGACTATGGGAAGATGCCATGGTAGAAGGCAGGTGACTATTAAGGGACAGAGCTGAGAGCGAATAAGGGGCAGAAGTGGACAAGTGGCAGTAAGGGAGCCCAAGAAGGAACAAAGGGACTGTCTAAGAAAACACTTAATGGGAGGGATGTTCCAAGAAAATACGGCATCCAGGAACACAGAGAGGGCACATGGTGGTGTGTAGGAAGGAGAGACCTACAGGGTAGTTCAGGAAAAATGAGGCAAAGTGTAGCAGAGAACTGAACAGGCCCCAGTTTAGGTGTCAGTGTCAGGAGATGACTAGAGGCATACTAAGTGTGAAGGCTGAGGCAAGAAGGAAAGGAAAGACAGATTTTTGTATTTCAGAGAAAGAGACATAGAATTTCTCCAGGTAAGAAATACCCTTCATATCATAGGGAAGTTTAAAATTTAAAATCAGGGCTGCAGAACTTAATTATGCTGATAAAAGTGTCCTTTGCAATGAGGACGAAATATAATTTTTTCAGTTGCCTCTCAAATTCTTATAATTTCAATCAGAACAGAGTTAGACATCTTCCATTTAAAATTTGAGTATATTTCTTTTCCTCTTGTAAACATTAATTAAATGTTAGGTCATCTTACACTGTGTATTTCCAGCTGTATTCCTGGTGCAAATTCTTTTATGTATTTGCTAATCCCAGCATGGCCTTCTGCACTGGCTCACAATTCTTGGAATAAATCCAAGATACACTGTATTATATATGCCACTTTTAGAGAAAAAGTCTTTACAGCTGGGGGAAAAAAAAGATCACTTTCAATTTGTATTCGAATTCTTCTGTCTTAATTAGCTTTGTTTTGTGGCTTAAGGAACCAGATTTTACTCCACTTATTAACAAGGCAGACTGCCTTATCAGCATCATTCTTCTCTGTGTATACTTAAGTATTGCTGATCTCTGCAGTTTTGTAATCTGCAAGCTTTCATTTATTTTAAAGTTTGTTACAATTTTATTATGCAAATTATTAAATGCAAATATTGTTATATTATCAGTTAAAAGTGCCAAAGTGAGAATAAAAATAAAACAAAATTTAAAAGGGCAAGGAGAAAGAGATAACATGAAAAAATAAAACAAATTAAATAATGCCCTCAAAATACATATTTATGAATATTAGTGCCTCTAGTTAACTTCTTTTACATTAAAGACATTGCTGTATAAGAATAATGAAGTAAACTAACATGGATAATAAATATAATTCTCTGTTTTATGCTGACGTAATTTCTACAGTGTCACCAACACTGTAGTTTTGAAGACAAATCAAACCACAGCTATAGACCAAAGATTTACAGTTTACAGTCCTTTTTCTTAAAACCATATATGTTTATATATAAACATCTAAAAAATTCCACTAAGAGCCCGAAGTGGAAGTGTCTAAATGCATAACTCCTATCAAAGTCAATGGGTTTAGACAGTGAGGGCAAGAGCTGAAAAGGGATTCACTAAAATTCATAGCTGTGGGAATTCACAGCCTTGAATCTGACACCTAGATTATGTGTGAGCTGAAAAATAAAATAATTCGGGCACAGTTGTGCACTAGAGTGGCCAATGGGTGAGGCATGGCCAGGATTCATATGGGTATGAAACAGTCCCCAGCTCTAAAACAGGCTGGCCACATCTAAGCACCTGTTAGCAAGAGTCATCCCAAGGCAATATACATGAACTTTTTGAGAAGGTGGTCTGAGCACTCTGTGTGAGGGACAGGGATCCATATCAGGTGAACATTTCAGATGACAGTGGGAGGGGGGCACAGGAGCACACAATGTAGTTTGTTCAGACATGGTCCGAGAGTCCCTGTGCACCACTGACTGGTGATCAAAAAAATGGCATGTTTGGTGGGGAGCGGCCAAAAGCAATCAGGGGAAAATAGATAGGTAACCTTATGATAATTGGTTTATTTTGCTGTCTTTGCTGCTCTTTGTATTACATTTTGTCCATCCATTGCTTGGCTCCCTGCTCCCATCAGCAATATGATAGCATTGTACAAATTCCTAGACTTCATTCACCTTCACCTGACCATTTTTTTTCCACCCTGGAAGATGGTCTAAGGCTGTGGCGATACTACTGTAGGTAAATGTACCAGATCCAAGCCTCTAGAACTCCATCACCCATGTCATGATATTGTTAGTATGGACCTTGAAAGCCAGTGAGTACTCTCCCAGACCTATGCACAGTTTAGGAGCTGGCAGAGTCTAGAACCATTCACCATTTCTGTTGCAATTAGGAATAAATGTTTATCACTCTCCTGGACACCAGAATCTTTTCTATGTTGTGCAAACTATCAATACACATTGGAGACAAAGATTTTCAAATGGTCATTTGCATTTAGCTGAAGTAGTGGGATCAAGACAGAGCTCAGCCTCCATCATTCTGAAATTGGGGCAATATTTAGATTCCTCTCTGGTATAGCCATTTCTCACAGCCAGGACCCTGAGCCAGAGTTCAAAGACTACCTCATGTCAGTGACATCAGTCTTTCACACAGAGCACATTACATTCGGATTCACATGATTTTGCATATCTTCAGGCTAAGGAATGTAATAAATAAAGAAGAGTAATACAAATGCTTAAATGAGACATGTATCATAGCATAAAATTTCACGGAATTCACTGGAGAGGAGACCAGCAGTTGACGTTACGCTTAAGGATGACAGACAAATCTTCAGATATGGAGAGACCATGCTCTACATGACTTCTAAGGATCTGCAATCCTATCAGAAGTATCCAAGATTTCTCTGCTTTTTATTTCTCAACATTCTACTTAAACCTACGCAAATAGAAGGAGAAAAAATTTTTGCTACATTGTAAATGTAGTTTTAATATGTTCTAAATAAAAATACTTACAAATTATTATTTCTTAGTTTTCAAAGCATTTATATTCTTGTGTTTACTGGTTCAAAAAAACCCCAAAACAATCCAACAATCTCTGTATTAAGATGAAACAGGCAGATGTTTCACTGGAGGTGGATTTAAAACTGGTCATTGAGGCAGTTACACATCTTTTCCATGACAAGGATTCCTAGTCCTTGAGATCCTGTGAAACTGGTAGCTGTTCTTGTGCCACACAACCTGTAATCTGTAACACAAGGTGAAACATGAACCAAAATCATCCAGGTAGACAAAGAGACAGGAGAAAGTCATGGTCACCATAATAGTCAGAAGCTTTAGCAAGAGTTACACTGGCTATAAACCTCAGTTGTAGGTTGATTAAACCAACTGTTGTCATTAATAACTTAATTTGGACCATATCACTTACCTCCATTTGTTACTAGATGATGCCTGGACTCCAGCAGAGAGAAGCTTTAAGGATAAATTTGATGAATATGGTATCTTTAGAGATACCATATTCATCATTATTTGACCACACAGGTTAGAAAATGGTTTAATAGCTCTGGGAAAAACTAACATTTGGGTGATAAAACTCATCATGTTTGCAGAACTGAGGGGATGGATGACTGATATAAAAACTGGAATACCCCAGCATAGTATTTTTAAACAACAGCTGGAGTTTGATTAAAATCAGATCAAGTCCAATTAAAACCAGTCTGGACAGAATTCAGTATCCAGTCTAAGGTTAATAACTTGTAGGTGGAAAATAGATAAATAGTACAGCCTAAAGGGTATTTATCTTTTGTAATCTTATTGTTGTGGCTATAACAGTCTAAAAATATCAACCAGATTTACTTTGAAGGCCACAATTTTGCATGTTTCAAGGTTTTTAGCAACTGCATGAGCCACTTGCGTCACACATTTTATTCAGACCAAATGATAGGAGAAATATTACAAAACAATTTATTTAGAAAACTTTTAAAAAGAAGTGCAGCCGATTCCTAAGCACTCTGAGTCATAAACTTTAATGAAAAATGCTGTATGGAAAAGGGCAATGCTATTCCTCCACAATTCAGGAGTACTAGCTAAACAGCTTGAGTTTGCTAAAATATGACTTTTCTATCTGCTTTCAAATCCTGCTTATTTCTGAGAAATTACTGTAAATTTCATTAACATAATGACACATCCATCTCTGCCAAATAAAAGTCATTGGTATAATAAATAAGGCAGGTAAATGGCTCAGATGGAGTAAGCACAGCCTTCTGAGTTCTCAGCTAGAGTGCAAGGAAGTGATTTTCCCAAATGTTAACCTTTTTTGTAACCTCCCAAACAACTTTGCTGTGAGGGGAAGAATAACAAGATCTTTTTCTAAAATAAATATATAAATGTTCTTGCATTTATACACACGTGCACACACACACATACACATTATCTACAAAATTACTGTAATTTCAAGGGTTTTTTGTTTAAATAAACATGTATTAACAAAACAGACGTGCATAATGGGCAGATGAGATGGACCTTTGAAATATTATCTTCTCCTGCATTTCCTGAGCAATAGACAGCATCTAAATTATTAATGTTATCAATCTCCTGCAGAGAAGGAGATTTATTTTGCAAATTCCAGCAACCCTAATCAGCTGAATTTTTAAATACCCAGTGTTTCTGTCTTCCTTTACTGTTTGTTTTCAAGTGGTGATTTTTTTTAAATGCCACAAAAGAGGAAAACAAATCACATCTTATATTAACCCATAACCTTTTAAGCTACAGAAACAGACAGGTCATTTTTTTTTTCAGTGTTGACATTCTGCATGTGTAAGAAAAACTTATGTATGTAGATTCCTCTCACAAGAGCTTCAGGGCATAACCCAGACAGAGAAGCCATCACTTTTCCATTCTGCACCCAGGCTGCTGACAAAAGAATTGTGCAAATGAGCCTTTAAATCCTTAAATAGTCACTACACAATGCATGAAAGAATGCAGCGTGGGACAAAGGGCAATATTCACAGTTTATCTCAGGGTGATGGATCTGAATCGACGCATGAACATGGGTTTGTTACGGGATGGAGTAGGCCGAAAACCCCTACTGAGAACCCAGTGGCCACAGTCTGTAATGCAAACAGTCAGGCTAAGTCCTTCACAATTAGGCTAAATGGAACTGGCCATTATCTGAACTTCACCTTGTTCTCATGATTGATATGGGAAATGAAAAGTTGTATATATCTCTACAAAGACTGCGAGTTTTTTCTCCTGACCAATGCTAGGAATTGGTAGATTCATATTTTAATGCAGAAATTCCTATTCTATATTTCCATTTAATAAAAATGCTTGCACTTCCATCCACACTGCAATGGATGTTTCCAGTTTTGTTGTTTTTCTAGAATTTCAGCTATAGATGAGACATAAAAATAAACTCATAAAACTGAATCTATACAAAGACTATGCAATCTATACTGACTGATAACCTCTATGGACAAATACCTGTTCATCCACATCCTTCACACCATCAGCCTGTTGTCAGTCTGTATAAATATTCATAGGTAACCAGCAGCTACAGAGTTACTTGTCTTGGGGCATTCAGCGCTTCCGGAAAGCCAGGGTCCTCTAAAGAATATAAATAATATAGAGCATTTATTAGTATAAGTAAATGCATTTTACCTATACTGTCCATAACAGTCACTAAAATATCTTTTATTAATGTTTCAGGTTTCCTAAAATACAGGAAGTGTAAAATCAATCTTGATATAATGCATTACATAGAGGCAAATGTCAACTTTTTAGTGCTCCAACAGAGAATGGAGGGCCTGGAGCAAGGGGTTGCTGCACCCTGACCTCTGTTTATTCTCCCTTTTTTCAGCTTGCAGCAGCAAGGAGAGAGAATATAAAACTGCTACCTGTAAAATATGTGCAAACCCAGCAGTCAAATCATCCACAAAGCTTCAAGTGTTCATCTATACTTTTGGTGAGGAAGGAATTCTCACTAGTTTATTAAAAACACCTGATTGAAAAAAGGTCTCTTTTGATTTATATCTCACCTGATAACATTTTGGGGTGAATAAATTCAGGTAACTTTCCAAGAAATGTGATTTGTGAAAGGGCATATGATTTCACATAAAGACCTGCATGAAGGCCACCAGGACAGCCAATGAAACACAGAGACTTCAAGAAACTCTCTTCAAAGCAACCCTATGTATTCAAGTATACACTGCATTCAAGTTGGATGGATTTCCCTTTTGTCTATGGTCATCAGAGGCAAGTGACATCTTGAACGCCTCAAGAAGATTAAATAGCAAAGCTCAGTCGGAAGCTTAAAAAAAAGAGAGAAAAGAAAAGGGCCAACTTGGCCATTATGGAGCTGGTCCTTTCTTGTCTGTGAAAGAGCTTTCAAGGAGTACTATTGGAAGAAGAAGGCCCAGATAAAGAATACAATGATGTTAGAAAGGGAGAACTCCGAGTGGAACCAGAGGGTGTGGGTTGCGCTGAATGAAGGATTAGTGCAGCTTCACAGCAAAGAAAAGGGGAATCCTAGTCAAGATGAAAATGAGGAATTACTTTTTTTAGACTCCAGTTCACTGAGCAGCGACAATGCATGATGGGAGGTACTTGACATAACACTCTTCCAGGCCATGTTTGCTCTCCATGTGGGACCAAGAAAAAACAACAACAGTGGCACACCAAAACAAAACAGTTTTTAACCTAATAAACTTACTCAGAAATTCTTTTCTGCAAACCTTGCATTTTATTTACCATTGAGCAGATGCATGTTGAACCAATCACACATGGGAAATTAGCATGCCAGATTTGCAGACAACATGCCTTTTAAAAAGCCTGTATTTTGCAAAAGGTTCAAATCAATGCATTCTTATTGCAAATTATAAGAAAGGAAGATATGCTGAGTGTTGAATTCTTCATAGTCATCAGAAATAGTTACCTTCTGAAACATCTTATAGCAAATTAGAAGGCAAAATGATGTGGAAATAAAAAGCATTTTGGATTCCTAAGATATGTGCACAGCAGTCAGGTTGATTCTGAGTTAGGGAAAGTATAGTGCAGAAGCGAGAAGCTACGAGTTAATTGTATTGAGAGACGGGCAGATATTTTGATTCATGACTATTAATATTATTCCGTGAATCACTGAGCTACTTTCCAATGTGTGAGGAATCTGTAGTCCCAGAATCACATTACCAGTCATGACATAGCCAAGGTGGAAAAAAAGGGCTGGAACACAGAATCTCTGTGACAACTCATTCGTTAATATGATACAAACACATGCTTCAGGTTAGGGTGAGAAGCAGCAGGTTAGGAGCATTCTGGGGATGTAGCCACATTAACATCTCAAAGAGAAAGAAGCCAGAAGGACTTCCTTTACCTGCTGGTGAAATCATTATGGTAATAGAGGGCAAAAGAAAAAAACTGGTCTACCTCATCTGCTTCCCTAAAGTGTCAGGAAAAGCTCAAGCAGCTTAGGATATTACCAAGTATTAATCTAGTGCAGAAACCCCTGCTGTCCTTATGGACTGGGGACCCTTTACTGAAAAGCTTTCTTCAGGGCTTGATGAAAGCGCTGAATGGGCAAAAAAAAAAAAAAAAAAAAAGAGATCATTCAGTTTCCTTGGCTACCTCTCATTCCAGGCAAACATAAGGTTTTATCAGGGACAGGACAGAAGCATCATTTCCCTCCAGTTCCACACCAGTTCATGAAGCTGTTAATGAGGAAGTCAGAGGCGACAACTCAAGACCAGCTGGAACAGCACAGAATAGCTAAAGAAAAAGGACGTTTCTTCCAAAATGTGTGGATCACCTGTGCTTGTGGTGTTGTGTTATTTAGATAATCAGTAAGAAGAGAGAATTTGTTGTGTTGGAGCAACTTGATTTGACAGGCTTAGCCAGAAGAAGGTGCAGAAGGGACATAACTACTTTCGAAAATGTTCACTGGCAAATATCACGGAAACATTAAAAATAAAGGAAAGGCTGGCATCTGGTCAAATGAGCTGTGGCTGGGAATACACTTAGGAAATCAGAAGGTCCTTTTTTGGTCTTTAGACAGGAGTCTCCCAATAGCAACAAGAAAAAAAGAAACTGTTTCAAAGGCTGAGCAGTATGTGTTTATTGTATGACTGCTGCTGTTAATAGTTGACTAGATGTGATGACCTAAAGCTGAGGAAACTGAGCTGTAGCTTTTGAGCACACATAGTCCTTACACTTTCTGGAACTGCCCAGGTTATAGTGTGATGTGAAGTTTCTAGCACGCAGCCTGTTCCCTTTCTACCATGTTCCTTATATTTGTTCCCTTTTCTTGTATTATCTGTTCTTTCTTTCTGCTTACTGACTGCTGAATTCTAAAGGTAGACCACGGGAGCTGGATGGTGATCACTTTCCATGCAAACTCCTGATAAACCAGAAATTTAACAGTCCACATGATAAGGCAGTTATGTGAGAAGGTGCTATAGATGCCTCTGATCTCCAGTGTAAAATCCTGTTTTGTCCCATTTATCATATCCGGCCTCTTTTTGTCCACCTTATTGATCGGAACAGCCTGGCAGTCACCTTGGTCTGCATAGCAAGAAATGAATCACCTAAGTGTTCAACATGGTCATTGGTCAGGGCTCAAATCTTCCCCCTCATGCAATCATCAATTTGGAGAATAATTTCATCAGGTGCTGCATGACTGGAAAGAGGTTTTTAGATTTTAGTTGTTTGACAGGCTTGGGAAGAATTCCTAATTTCACAGTGTCTACACATACATGCTAATGGACATGCAGCATATTTGTGGTACATTGGATATGCAATAGTTCTGCAATATGCATATTACTGGATAAGAAATTTTTCTTTCCTTTCATTTTGGAGGTATATATCTTTACCTTTACTTTGATTGTTATTACTATTCAGAATTTAAATAGCTAATTCCACTACTTGTTTATGCACTACCTTTATATGCAATACCTTTTTTTTCGTGAAAAGAGTGTGAGATTTTCCTCTGGAAGAGATCCTCCATATAATTAAAGAAGCATAATATCAAATTATATGGAGTTAATCTCTAGGCACAATAGAGATAGGTAGTGCGGGTAAACAATTTTACCAATAGAATTCCAAAAACTGAGTGGAACTCTTTTGGTTTACATAGCAAGAGCCTCACTCTGCACTGCAGGAAAGGAACAGTGAACTGTGGAGTTCTGAAATAGTCAGGGGAAGTTGAAAGTGAAGAGAGATACCAGCTCTCGATCCTGTACGCTGATTTAAGCATGTAAAAGAAGGATAAGTGTTATCTTGTAAATCCAGATTATTCTTCTGTAGAGGTTGTTATTTGACAGTGTTACCTGAATGCAATGATCCTATGTTTTACTACTCTGTTAGTGTTTACTCTTGAGCCGAAATCCTAGTGCTGGCTGACCCACCATGTTCCCCCCATGCAGTCTGATGCCTGGCTGCTCTGACCTTCCCAGCCTTCTGCTTGAAGGCAAAGAAGAGTTGAAGAAACACCTGTCTTCCATACCCTAAAAATAATTTTTTCCAAAGATAGCCCAAGATTTCTTTCCCTAATTAGAATGCAAGGAAGTATATCTTTATTCTTTAGAGTAGTCTCAAGTGAGGAGATGGCTGACTTGATTCCATTACTGCTGTGATAACCCATGATACTACAATAATGCATGTGGGAGAATAATGGCCCCTTTTTCTCCTCTCTTTTTTTAAAATCTCTTTTTGTATCATAACCATCAAGGCAATATGACAGCTTGTGACAAAGTATTAAAAAATAAAGAGCACCTGGTAAATAGAATGATTTTCACAGTGTCTACATTAACATTTTTCTTGCATTTACTCCAGAATGCTGGGTAAGAAAATGAGGTTAATTGTGCAAGAAAATTCTTACAATTTTAATCAGGGGTATCAAATGTCAAGTGTTTTCCTTTGTAGTTTGATGGTTTGAGTGATCTTACATCATTGTAATGAACAAAGTTTCTCTTTGATTAAAGGAAAAGCAAAGTCAGTAGAGGACAGACAGTTTCCATACATGCCTTTACTGAAGTTCACCCTCTCTTCCAGTGTAAGGAACATCTTGAACAAGAATGTAACAGATGAAGAATTTTAAATTACACTGTATTTTGCTTAAGTGTACCAAATGCAATAAGAAAAAATTTTGACTGTGCAGTTATGTTAACAGTAATGAAAATGAGGAGTTCCATGCTATGTCATAGTTAACATGCAGAGAGAAGAATCATACTGAAGAATTGCAATTTTTCTGGCCTTTTATTTGGTTTTGGCATCTATAAAAGTGGGACAATTCCTATTGGAAGGGACTCGAGGAAGTCCAGTCCAGCTTCATTCTCAGAGCAGAATCAGATAAAAGGTTAGATAATCCTTCTGTTGCATTTGTCAGTGTACTTGAAGAGTAAACCAACAAAAATTTAAATATTTTATTGTTTTCGTCTTTCACCTACTTTTACTCCTTTTCCTCTATTACTTATACTCTCAAAACCAGAAATCTATACTCTGATATAATATTTACATCTAAACAATTATTTTGACTTTGAATAATCAAAATTCTTTAATATAGCTCAAATTAGTCTGCAGAGCAGCATGACAGAAGTTAAAATGACTATTCTGACTTCTATTTGTAAGCACAGATAGCAACACAATTGCCAATTAAAATAGAACGTGTTCAAATTGGAATCACTTTATGGTTGATTAATCTGCATGATATAACAAGCCATGTGTTGTTATGGATATTACCCTTGAGTTTAAAGAGTTCCTCTGGTTGTCCGAAGAGTGCCTGTGAGGGCAAGAACTCATGCACTGGAAGCATCTTCTTTATCATTTCAAACCAGAATGTCTCTGGGGAAACTGGTATTAAAGAAAATATTTTCATAAGGTTTACCTGTTTAAAGAAAAAAAGGCATTTAGAAGCATTTTTCAAACAGTGGATTTGACTCATTCCTGTATGCACTGATGGTATCTATGTGGCAGTGGGAGGGTGCAGCAACCTTTGTGATGCCATTCATACAGGTTACAGTAGGGGATTTTACCTCGTCAATCTAAACAAGACATCCTATAACGCTTTCCCAAGGCCCTGGCCACAAACCTTCCCTGCCTAAATTCCCCTCTAGAAAGAAATTAGAAGATCTGGTGGTTTGTGCTGCTTTAACTCTTCTCCAGTTTTACTTTCTGTCAGTATGGGCATGAAAGCCAACTTCTACTGCTGGCACAGCAATAGAAATCTGATGCTACAAAGCAGAGATCTTCATTTATATCTGCTTCAGCTGGCATGGGGAAAAGAAAGACCAGGCATGATTTCAAACAGATATCTTGGAAGAAGCCTTTTAAGTTAATTTTGCATGGAAAATATCAACACAACTTCAAAAGGGCTGAGAAACAATGAATCAGCTCTTTTGCTTCTCAACGTGCTGAATGAGTGTCACTTAAAAAATTAATAGCCATATTCAACTTGATTTTTTTTTTCATTCCATCTCCAAAATTTTACCATGATGTTGCTACAACTATCCTTCTTCTGACAGGCTGCAAACAGTAAATGTGTCATTTCCTCTGTCCATAAAATCATCAACAGGCAGGGGAAATTCTTGCCAGAAGGAAGAGCCTTACTAAAGCTTAGTAAAAACTGTTGATGTTCCCTGCAGGTACTAGCATGTCAGAGCTAAAAATATGTATTTGAAGCAAAAGCCTTAAGCAACAAATTACCTTTGTGAAAATGTTTCAAAAAAAGGTACTAAAAGGTACTAAAAGCATCCACATGACTGCAATTGCTTGATACTAACTCCATGACTGTAGCAATTAAACAGAAAGGCTTAGGGTGTTCTCACAAAGCAGTAATATTTTGCAACTTCATTGACTGGGGTGCTTTAGAGTGACTGCCTCCAGCACTATGTCTGTATAATATATTACTGTAATGACAAGGTAGAGAGCAGCATGTCTGCGCTATTCATCAACATAAGCAGTTTCCTCCCTTCAACATTAGCTGCAGCTGAATTTTTTACTGGCATAACCCGTGAGGAACTTGTAATCCAACCCAACTAACCCAAGTTTCAGAAGCCTCTTTACCTTCTGCAGAAGATGTGAAGAAGGAAGCTAAATTTTGGGGAGAACATGCTTCTCCCTTTCAAATCAGTAGGTATTTTTTTTTCAAAATAACAGCAACAATACAATCATATTTTTGGTCCTTGTTAAGCTAATGGACCTTTTCAGAGCCACAAAGGTACCCATCCCACAGCATTGAAGCTGAATCAGAAGTCTTCAGCAGAGCTGACAGGCACCAGGACACAAAGCATAAGCACATCACGGTCTGTGATTTTCCTTACAAGTACACAGAGTATGAGGACTTGTTTTAACTGCCTGGTGCTATGTCAGATATGCCAGGCCCTGCATGTGTCAGGGCACGTGCATCCAGAATGCAACTTTTGAATCCAAAATGCACCTTCTGGCCATGGCTGGTGAACATTTGCAAGTTTGATGGAAAATTTTGGTCTTCAGTGCAACCCTCGATAATCTATCTCAACATAGCTGGCACATTTGGCATGGAAATGGCGTTGGTTGTGCCTGAAAAGCTGAATTTCAACTTCTAGTTCCTAGCTCTAGGCTCACAAGAACAAACTCTACAATTGTGACAGTATGTTGTTTTGCCAAAAAACTTTGTGAATACTGCCTGTTTCTCATGTTTTGCACATCCTTTGTCTCTCTTCTGGATTTAAAACTAATTGTGAGGTACAAGCCCAAAGCAGACTGCTGAAATAAAATAAACTAAAAATCAGAGAAATAATTTTTTTGCTTACTTTGTACATTTTTAGACACATTCATCACCTAATTTAATTATCCTCTGTCTAACTTCTTTCATTAAGGTATTCACACTTGAAAGTGATTTGTGATGAGAACATGTCCAGATGAATAACTTTTAGGTAATGGACAAATAAAAATTCATTTTCACTCACATTTAAATAGGTAAAGAAATTATTTCAAATCATAATTTTTCCAGGTGAAACAGATTTAACGCAGATGACAAATAGATATGGAAGGCATTCAGTCCAGGTAAATGTCTGCATTCAGGACAAAGTTTCAAAGCATGGGAAAAAAATTGTGCTGTCACTTACTTTCCAGTAGGTTGTGAAAAACAATACTCAGAGTATAGATGCAACCCTGCCACCCCAACGTATGTGTATGGAAATAAGTGGATTAACATTTGCATTAATTGGAGGCATTCGTGCCTCAGGAATACATGAATAAAATAGATGTTATCCATATGTAGCTGTGCTAGGAGCCATAACAATTTGCACAAGCTGATCGTAGTTTCATGACTCTCTGAATCTTTCTGAAAGACTTCTCAGATGCAAGAAATGTTTGGAAAAAGATTAAGGATGCTCCTCTTTGTATTTACAGTACCTAAGCTCTTAGAGGAGAAAATCCAATCATGTCTTGCTTTGGTCCTGTCAGAAAAAGGAAAGATGCAGAGTGCCAGATCTGTGTCTTGAGTTTTCATATCTACAGGGACAGTGGGAAGGATCAGACTAAGAATATAACTCTGCTATTATACAAGGAACAATTCAGACTGTGGAGACAGAACAGATTTTAGATGCCTGAAGACCGTTGGAGCTATGGGCTCCTGGGAGGATGTGTGTGGCCATAGTAGCTGGAACAGCTGGCCAACTTGGCTGAGCAGAGATTGGCCTGAACAACCTAAATATTACGAGAAACTGTGTTTTCCATTTGAGAACAGGGGTGCATACACACACACACACTCATGTACAAGGAATCTGGTCTTTTGGTGGCACAGAGCAAACAGCTTTTGTTTTATCCAGTTCCTGAATTCTACCATAAACCAAAGCTTTCGAATATGAATGCAGTAAACTGAAAAAAAAAAAAAAAAAAAAAAAAAAAAAAAAAAAAGAGTGGATTCACAGCTGAAACAGCCGGGGGACAAAGAAAATTCAGGAAGATCTGTTTAGTACCCAAATGCTTACTTTTTTACTGATAGTCCACCAACTTTTAATGATATATTTCTATTCAAATGCATCACAAGGCAATTTCTTTGCATTAGGAAACAGACATTTCTAGATTTATGGATGGATGTTCCTTCTGGGTTTCAGCTTTCAGCTCCTTTGGAGGGTCAGTGCTATTGCTTTGTTCTTGTGAATCCCTCAGTTTACAGTGAAAGGATGATACTATCATTCTGTTTAAAAGTTAAAATTTTGAGAGTTTTTGTACCTGACAAGCTGTTCTGAAGAATCTATAGCTGAAAGGTGACAATGTACAAAAGGGGGAAATAAAATGTAAGATAACTTCATATATCAGTGCTTTTGTTCAATTCAAGAGCGTTTGCTGGAAAACTGTGAGCATTTGACTGGAGAAACATAGTAGAAAAACACTATTAAAAAAATTATTAAAGAAACTGAAAACACTGACTCAAGCTGACCTTTCAGGATGATACATTCTTCTTTAGGCAATATTTTGATGACGGTAGGGCTAAAACCACAAACACTGTGAACTATGGCCATGGTGTATTTCCTCAAATTGAAAAATCTGTCATAGTTCCTTTAGGTGTTTCAGAGATTCTTAAAAGCTCATTAGTTCTATTTCCTATTAAAGAAAGAAAACCCAAAGCAAAGCAAAAGTGAAACCATTAAAAAAATAATTATTAATTCTATTGGGTCTAACAGGAACAAATAGTGTCCACAGGCTCTTTTCTCCCCATAAACTCTATCAGTAAGTAGGTTTTTCTAGCTAATTAGACTCTCAAAATGGGTATTAGATAGTAGAACAGGAATCTGGAATAGAAATGGCTACAACTTTCACAATTATTTCATTAACAACTGTGGAAATAAACCGGCAGTTACTATGGCTCATTCAGCCATCTCTGACCTGAAGCTCTGCAGAATTATATGCAAGCTATAAAGAAGTCCAAATTCAGCTAAAACTCCTGGCTTTCCAGGTAGGCCTCAATATTCCCATGGAAGATGGGGCTCCTTGAGTGTTACACTTCCTCAAGATAGATTGATCTGATTTGAGCCTTCACTTAGTGTTAAGGCATGCCTAGCCTTTGGAGTCTGATTGGTCCTGCACATTATCAAAGGCTGTCAAAGCGGTGTTTTGAATTCCAGAAAGGGATGTGTTTGCACCAGTTATTTGAAGGTCAGTCAAGCACTACATCCATTCTGACATACAAACTTGTAGAATTACTGAAGTAAAATAAAACAAAAAAGTCCTACCTGCTAAATACTGTTGCTAGGATGTAGCAAGAGATAGCTAATGCCTCATTCCAAAGAGCAGGGTTTCTACATGTATGAAGAATGTCACATTTCTGAATATTTCTCCTCAAATGCCTTGCTGGTGGGACTCCACTGGCCAGTTCAGAGAACCACTTCAGATTTTTTCACAGTTTCTGATGCAGAAATATATCAGAAACAGATGTTCCACCAAATCCCTGAATGCATCTATTGCTCCAGAATTGATCTTCTGTGCCATAGTCCTTCCAAAGGTAATGGCAACGAATGACAGACCTGGCACTTGGCTTTTGATATGTCCCCACTGGCTATTCACTGCTTAGTTCCCTTCCGTCCTGAGGCTCCTGGGTATTTTACATGAACCATCCAACTGATGTCATTTAGAGGGCAAAGAGATAAACCATATGTGAAAAAGAATAAGATAATATGCCTTATATATAATATGCCTTTGTCCCTTTCAAATAAAGGAAGTCAATATATAACTGTCCTGGGTTACAGTGTATTCTATTACCATCCTCATGAGCTGTTGAAACCAGGTGTAGCAATGTTCCCTGCCTCCTCCCTCCGGACTACCTCCTGTTAGTGGGCCCATCAGTGCCTTGCCCTGTGACTCACCATCCCATTGTGAGATGCTCCGCCCAGGGGAAGTAGCCAAGCATTCCCACCTGGATATAATCAGGGGTTTGGAACAGCACAAGCAGCCTTTTCCACTGGATTCCCAGAGGAAGACCAGACCCTTCTACAGGATCACTGCTTCAACAGAACCATCACTCCAGGAGGACTGCAGCCATCATTTAATCGGACTGCTACCAACCTCCTGACTGTCAGGGGGTCAGGTTGTACTGTCACTTTGTCAGTGGGTTGTTTTTTTGTACTATTGCATTTATTTTATTTTTTCCTATTAAATTATATTTCTGACTTGGAGTCTCTCACTAGTTTGTTTTCAAACTAGTACAATAACAGACCAAAAAGAACTGGTTTTATGATTGAGCAGCTTGCCTTACAGGTTGCCTTACACCTCCCCAAAAATAAATCTTGAAAGAGATACTAAAATATTTCTCTTTTTAGGCATGATTTTGCTAAAATGCATTCTTGTAAAATGCTTGTAAAGGGTCCTTAACCACTCAATTTAACACACATTAAGAATTTCTTCAGTAATTAAAGAAAAAAATTGTAAAGGAATTGCTAAATAAAGCAAATAATTTAATTGAATTTTAAGTGAAACAAGAATAGTGTGAACTTACCAGTAAGTATCAGAACAGTTGAGATATAACCTGGCCCGCAAATACACTTGTGTTCTTGGAAGCCATATTTCACTCCTGGCATTGTAGCTGTACCACAATTTAAAAGTATTTTAAAAAAAACCCCAAATCAGCCTAAAAGTAATTCTAGGTTGTCCTGAATGAGAAATAAGAATCAGAGGATGAGAGTAGTGAAATTAAAATTTCAGTAAAATTAGTAGCATAAAATTAGTTCATTCCGTGACCACAGTTTTTATTATCACCTGGTCTTGCATTTCCAAAGCAGACTTTCACATCCATAGTTAGACTACACTGTGGCATCCTGGATTGATCTCACCCACTAAAGCTTTCAAGCAGCCTGCAATCTTGTCTAACCTTCTGCAAATATATGCATTTAAAGGTCACGCACATGATGTGAGATTTGCTGGCCAAAGGCATTCTGTGTGCTCACTCTGCAATGGAACCTGACAGTTAACTTTAGCCTGCTTGGTGCTGGTTTGCACTGAGTAAAGCAATGCAGCCTCAACATTTTATGTTAAACACAGACATTTTCAAACTGCTATAATCCTGCAGTCTACAGCATTTCTCAGATAACCACAATGATGTGGTGGGCCAGCTGAAGGAGTATTAAAGAGCCAATATATTTAGTAGCTTTAGCAGTTTGCTGCTGTTGTTTTAAAACCGGCATCCAAAATAGTCTGCTGCTGGAAGCTATAAAAATGTTACTTTTCCATATGTCTCCTGCATCTCTTAATATACTTAGGCCATCACATTTTCTACCATTTGGTGCTTTTACAGTGACCTAGTATACATGTTAGTTATGGAGGTGTGTGTCTTTTGATTAGACACCCCTTGAAAAGCAGAGATCCAGCAAGATTAACTGCAAGAGCCATTGAGGATGCAACTACTTTCAAATTTCTGTCACTAATGTGTAAACAACAGGAATAATGGCAGAAAAAAAATGAAATTAAACTGCCTCAAGCAAAATACTGCCAATTGGACTCCTTATTCCTGGAGGCAACAGGAAGACAAAAGCAGAGCTGCTCTACCTTGTGGCAGTGAGCAATTGATCCTCTGTAGAAAAAATTCTGGCCCTAAAAAGTATTAGATAATTTTAAGCTGTTTTATCCCTTGATATTATATAAGAGCAATTTTAATTAATTCTTAACAGTTAAAAAAAAAAAAGAAAAAGAAAGAAATGAAGATTTGTGTTTCTTAGGAATGCTAAGCTGTACAAAAGCTCTGGGCTTTGTTTTTGGGCTGTCATTCTAAAGGAGGTGAGGACGGATTATAATTGCACTGTGGGGCCTGAACAGAGGACCCCTGTAGGTAGAGCAGGCCTTTCAATCTTCTGATCAACGGAGCTGAAACAAAAATGCAGGAGGGCTGTGTTCCCACGTTCTTTGACAGTTTCCTGCTGCAGATAGCGTCCTTTTAAACCTCCCTTATGCTTTCATTATGCTGCTGAAATAATGAATAATTTGCCTCCTCCACTCTTTGATATGCATGGTCAGATATTATTGGGTAAGAAGCAAGAGGGACCTTCCTATAACCTTAATCCAGTTCACACTAATAAAATGATTTAGCTGAGCATTCTTGGGAAGCAATTATTTTTCTTGAAGACAATGACTATCAAAAAGTCCCTAATGGGCAGAGGCAGATCAGGTCACCTCAGCTCTCCATTTTCTTCAACACAGGCAATGTTTGGACCCTTAAAGTATGAGCTCCCTTCTGCAGTTTTGTCATAAATACTCAGTCATTACTGTTGCTGAATGTAGGGTTAAAAATGAATAAGGCTTAATTTTGATTTATTCAACTGTGCAGTTATTGACTGTGAGAGGTTAACTGTACTCTCAGTTCTCTGAGAGAAAATCCTCAAAGGGAGAAGTATGCTGGAGAAATGTGAAAAGGTACTTCTGTTTCCTAATGGTAGTGATGAGCAACATATTTCAATTCTTATTCTCCTTTTTGTCATTAAATTATGAAACTGGCATTCTTGAATAAAAGAGCCCCAGGATTATTGTGTTCCTAAATTAATATAGTATTAACTAAAGACAGATTTATTAATTTAAAACACTACTCTTTTTTGGCAAAATTAATGATAGTTTAAGCAGATTAGTATTCTCTTTTATATCTCAAAAATCATAAACAATTACAAAATACACAGGCTGTTGAAAAATAATGCTTCTATTATATTATCTGGACTGATCCAGGAGTCTTTGCAGACATCAGTTGAATTGACCTCACATTCCTCTTCACACAAAGATCGTGTGTATCCCTTTATTACTTGTTATGATTGCTGTTATCATTGCTACTTAATATAATTTTTAATATTCTTAAAAAAAACTATCTGGCTGATTACATCTTTTAAAGATGGGTAGATATGTGCTGAGATTTCTAGAGACATGTAAAGGCCTTTTATTCACACCTTCTATTATTGAAATGATATAATTAAAATGAGTAGAAGATACGGGTCACAGATTCATTTGCATATCTAAAGTGTAGCCTGATCCTGAAAAAGGCAAGCACTCTCATCTTAGGTCTAATGCAAATTTATAGTTTTTGATGAGAAAACAGAACTTCTAAATAAAAAATTTCAGTGAAGCCCATAATACTGTTCCAGACCAGTATGGCCCTGCAGTGTTGGTCACATGAAAAAAGCTTGGTATTAAACAGAAGCATTGTAATAAAATAAGGACAACTTCTCAAGGCTATATAACCACAGTTCATACCGGAAGACTTGTCAACAAAGTTTCCCTGTGGTTATCCTTGGCAATGTTTTAATGACCTCACTGAATATTTTTAGTAACAAATTTGGCACAAAATGCAGGAGTTGTGCTGGTTCAAATTGTTGAATCAAAAATGGGTGAACTGTGAATTCAGACTCAGTTTGTTGAATTTCAGACATTCAGATGAGGCTCAGAGATAAGGGATATCATCCACCTTTCATCTTAACCAGTCCCACCATTGTTAATTTACGGATAATACTGTGACCCTGCTCCTAATTTACATGCCTGCAAATGTAATTTTGGCTGTGATCATTCTGACCTTACAGACTGATAAAGATTGCATTGTGAGTTGAAAACAAGTGATAGTTATGAATCTTCCTAGTAAAGGGACTTTTTCCAGTACAGAATTGGAATTATGTCATTTTAAAAAGGCATAGTAATATGTCACTTGGAATATTCCACATAGCCCTGGCTATCCAAAGTAAAAAAAGACAAAATAGAATAAGTGCAGAGAATGTCTTTTTTTCTTCTTAGTGAAGATGAAAGACAAAAGCCAAGGTAATTTCAATTATTCTGTGACTGCAGTAGGGAGAAGAAAAAATAAGTGTAGTCTGATGAGAACCAAAATTTGTAACTTGGCCAAAACTTGAATATTGCTAACCATGGATAGTATAGGGATAACATTAACTTCCTTCTCTCCAGGGTGTTCTCCATCTCTAATTAAGTATACACCACGAAAATGTAAAAAAGAAATTCTTGAAGTTTGGAGCCTGTAAGTCCATTCAGTGCAGTGCTTTGAGAGAATTTATCAGCATCTCCTAGATGGGATGTGACATCCTACTTAGAAAGCCTCATGTGATGTGTTGCCCATGTGGATATGTTTGCATCACACTCTCCTGCACTGGTAACCAAGATTAACTTGGATGCAACTGTCTCATATCTCTGCCTGATGCTCCCAGTGTCTCAGTTCTTCACACTGTCTCCCTCCTCTCCTGGATCTCTTCCTATCATGAACTGTTACTAAAGTATGAAGATGCCAATTAATAGACTTTGAGGCACTGACATGCATTATAAAATACATAGTTTGGATATCCCTTTACAGACAGCTGTTGTTGTCCAGAGTAAAGAATAAATATCACAGGTGGAAAAGGTACCCCTGAGAGAGGAAAGATGCATACAGATAATTGATTACAGTTGATCAGGCTCCACCAGTGCAGCAGGGATTGAGAAACACCAAGCAGTTGCAGGCTTAGCCTATTTCACTGCTGTGGTTACTCAAATTAGCAGCACTGAAAATTGATTAAATTAATATGACTTCTGGTTAAAGAAATGTTTAACATGGCAAAGTTAAGTACACCATGATATTTAAATGATTAGGTATAAATACTCAAAACTTATCAAGTTCCCAATTATGGATTTCTATGGCAAATTTTCACAACCAACTATTTCAGAATTGGAAAAAATATTAATAGGTCAGTGAATATGGTACAAGAATAAAAAAGTTCTCATATCAGAAACTCATATGGATATTTTGCTTAGCTTTGAGTTGACTATTTGCAGACATTAGCAGCAACACAGACTGAGTAAATTCAGGAATCCACAAAATCCCACCATCTACTTTGGAGAAGTGACCTGGAGAGCAGCATATGCTTAGTGCTGAGCACTCATTAACCAGCATTTTCATCCTTGTTCAAGGTTAGAAAGTGATTCCCATTTGCTTTCTTCCCAACAATGAACTGTGGAGTCACAGTCAGGAGAACACTCTGGTCTGTTGTGATCACTTAAATTAGCAACTTCCAGGAGCCTAATGGTGCTTATACCTAATGGTATGACTGCAAGTCAATGAAAAATTTAAAATCCCAAAATCAAGATAATTCATCTCTTGAAAAAAATAAACATAAATCTCAGAGAGTCACTTGGACTCATGAAATCTATAAACCAGGAAATGGTTGCTGCTCATCTTTTACTTTAATGTGAACTGAGAAACCATTTAACTACATTTTTCTCATGAAAAAATATAATTCTTAAGAATCACTAAGGGAGGTGATTTCATCTCTTTATATTTGCATTGAATGAGGTATTGTTTGTTTGGCTTATTTTTTTTTTCTGAGGGATTTTAAGAAAAGAAGTTTCCTTGAAAAATGTGTGAGATCTGATCTTGCTTTAATATTAGAAGGATTTTTTTAAATATCAGGTCATAAAACTCCTCCTACAACGTTATATCTCTGGACGGACAAGGTCATTATGCCAGACACCTTTAGAAATCTGAAAAAATTCTCTATATTGTCTGATCTCACTCCCATCAATGCACATCAGCTTCAGTAGTGCAATATTTTCAATATCCATACTACTAATTTGTTTCGGTCAGAATTAGACTAAGGTGTTTTTCAAAAAGTTAAGGAAAAGCTGTGTTAAATGTAAAAGAAAAATATATAATAAATATTCTGATTCATGTAGGTCTTCTTTCAGCTACTACTGAAATGTTCAATATGAGAAATAGAGAAATTTAATAAAGTGTTCACGTTTTCTTCTATTTTTCTCTATGTATCCATCCAAAATTTTTAATCATGAGCTTATATATCCCTGTCTCCAAAAGTCAAAATCCTTCTTGGCCTTTTCTCATATAAGAAGCTTCTTCCTAAAATTCTTTCTGTTACTGAGGACATGTACTACCAGAATAGATTTCTTTCCAGCAGACTGGCAACCTTCATCATCAGATATTAGATAATTTTTTCCTTTCTTCTTAGGAGCAGTTAAGGACTTTGGGGTTGTCTATTTTGGAGAAAAGGAGGCTAACAGCTTCCCGAGGAGGGGACATGGAGAGGGAGGTACTGAGCTCTGCTCTCTGATATCCAGTGATAGTTGCACGAGGATGGTTCAAAACTGCTTCAGGGAATGTGTAGCCTGGACCTTAGGGAGCATTTCTCTATTGAGAAGATGGACAAACACTGGAACAGGTTTCCTTGAGAGGTGGTTGATGCCCTAAGCCTCTCACTGTTTAAAAGGCATTTGGACAATGCCCTTAATAACATGCTTTAACTTTTGATCATCCCCAGAGTGGCTGGGTAGTTGGACTGGATGATCACTGCAGGTCCCTTGTCTTGCCTTGCCTTCCCTTGCCTTCCCTTTCCCTTTCCCCAGAAAAATAGTAAATAAATATGGCTTAGTACTCTTTCATACAGTGATGCAAAATCTTGACAAGTAGTCAATTCAGTCCAATTCATATTAGGAAAAAGGGGCCCATGAAAAAAAAAGCATAAAGGAATGAAGTTATTTAGACAGAATCAGGTACCTTGGATATAACAAGGTTTATATCTAACCTCACTGAATATTTATCGTGTCACTGTTCCCTTGACATTGATTAAAAAGGGCAAAAAACAGCATAAAACATTTGAAAGGAAAATATGGTATGTGCACACTGCACAGTAGATAATGTTATAAATATTAAGTAATCCCCTTTGTCTTACACTTGTGAGTAAGGTTACATCATTTAGCAATGTAAAGAAAGAATGTTTTTGTGTTAGACGCTGGTGATATGTGAGTACTAAGCATGAAATTCCTCTTAGGTGACCCATAGATGCCACTGAACAACTGTGCCTATAAAATCATTCTATGCTCTGCTCTGTTCTCTTATGAGAACTCCTACATTTCCTTTGTGTTGCTGGTAGGCTGAATGCATCATGCTGGTGGACATGTAAGACCACCCACCCACTGACCCCTGCTATCCCTGTGAATAACCTCATCTTTAGAGAATTTCACCTGTAAAACTCATGGTCTGGGTCCAGAGGCCAGACCTTACCTGATGGTAATTAACACAAATACCTCATAGCATTTGTTGCCACTTCTTGAGGTGAATAAACGCTATGAACCTTATGTAGAAGAAATGTTATGGGCCCTGAAGAGAACTAAATATTACCCCCTCCAGCTGCCATCTCTCCTCAACATTCCTCCCTGCCCACTCCTTCTCCAGCTTCTCTGTGCTCAACATCCCTTCTCCATGTTCTTTAAATATTCAAAAAAACATAACTTGTTTAAACATTTTTACGTATTTACATGCATCCATATTTATGTGCCTCAACTTCCTTCACAGCCACATGTCACTGTCTCTATTTACTAAAGCTCCTTGGACTTACCCATTCATCTGCTCTTGTCCATATATTTTCCAGAGTTGACAGCAGAGTGCAACGAAGAGTTTCCCATTTGCCCACCGTGTTGCCAACTGAGAAAGAACAAGCAGACCTAGACAGTTGCTTGAGGTCACAGCATCTTCTGCAGGTCACCTTCTTGTCATCACTCTTTTGGTGATGGGGGCTACAAGTCACGCTCAAACCAGGACTGCATCACTTTATGCTGTTCAGATAGACTGCCAAACTGCATCATTACAGAGAACTGTGTTTTCAGCCTCCTGCTTGTATTACTCTTATATGGTAGATAGTAGGGGACTATTTAAGAGAGGAAAAATTGAGATTTCAAATTCTCATTTTGCTCAAATCAGCAGCAAACTTCATTTGAGTCCAAGTAATCCAGATATATAGCTGGACTAAATGAGAGGATTGCTGCTAATGACAAGAATGTTATTTTAATTTAGAGAAGTGAGAATCTAGGCCCAAGGTGATTTATTAATTGAATGTGGAAGACATTGGAGTAGTTTGAAAGCTCTAATGACAATATGATTATCTGCAGGGGAAACATTTGTCAGTGTTTTCTTTTTCACCCTCTTTCAAGCCTGTGTGGGGAAGTGAATATGTTGCATTGGAAAGTATTCCCAAAGACAGGCACAGAGGAGCAAGGAGATTAAGCAATTACCGTAGATGGGAGCCTGATGGGTAGGAATGGGGGAGGGGACATTCACTCTGGGACTACAGTTACTGTAAGAGTTTAGGACAGTTTTCACATATTTATCCAAGATGGCCTTTGAAGTGTCTTGTGGGTAACAGTTGGAGGTCTGCTGTCACTGAGAGTGTCAGGGGACCCTGAAGATTTACAGCACAGCTTTTTCAGCAGAGGGTAACTGCTGCTACAGGAGAGTTTGAAACAGCTCTTCAATTTTTTAAGTTGGAAAGAGCCAATGGAAGCTGTTTCACTGTTGTCCCAAGAGCTGAAAGCAGCAGTACTTACACACTCCTTGCACTGACTGGATGGGGTCTGTAAGCTACTGTCCGCCTTTTCTAATTCTCTGGGAGACAAAATATTTTATCACTGCTGAGGAACCAGTTTTAGTACCTCCCTTCCTGGCTTTGCAGTCTGAGACACCCCAGAGAAAACAGACACTGAAGAGCCACTCTCTAAAAATCTGGTTCACTTCAGATACCTAGCCTAGATGTAGCTTTTTTAACCTTGTTATGGACATTAGCCCCAAGAGTGGACTCATGGCCAAAACTGTCCATGTGTAACTGCCTCTGGGCCAGTTTAAGGGTGACTTGGATACTGGGGTTAATACAGGAGAATGGGCTGTGGTTCATGGTCTCATTTTCCCATCCACCCTTATGAGTATTTCGTGTACCAGAGAGCTCGAAGGTTCATTTTCCAAGCTTGCAGCTGCCGTCCCAGAAGGACCACGATGGTGATTTGTGAGCACCTGCACTGAGGTCCCTCCGCAGGCCCCTCATTAGTCCTGAGTGTGCGCACTTGTTCCCCAACAATTCTCCAAGAAGGTGCAGAGATGACATGCAGCTTCCTGTTAAAAACTGTGTGGGATCAGGGTTGTGAGTAAAGCCCAGCATCCCTGACCCTTCCAAGCTCATTCATGTTTGTCACTGTGTACGGTAAAATTTGCTAGGTTTTTCTACTGAGTGATGCCCTCAAGCAAAAGCAAGAAATCTTCTTCCACAGAGCAAGAGAGGGTCAAGCAGACACCAAATATCAGAGTGAAGGATGAATTCTTTGGTTTGGTCTGAGAGCAGACAGTGCATGAAAAAAGGTGACGAGGGGTCAGTAGGGGAACACACAGGATAAAATACTTTCATCTATTGTGCTGGGGTCAATAGGCTCCCATCAGGAAATCCTGAGCCCAAGATTAATTACTTGTTGCAGTAGGTAAACCATTGTGCTCTAGAAGACGCTGTGGTGACTTTAGGCATCTTGCAGATTTCTGGTTCACATGATGCAATCTCATATAAAAAAACAATAGCAGCTAAGAAAGTAGTAGTGGGTGGTGGTGAGATGCCTTTTAGCTCATTCTAGTCAAACTCTTTTCAAACATACCTCCAGCTTGGCCAGAAATTATGAGAAACTATTTGTTAAATATTATGAAAGAATTTCATAGTAATTCAGAATTACATGTCATGGCTATTACGTTATTGCACTTTGCAATTTGTATGACAGAGAACATTCTTAAAAAAAAAAAATCCCAAATCTGTCTGTGTACATTACATGGAAATTTATTTTAATTCTTTGATTTACCTGTCAAAAATCTGGGAGACTCACATTTTGAAAATAACCTTCAATCTTATTTTTGTCAGTATCCAAAAACGTGGTTGTCTTTAGAGCAAAGAGATGTAGATTTTGTTTTAAATTAACACTTTTTTAAAAAAAAAGAAAAATAACTTGGAGCCAAATCCCATAATCCTTGTTTTGGGTGAAATTTTCCATGAGTTTAAGATTGTCAATCCTTAATTCTTAAATTATTAAATAAAAGTTTAATTCTGGTTGATATGGAACAGCAAGACTGGGTTTGTATGGTATATGTATGTTTTACCGAGCACTTTATCAACATTTTATGTGAAGAACCTTTGCATCAGCTGATTCTGACTTCTTGTCCTGAGCTGCAGAGCTGTGTTTCACTATGCTAGATCCTGCACCAGAGCTGATAAAATACCTATGACATGCTTACTTTTGTCTTTCTGACTGTGATTTGTTATATTTGTAAAGAATTTGTAAATAAGATCTACATATTGATTTTATTATTGTCTTCCACGGGCATAGTTAAATCTTTAAATATAATTTCCAGTAAGCATATTGTCTAGTGGTTAATCTACTTAGACTGTATTATGAGTTAAGTACACTACAAAAATTTTAGCAAATCTCTCATGAAATAGCAATAATTTACTAACTATACACTTTAGGAATCAACAAGAAAGAGACCATAAAGTGGCAAAGAAAAAGAAAAAAGGTTAAAATTCAAGATGCCGTACTGATTATAGCTCATAATTTGCACTCTTAAAACTAAGGATGTCTTAAACACAAATAAAATAAACTATTCTGCATGTGATTGTGAACATGTTTGCATTTATATTAAGAACTCCAACAATGAAACATGGATAGCTCCATAAACTACTTAGTCTTCTTGGTTGAATGAAGCACGGTCTCCTCTGGGGTTTGTGACTTATTGTTCATTGCAAGCTCTGATGGGAATTCCACAGTCGCTGGACACTTGCATTTGGGTACCTGGTGTCTGCTGAATTTTGAGGTTCTGCTGCTGTTTATTTTGTCATCACAGCACTGAAAGAGACTTCTAGGTCTCTTTCTTACTCTGTTTTCCAGATGTTTTAAGAGCTTTGTAAAACTTTTATTTCTCTATCAGACTGATTGACTCTGTCCAGAACATTCAAAAGTTATGGGAAAGACAAACAGAAGCAAAAATAGATAATTTGCTTTCATTCACCTATTTTTGAGAAAACTTGCTTAAAAATATATCCATATGACAGAATATTTTTCTTGGTTTCACAATAAATTTTACACTTTCTTTCTGTTTAGGATATGTTTTTTCCTGTGGGAAACATAATTTTTGCTATTGCGCTCAGTCTAGTGCAGGGACCAAATGAGAGCCTATTAAAGGAGAGATGTTGGTTTGCTGGACCCTTTACTGAATCTGAGACCCATCCTGACCTCAGTTTGCACACAACGGCCCCACCAGACAATCTAAAGTAACAGAGAGGCAGTGTTGTGTTGCTGGAATTGTGAGGAGCAATAATGGGAAAAATCAGCAAGGACTTCACGGAGGTCTTAGTGATTCTGGACATTCACACAGCCTGAAAGTAAAATGTACCTGATTATTTCTTGTGGCACAAATATACCATATGTGGATGCTGAACATATAATACAAACATTTCAACCTGTGTAAACAATTATTTCTTTCCCATTAACTGTGTTTGTTTATCTCATTAACAGTAGCCATTCATCCTTCCTTCAGCTATATTCCAGCTGTGCGTGGCTATGGATCTACTGGGAAGCCCACTGGTTGACTTGCAGCCAAGTTGAATTGTCCTACTTTACTGTACCATTGCTCGAGAAGCTGCTCTGGACTATCTGAGTTCAGTGGAAGGAATTCTATGCCCTTTGACAGCCTTTAAATCATACTTTTGACGTTTTGGAGGCAAAGAGATATTATTAGATCAAAATGTTTTGTATCAAGTCAACATTTGCTAGCTTTTGTTTGCTGCATAATCAAAGTTATGATTGATACATAGCTTAACCCTCCTTTATAATTTTTAATCTTCTGTTATACATTAAATGTGTTCAAAGGAAAAAAATCACATGCATTTTTTGAACCACTGACTTTGATAACATTTTTTTTACTTACAAGCTGTTATTTAGCATCTGTTGTGGGAAAGAATACACACATTCCTAGATATTTTTCATGGTCTAAAGGCTTTAAGATACAAGAAAGAGTGACTGTACTCATATTAATTTTTCTGTCGTAATGCAAATCAGGAATGATGTTTGCTGGCTGGAGCTGAAAAAATAATCAGTAGAAAATAATGTATTCAGTGAATTCTGTATTTCATATTGTTCATGGGCATATCATGGCTTTTTTCTGAAATAAATTAGTCATTCTGAATTATTTACTACAGCCTATATTAAGTAGATTTTTGGTGCATGCCTCAAGATGCATGTTTGTGTATGTGACTGCAGAAGCTGCAAAGTGTGCAGGAGGGCCTGTAGAACTGTGTCTCACAACAACTCTGTTGTTAAAGCTTATTTTATAGTAGCGGCTCTGCCCAGGTTTAGACACTGCCACACAAAGCACCTCAGGACCGAAACATTAGATAACTCAAATAGGAGTAGAAACCACAGGTCTAAATAAAGTTCTTAAAAATCCCGAACAGAATTAGGTGAACACTGGTACTGATGTCAGGAGGACATGAACAGAATGATGTCTAAGCCAGATGGCAAAAAGTGCTGAAGAAAATAAAAAATGTAAATGCCTTGTTCTGTGACACACTCCTGCAGCAAATGCCCTGATGAGCTTTAAGACCCTCAGCTGGAAGTTTGTCTCATTATTCTCTATTAAAATGGACAGAGAGAAGAAAAGAGTAGTAGCACATGGCTGTTATAAATTAAAATACTCATAAAAAAGGAAGGGCCTCCTTCAGCATTAAGGTTTCAAACACATCTTTCCCTCTCATATGCATCCACAAGAAAAAAGAAAGACTTTTTTTTTGCAGAAAGTGTCAGCTACTTTGTCTTTATGGTGAATGTAAATATGAGCTCCTTGAATGTAATGTAAAGTGATCTATTTAAGTAGAAAAGATAGTATCAGAAACCCATTAAAACACCAACGAAAGACTAAGTTAATAGTTGTTGAATTATTTATTTCTATGTTTACAGCCCTATTAAAAAAACCAAAACAACAAACAAAACCAAAACACCAAATACCAACAAAATACAAACCCCCTTCAATACAAGAAAAGTCACATTTACATGGAAATGGGTAACAGGTATCAGTGACAGAGAAATTGTCTTGTGACCTTATACCAACCAAGTGAGCTGAGCTAACTTGGCAGGTAAGGGAAGGTATAACATTGTAATAGTGTGTGGAAGAACCCAGTGAAGAGAAAAAGAGTACTTGTAGGAGAAGGTGAATCTGTCATATTACACTGGTATGAAAATGTTTTCTATTCTGTCACTGCCTGTTTAGTACTGTAGGAAGTGTGTGGCAGGGGTTATTTCTCTCTGACCATAGGCTGTTCTGAACAACAACTAATCCGGTGTTAAGTAGATGCTGATTTCCCTTTCCAGTGAGAACCTGTGAACCAAAGTCATCTGTGACAAAATGAAAACCTGTTTCCTCAGACTGACTCTAGACCCTTTAAATTTATTCAGCTGTCAGAATTTATTCTCATTCTTTAAAGAGGGGAAGGACCCCGGGAGCTTCTGAATTTTTAAAGCTGAAGGTCATGCTCTAAAGTCTTATGACTTTTATTATAAAGGGCATTTTTTTATATTTTAAAGGGATTGACCAAAATCTTAGTGGGTTAAGACACAGCTTGTATAAAGACTGTGAGGTCAACTTCTGCTCTGAGTTATGCCAGTGTAAATCTGGGATAATTTCATTACAATAAGTGGAGTCAATCCAGGGACGTAATGCTGTTGTTTTGGGTTATGTGATGCCTATGGAAAACAATGAGAATTATATGCATAAACAACATGATAACTAAGTTCTGAATAGGTAATTCTTACCAGGACTGATACTTAACCTGGCAAGCATAAAAGATAGGTATTATCAATAAATATAAAAACATAGATATAATGCTATAGAAAAATATGACTCAATGTATAGGTATACAGCACATGTCAGAAAAACAGAGTTATGGAGAAACAATTCCAGTTTGTTTGTTTTTTATGTTATTTCCCACCAAAATCCACAATTCAGAGAATAGCTGAAGCTACTGAAGACATATTTAATTTCAGGTGAATGTCAGATCTAAAATGAGAAAGCCTTTATTTTATTGTTTGTGGAAAAATTGTTTCCTAAAATTGTGATAATGGCAACTGGGGCTATATTTTCAAAGTTATGGAAAGCCAGAGCAAGGAATCTTACCAAAACTTGAGATTTGGTAGCCAGACGTTACCAGAAGCTTACCAGAAGTTTACAAGGCGAGAGACACTGCCCACCTCTCTGTTAACAAACAGCAATGAACAATGAGATAAAAAACAGGGTGTCCAGAAGCCAACTGAAATGATTTTGCCATGTCTGCACTACTAAGCAATTTTTACCACTGTAAGTCCAAACTGTGTTTTGGGAATGGTCCTTGGGCCTTGATGGCTCGTGAACTGTGCACTCAGAAAATGTTATCAAGGCCAAAACCCTGCTCAGGACCATTCCTCTATTTCAATAAATTAAAATAGAAGGGTCTAATGCATTTCAATTCCAACTCTCTTTTCTTTTACCCAAAATATGTTCAACAAAGCCATTTTGGATTTCTAGTTTTGCAAACAATATTAGAATATAGCCCTCCTCTTCTAAAAAACATGTTTGCAGTGTCTTAAATATACACACACATATCCTCCCATCTGATGATAGATTTGCTTTAAAATGCATGTAAATTATTAAGGAGAGCAATAGTTTTTGCCACCAAATTCATCAGACTCCATGAAGTCTTGTAGACACAACTGGAATTTGAAGGTTTCTGTCCTGTGCCCAGGACGTATACATCTAGCACAGGCACAAGACATGTTCATGTCCCAAGCATGAATAAGGGAGCAATTCAGATCATAATCAGGTTTGTATTTGTGAACTTCACTAATATATTACAATGTAAATAGCAAAAGCCATAGTTTTCATGTGGTGCAACTTCTAGCAGTCTTGCTGAATCTCTATCACCTGAAGTAGATGTGGAAAAAAACTTATTTTCTAACCACAAAATAATCATTATTTGACAGAACTTTTCACACAGTGATGGCCTGTGTTGGACTGGAACTAGTGAAACACAAGGAAAAGTTATATTCTTTATTTTTGTCTATATTCTTTCATTATATTGGCATTATAGTAAGTAAAGAATAATTTCAGCTAGAAGTGACTTCTAGAAGTCTTTCAGTCTGCAATGGCCAGACTTGAAGTCACATTAGGTTGCTTAAGGTCTCGACCTATAATTTCCTTCTTGTCAAGGAGATACCTAAGGGATACAATACTTTATTGGCCTTGCTTTCAATTTCTCTGGACCATACCTCATTCATTAGTAAATGAGGACATGACGGGAGACAGTAAAAGCCTTCCTGAAGTTAAGACGAACAGCCACTGCTCTCCCCTCATTTCATCACAGACAGCTATCAGTTTGGTGAAGCAAGATTACCCCTTTTTAAATATGTAGTGACTACTTTCAACCATATTCTAGCCCTTCATATGTTTAGATATTATTTTCAGATTTATTTTCTCTATCACGTCTTCATGGACTGAGGTAAGGTTGATCTGCTCTTGGTCCTAAAAACATTTTTTGATCTTTCTACAAGATAAGAGGGACATTTGCTTTCTTTCAGTCTTCAGGAATCTCTCCAAAATGTCACGCTCTTCATTATTTCTCATGCAACTGTGGAATACAGCTGTATAAAATGTTCATCAGTTGCCAGTCAACAGAATTCAACAGAAATGTGTCACTGTCTACTTAGAAGCATAAAAAGACATTATGAAAGTGTCAGCATGGTCTGTGATCTCAGCTTAGACAGAAGGTCATCACTGCCTTGGAAATATGTCTGGACTCACCAGTTTAAGCAAAAATGTATCCAAATTGACACCCTTGTTCCACCCCTGAAACAGCTTTTTTAGACTATGGACGTATTTAGGCTGAGTCTTACACTTTGTTAAAGAAGTAGGGCAAATTTGCTTCATGAAGTGGTTTGAGACTTTTAATGAAAGGGAGTAAGAGATAGAAATGCAAGATCTGAGCTAGCAGAGAGCCCAGGGCCATACTACTTTACTAAATAACAATATCATTGCACAGCCTCAAGTCTTGGACTCTTGGAAGTCAGCACTCCTTGGCTGTTAGCTTGCTCTGGTGTTGACTGATCCAAGCTTGCACGGGATTTCAGAAACATAAAGAAGGTCTCAAGGCAATATGCATGAACCTTAACCTGGTCTTTCTTTATTGAAGAGCCATTCAGTATTTTCCCAGTAGGCTTTGCAATCGCAAAGCAATCTTAGTCATTTCCTATATGCCTTTTACATTGCCCCAACCAGTACAACGCAGATCCCAAGTATCATGCCATGAAAATAGCATTTTGGCAGCTGCTCCACACATTTCCCATTAAATTGACCTAGAAATCACTGAAAATTTATAATTGTATCTCAGTCTAAGAAAGATCACATAAATCACATGATCCAGAGGAGATACTAAGAGAAGTGTTATGGATGTGAAAGAGCTAGCTCTAGTCAATATAGACATACAATGGACCACAGAGTCTTGGGATCAGGGATTAGTCTTGATCTCTCACTTACAGAGCTAGTCAGTGAGGCCATGCTGAGTACAGACTTTGTAGCAGGGCCAGTAGCAATAAAACAAGAGGTAATGATTTTAAACTAATACAGGGTCGGTTCACACCAGCTATAACAAATTTTCTACAATGAGGGTGGTGAAGCACTGGTACAGGTTGCCCAGAGAGGTAGGATGGATGCCCCATCCTAGGAAAAATTCAAGACCAAGTTGTTCAGGGCCCTGAGCAGCCTGATCTAGTTGAAGATGTCCCTGCTCATTGTAGGGGGGAGTTGGATTGTATGGACCTTAAATGTCCCTTCCAACCCAAACCTTTATGTGATTCTATGCTTCTTATATCATCTCATATCAAGCCATGTCACAATGGCACAGTTTGTAGGCTTCTTTTTTTGGGAGGTAGAAAAAATACTGATGGATTAGCCCATTGCCTTATTCAAGTTCCTAAATCCTGACTCTCTGTCCTTCATGTATGTAGGTACCTATGTACATGTATACATGGAAAGAAAACATGGTAAGAAAACACTGGAATTAGCATGAGACATTCTATAGGAGGAGCAAGTCTTTGTTTCTCAGTTGCTTGATAGTTTATCTGGTTGTCATTTGCAAGATCTGTGTTTGATTAAAGTTTATATCATCTATCTGGGGGATGTGTGCGGAACTGGTGAGGAAAATTCCTGATGAAACAAAGTTTTGTAGAAATATGCTTGTTCACTGAACCTTAAGTGTTTATGTCAAAATATCTCAGGTGTGACAGATTTTCCTTCAACTCAAGGAAGGGTTCTCATTACCACAGTTATGCTGCAGGCTCCCAAGGTGGGATTTGAAAGGGGACAGATTTATTACTGTCAGGAAGATAAATATTGGGAAGAAGTAAGTCATTATGTTATATTACTTCACAGAAAAAGGTTAGAAAACATATTCTACTAATGATAGTATAGTGACAGAAGCTAAGACAGAATTTTGCCAGAGTAATGGAATCTTGAAAAAACTATATCCTCTTCCCATTAGTAGTAGCCAAATAGTTGTAGAAAACAACTTTACTTAAAGTCATCATGAACTTACTCAATTTAAATCACATGAACAGTTAAACAAAATAAAATCAGCAACTAAAAATTTCAGTTTTAAAACAGTATATTCAAGAATAAAGCTTAGAATTTATACAAAATTTACTACTAAATTTCATAACTCAGTAACTGCAACATGAAGGTCAGATAACCTTAAAGGGTCAGAAGTTATGTTGCTGTTTTATCCCTACCAGTCAGTGGACAAATGGATAAATGGATAAACCACTTCTTCCAAAAGGAATATGAGGATTAAGCAGAGGAACCATAAAGAATTAAAAAATGAACAAATATACAAACAAACCTTATGTCATAGAAATAAGTAAAAGCAAGTGATTTGACTTAAAAGATCAGTTAAACCTTGCCACTGTTCAGCTGTAAAAGTATCTTAGGAAGAAGAAACAAAACTTCTGCTGCTCAGAATGAGAAGCATTCTGTGGCTAAAGATAATAAAGCTTTGTTTGAAATAATATGATTTTTTTTCCACAGGTCTCAAAAATCATGAAGAAGTTGAACACGGGACAAAAGCCCCCATCTAATGCAAACAGGATGGAAACAATCACACCTCAGATGTGAGAAAAAGTCAAAGATCTCATTATGTTCAAATAAAGAAACAGAATAAGCACTGAGTAAGATGTCTCCCTAGAAAAGACAAATGAGAAGAGATGCATTTCATGGCTAATTTCCAGCTGAAATAAATAATAAGCTAAATAATTTTGCAAGGAATTAGAGAAATTTTAACTGTACATTTTATAAAAGCTGTGTTCAAAAAGGCTAATTTAAACTGAAACAGACACAGAAGGCAGACTAGACACAGGTAGTAGAGACCCAAAGACCTTCACTGGTATTGCTCATTGAACGAAGACTGAGAGACGATATGATTTCTCTCCACATGGATGTCATGGAGGCTAGCAGCAAGGTAGGAAAATTACTATTTCAGATAAATGGCAAGCCTGGCACAAGAGTAAGTAAAGACAGAATATTCAAGCATAAATTTAATCTGGAAACTGGAAGAAATTTTGTAAGAACCAGAGAAGGAAAGTTATTTGACTCAATCATTCAGCAAGAGCACAGGAACAAATATCTACTCGTACACATAAATATTTAGAAAGGAATTTTGTAATGGCTGTGATTTGCCTGCACTGGAGAGGACTGGTCTTAGTATCATTAAAGTGTTCTTGGGATCTTATGTTCCTACTTTTCTTCTCAAACTAGTCATCATACAAGTTCTTACTGCAGTGTGTCTAATTATCTCATACCACAGTTGCAAAAATAATAGCTTCTTTCAGATTCCTGAAAAACCTGTACTGCACACATAAATAAGCAAAAACTGATTTACACAGAAGCCTTTTGATATCTGAAAACTAGGAGTCAATCTGGATTTTGTGCCTGTAAGAAGCTGCTATCCAAGTTGGTAGCCTCATATGCTGGAAAAGTAAAGTTTGCTGGCTGTGCATCATCACTTAGCTGTTGCTCTAATATGACGGAGATTCATCCCTTTAGATTTCTCTTCTATATCTTAGTAAGTCTCTCTAGTTTCACTTTACAGACAATGAAAATGAATAGGGCTTGATTCATTCAACTTGTTTTACATGACTATAGTTGAAAGTATAGGATAAATTACACCCAAAACAATTTCCTTTTCTTTACAAAGAAAACACACAGAAGTTGCATCTCTCCTGAGCTGCATCTATACTCATAAAATAAACACTGCCAAGGCATGTTCTGTGGTACTACTACTCAGTGATCTAGACTAGGAAATTGTCAGAATGGTCTCTGTCCTGATTTTTGATCTCAGTCAGCTAGCACTCTCCCCGAAAATTCCTGGGATTTAATATGGGCAGAAACTGTTCCCAGTGGGCAGTTTGGTTGCTAGTGGAATTTACTGCTGTGTACACAGACTGCTCTGTGCCAGTTGGCCTCCACAGCTGAGAGCATCCCTGGGTACACTTTGTTTAGTAGGATGGTGCGGCTGTATTAGACAGACATCAATGTGTGGTGTCTCCTCTTTTGAAAATCAGAGCAGTGTCAAGCAGCATAGTTTTGGGAATTATTTTAATTGTGTTTATTTAAACCACTGATATTTCAGTGTCATCAAACAATCTCAATAAAGCCAACCAACACATGAAGACAAAATAGGATCCACTGCTCAAAGGTAAGAGAATATTACAGTTCAGTGAAATGTGGCAGTACTGAAGTTGACACTCTCCTAAAAATTCTGGGTTTAAAAAAAAAGCCCATTTCACTTTAAAAATAGTTCATGCTACTAATCTAGGTTTTCTTTAGCTATTTATTCTCCTGCTCATATACTCACAGCTACAAATTGTAGCAGGTTTTTCCTTACCTAGGTTTGCCGAGTTGAACATTTGCAAAAGACAGCTTTAATATCCTCCCAAAGGGAAAATGGATTTGATATTTGAGAACTACTGTCTTCACATGTCTTCAGAATCAAAAGCAGAGAAAAATTTTAGTGATGTCACAAGCTCATTTGTTCTGTTTCAGACAGCTGATGTCATTTTGTCTGCCCATCACCACTCAAAGCTAAAGAATGCAGAAAAAGTGTAACATAATATTAATCATGAGAAATCTTTTCCCGCAATTTGAAGAAAAAAGTTGTGATTCCTGAGGAAAAAGTCGTGACTAATGGCAGGCCTGAATGGAATTAATTTATTCATGCTATTTTATGGGGTGCATGTATGTGTGTGCACTGCAGGGAAACAATGTGCACAGTACTGGCCAGAAACAGGACTTAAACTGGAAAAGCTGATTTGAAGTCACAAAAATTAATACCAGTTTTAATAGACATTGTGTTTTCACCAGCCTTCCCTCTTCAAAGACAATCAACAGAGAAGAGGAAAGGCAGAGGGAAATTGCGTATGCAAGATCACAGATGAATAAAAAACTGTGCAAATAAATCCCATTTCTCCTGACTCTCAGTCCAGTAGTGATTTTAGTTCTTCAGATTTCTTAAGAAACCAAAGATACCAGCTGTCTATCAGCACAGTACTAGGATATAGAGATGTATAGGGTACATAATAATGCAGATCATGTGTACCTAATAATGCAGATTGTGTATATAAACCTAATTAAGTTTTAATGATTTACTTTTGGTACCAGTCTGTCTGTAATGACATAGAGCTTTGTAAAGCTGTAATATTACTTGAAAAATGGGGCGAAAAGTTAGGCACTTCATCTTTACTCAGTTTTGCATTGCTGTTACTACTTTGTGATAACACCTGAACTAGCTCAGCTACACGTGAAAAAGCTGTGATATCTGTATTACAGACAGACCTCTAAAAAGTGGACTCTAGTTAGAAGCTTTTTATATAAAAATCATATAAAATTCCTCAGCACTTCAGTTTATTAATATACTTTAAAATTTCTCCCCTTCTATCCCAGTAACAGACTGGAGAATCACTATTGATAACGGCATCATGGATGGTGGAATAAGTCATGCACCACGACACCTTTGTTAGGCTTTCTGCAGACCTATTTATAGCACATTTCCTTCTGCTGTTGTTCTTCTGGCTCTCAGAAAAGTAATTTATCAGCCCAATAAAGGGATAAACTGGACCTAGGCCAGCTTTGGTTTCTCTTGAGAACCTTACAACAGCCAGGATGGAAGAAGGACTCTGTTAGATTCCCCCAGTCCTGCTGCAGTCAGGAAAGCCTAAGGGCATATATCACCTCATATGTGGCTTGTTCTGTTTGCTTTTACACTTGGCAGGGTCCTAAGACTCAGCAATGCACATCCTTGAATAAAAACTATCTATACAGTGTGAGCAATCGTTACATGTGATTAGGAAGCATAAAAAGAAACACACATGTGGTTGACTCTTTTCCTCTGATGTCTGTGGCTTTTTGCTGACAGGAAGGAAATCCTTTTTAAAACTTATTTTTTTAAGAGTTCAAATAGATTTCAAACTATGTGAGCCAAAACTTGCTCTCATCTACATCCATGCACTCCTATTGACTAGACAACAATAGTGAAGGCTTCTCTACAAACAGAACCACTTTTGCTTTGTTTCTCGGAAGCATTTCTTGATCTACATCAAGCTTACTACAAAACATCCAGACTGTTTTCACTAACAGTGTCCCTACCTTCCCTTCTCCCCCAAGTCTTTGTTAAGTGTGAGTCCCAACTGCATGAGATGTCCAGGTGCCCAACAGGGATATCCAGAGATATAAGGCTCAGGGGACTATCATGATCTTCTCTGTTGAATGGATTTGTTCTGACTGTTTTTTGAGCCAGCTGTCAAGCTGTTAAGTATATCTGTGTCATGTAGGAAAATACAGAAAACATGCCTGAGAAGCACCTCAGCATTATACACCATTTGCAAGTGCAGAAAATTGTCATCTATGCAGTGGGTAAGGCCGTGTGACCTCTGCGTAACACCTCAGCAAGTACAGCACTGCAGCATTCAAATCATAGAATGAGTCATTCAAGTTGGAAAAGACCTCTAAGATCATTGAGTCCAAGTGTTAACCTTGAACTGCCAAGACCACCACTAAACCGTGCCCCTAATGTATAATTGTAACCTTACAAATTTAAATTCATTAATTGGTTTATCTTCTTGCATCACTGAAACCTCTTTGCAGTCACAGACATGAGGTAAACATATCCAATGCCTTGAAAAAGCCTGCTGTGTGTGCTCTATGGGACTTTAGGAGTTTAGATGGAATGCTTGCATAGGAGCTCAGAAGCACATTTCAAAAATTCACCTAAGTCACTTAGGTAACTAACAAGGCCATAGGATTTCTAAAATTTGGTTTCCACAGATACTTAGACCTGGACCTATTCCATGCAAATTTAAGCACTTTACTGAGACAGTTAGGAAAGACCTCCAAAATCTTATCAAGATCTTTTCTATTCTGGAAGTGCCAATTTCTCTTCGTTAACTACAGAGCAAGTACATAGGGATTTCACTTCTGGGTCAGGTGTTTCAATGAAATACCTACATTTTGAGCTGAGGTCAAAGTTGGATCTCACCTCTTTCCCATTTAAACTGCCTCCAACATCCAGTTTTCGTGCTGAAAGTCTATTACAAAAAATATGGCATAACAAGTGATAAATTGCATTCTTCTCTGCAGAACTGGAACCCCATCCATCAAATATTCTGTAACCTATATTAATGCAGTTGATTATTTCCCTGTAAGTAAGTCATCTTGCACTTGTCTCTCCTAGGTAGCATCCTGCCATCCAGTTTTACCCAGGTTAACCTGCTTGAGAACGTTCGCAATTCTCTGTTCACCACTTCCATAATGTTTTTTAATAACATGAACATCTGTCTTGGGTTAGAGCCAGAAATAAAATAGATAAGAGGCTGTTTTTGTACTAGTTTTCTGCCCATTTAATTCAGAAATTGCAGCAGGTTTGCTCCATTGATTGTGTCAAGATTTGGCATACATGAATAGTAGGAAATTGCCCATTAATATTTAGGTTCAATATCCATAACTGCCAAGTCTGGCACTTGCATAAGGTGATGCTATAATAGCTAGAAGTAGCTGGCTGATGTCAAGAAAGGAATCCAGATATCAGGAGAACAATTCTTCATCTATGCTTTCCTTTCATGTGATTATTACAATCAATAAATATGTTTGTGATGAGCGTCTAAAGATTTGTGTCAACACAGGCCAAAAAAAAAAAAAGGATTTTTCTAATTGTACTGCACAATCATTTTGCACTTACATAATCTGAAATAGAAATTATCAGAACTTAAGAACAACTCACAAAATTACACTGCTTGCATTAATGATATACTCTCTTATAGTGCATCATACACAGCATATATACTAGTCTAATGTTAGTGAAAAATGTTTCCAGTACAAGAATAAAGTCAACTAGAAGTGTGAACACATAATTTAACTGAGAATTTCACACACAGATCTACATTTTTTCAGGATTGCTCATTCTGTCAAACATGTTTCATTAAATACTTAAAGGAAATGTCCATTTTTGCACTAACAACATGTGAAATCCTTGGGAATTTGTGATTTTCATGTGAAAACCATTACCTTTAAAAAAATACCTGTATTCCTTCACTTCACTCTTAAGGAGACTGTATTTCTCTTCCTAATTTTCCAACTTTCAACATTTTCTTTGCTTTAAAAGAAATGTCCTTAAGTAAAAACTTTCATGAATCGATCCCCATTTTGGGGTTCATACTGAGAAGACAAAAGTTGTGTGATTTGTTTTGCATATTGCTGCAAATATTTTGCACCTGACTTACCGCGTCTCACAGTAATGTTCCTACTCAATTTTTAGAGAAGAAGGAGAATAATGAATGACACACAACAACCTGATTCCCTTGTGTCACGTTATGCACCCAAGAGCTTTGTTTGGGCACACAATTAAAGGCACCATACACTGTGAGTACTCAGTAAGTATTTGTGACAGAGCAAACTGATGATGCATTTCCTACCCTCACTGCAATTTTATTGGCCTTGATGACTGTGTAGTCCTCATTATTAACATATCATACCCTACACACTGTTGAGTCTCAGAAAGATGCTAAGCAGCTGGAAGCTTGTGCTGAGTGCCAGAAGGGAAACAGGCTCCCACGCACAGAATTTAATGCAACAGCAATCCCTACTTATTGGCAAGGAAGGGTGTGTGTATGTCTATGTGTGTGTGTGTGTGTGTGTGTGTGTGTGTGTGTGTGTGATGGAGGTTTAAGAAACTGTAAATCTTTCTCATCTTGTGTCAAAAATGTCACTCAGGATGAAGGCAAGGAGGCAGTTCCAGTGCCAGCCCCTGACTTCCGGGGACTTGATTTGGCAAAAGGACCACACTCTTTGCATGTCCTTTCTCTCCTTCTTCATGCTGTGCATCATTTCAGCTGACAGATTTACACAGGAAAGCTGGCTCAGCAAGGCCTGCCGTGGTTGGTGGCAAACAAGAATATGAGGGAATTAACTTCTGGCCTGCTGACAGTGGCTAAATCTGCCAAAGGAGAGCTGGGTAATTTGGTTTCTTTCTTTTGTTGATTTTGTGCCAGCCCACAAGAGAGGATTAAGCAGCTAAATTCTGCATGGAGAACTCTACCCCTTTTGCTCAAATCCTATTGTCTTGATAGAATGACAGTAGCTAGTTGTGCCAATCTCTAACATCTTGCTGGCATTTCCCCAGAACATATCAGCTTTTGGTTCCTGAAAAGAAGGATTTGTTAAAGAACTAATGTTAAAAAGAAATGAAAAAGGACAGAAGAGGATGAGAAGCCATGGAGTAAAAGTTTTGCCTTGTATTAATTAAAGGAACAAAGTTCTCTAATCCTGATGGAGACTCTACAATGAAATGTGGATAAGTCTCCAGCTCTCCTGTTGTTGTAGCACATTAAGAGTGCTCGTTCCCTGTTATCCACAGTATTTGTTTAATGCAGGAGCTATTCCCTATTGAGTTCTGAGAAGCTTTGCATTCATTTCACTCATTAACTTTGGGTAGAGAACCCCCCAAAATAAGGTCTTAATTTTTCTATTTGCAAAGTGTATTTACATCACAAATAAACTAAGGATGAACATTTTTTTTCCCAAAAGCATCAAACCTTCTCTGAAAGTGAGATAAGCTTAAGTGTGAAGGAGAGTGGGCAGCAAGGACAGTGAGGTTTTTTATTTTCTGTCCCAAAGCTAATATTCTCTAAGATGACTTAGGTCTAACATTCTTCCAGACTGAAACCATCAGAACTGTTAAGACCATCTCATCTGACTTCCTGTGTAGCACAGACCTGAGGACTTCATCAAGAGATTCCTGCCAAAGGCCTTTCAGGGAGTTGAGAAAACCTTCCAAAAAGACAGGCCTTGACACAACGTGGTCTTCAATAGGCAGAAGAGTCTTGCAATCAGGACTAGATTATTCTTTGGAAAGGTAGGAAGGACTGGACCTGCATCTATTGCAGTCCAGCAATTTGTATGCTTGAGCACAAAGAAGACTGAAAACAAGTTTATATACCAAGTAATGTAAGCTTCCTATATTTTTGCAGCTTATTTTTTAAAGAATCACACAGCCTCTGATTGAAAGCTCCAGTGTGAGAATGAAGGAATCTAATGATACTTTTCTTTTGACTAAGTAACACCCATGTCAAAAAAAAAAACAAACCTGCACTGTTTCTTCCCCTATTGTTCTCAGTGTGCTTTCTACAAGGCATGAGCAGTTCCACAAAACTTAGTCTCATATTTCCTTGGCTGCACTCATACAATAAGAAAATAATGGGATAACTTCCAGACTAGTTCTTCTACTGAATACTATATTTAAGATGAGACTATTCTAAATCAGAGTGTTATCTTTAGAAAAGAAAATTGCCAATCTGACATCTAGGCAAGAAAATATCCTTTGATTAAAGTGCACAACTGAAAATAATTAATAAGTCTTAAAGCTGATATTTTCCTCTATTTAATTTCCTCTTTTTATTTAATATTAGTCACTTGTCAATTCTAACACAAAAATTTTGAGGAAGACAAAGAAAGCAGATCCAAATCTAGATTTCATTGGTTTAAAACTAACTTCACCTTCTCTGTTTTATAAATGTCTTATCTATCTATAATATTTACTCTATTCTAGAATCTTATATATACATACATTCACACAAATATTTAAATAATTCAGATTCCTAATATTAATTGCACAGAATTTCATAGAATTTCACAGAATTCCACAGAATTAAGCTTGGAAGGGACTACCAGTGGGATCATCTGGTCCAACCTCCCTGCTCAAGCAGCGTCATCCCAGAGCACATTTGCCCAGGGTTGAGTCCAGATAGTTCTTGAATATTTCCAGTGAGGGAGACTCCACAGACACTCTGGGCAATCAGTTCCAGTTTGTGGTCACCTGCACAGTAAAGAAATTCTGCTTCATGTTCAGTTGGAACTTCCTGTGCATCAGTTTCTGCCTGTTGGCTTTTGTCCTGTTGCTGGGCACCAGCAAGCAGAGCCTGGTCCATCCTCTTGCCACCCTCCCTTCAGATAATTACACACATCAATGAGGTTGCCTCTCAGTTTTCTCCAGGCTAAACTGGGCCAGTTCTCTCAGCCTTTCCTCACAAGTTAGGTGGTCCAGTCCCCTAAACATCTTTGTTGCCCTCCAGTGGACTCCAGGAATTCCATGTCCCTCGTGTACTGAGGAGCCTAGAACTGAACACAGCATTCCAGATGTGGCCACATCACCAGGCATNCTCTTGCCACCCTCCCTTCAGATAATTACACACATCAATGAGGTTGCCTCTCAGTTTTCTCCAGGCTAAACTGGGCCAGTTCTCTCAGCCTTTCCTCACAAGTTAGGTGGTCCAGTCCCCTAAATATCTTTGTTGCCCTCCAGTGGACTCCAGGAATTCCATGTCCCTCGTGTACTGAGGAGCCTCGAACTGAACACAGCATTCCAGATGTGGCCACATCACCAGGCATGATCATCTCCCTGGACCTGCTGGCAGTGCTCTTCCTGGGTTTAAGAAGTTTTAATCTTAAGAATGCTCTTCCAAATGTTTAAAAAGTGTCCATGCAGGATTTTGATATGTGTTTTTGCCTTTGGTTTTTTAATGAAACAGTTCAAATCACGTTTTTCTAAGGAGAAAGAAAGCAGTTGCTGAAGTTTGGAGCTAGGCAGTAAGTGAGGGAAAGTAATTCAACATTGACAAAATTCCAGTCCATTTAAAGACAAAATTCCTGTTTTCTTCACTTTGGTCCCTGTTTCTCACCAGTCTTGACAAATATTTCATTTCTTTTGGAATTATATTATTTTTCAATATTAACCAATACCAGAGTCTCAGGAAATAATGCTCCACAAGGGTAAAAGAACATGGCAAACCAGACTATTGATACTATAATCAAACCTTGGTTGTGAAAACCTGAACATTTTTACTAATCTTTTTCCCTAAACTATCAACCTAACAAACCTATCAACTCTCATTAGTAACTCAGGAGAATCATATACAGCATACTTCAGTCATGATGTGACTTTGTTACATTTTTAAGTTGTTAATCTGGGTTTGACCGCCTACTTTTATTGAAAACAATAAGTCACAGGTTGAATAAAGCTCTGCTGAGCCAACACTTAGGTGTGCAAGATGCCTTTCTGAGCAGATTTCAAAGACAATTCAACTGTTAAATACAGAGATTAAAAACATTTTTAAAAGACCTTTCAGATATACTGACTTGAAAGTAACTCTATTTTTAATTTCACCACTGTCAAATTTTGAAAGCAATGTAGTATTTTTCCTTAAAAATAAGGTCATTACTCTTAGTATATCTTCACTTGGAAAAGGTTTTCTATATTCATGGACTGCTGTCACATTATTGGTGTGAATTAGATCAGACATTATAAAAATTAAAAAATATGTAACAACACATATAAAATATTTCAGTATTTTCAAATTTGTTGTACACAATCTTATAATTTTCTGCTGATTGATAAAACTGAGTGAATATTAATTAACCATATTTCAGAAGGTTACTAGCCCAATTAGAGAAGTTGGTAATGCCTCTGTGATGACATATATAAGAAAGGAAAATAACCACAGGAAGCTCTCTTTTCTTCTCCTGAGGGTTGGTGAGACGGCTGCGGTGCCCATCCCGCCGGGGGCTGCCGGGGGCCGCGCAGCCGGGGCCCTCCCGAGGCCGGACCCGCCCATGCAGTGCCGGCAGAGACCGTGTGGCCAGCGACGAAAGCACGGCAAACAATTCCCCGATATGGAGCCCCGACAAAATCAACCTTTTCAGTGCAGCAAAGCTCTATAATAACTTTTCAATTGATGGAACTTGAGAACAAACGAACCTATAGACACCAACTTTCTTCTGAGTCGGAGAAAAAGGAAAGGTGAGGACACGTGAGGACAACCAACATGGCAGCATCGAGGTCATTGAAAAGGAGAGGAAAAAAGTGCTCCAAGCACCACAGCTGAGATTCTTCTGCAAGCTGTGGTGAGGACTATAATACAAAAAAGTGTTTCCCTGTAATTTGTAAGTGCATGGGGGGATGCAGAGATCCACTTGCAGCCCGTGAGAAAGAGTGTCCATGCTGGAGTGAGGGGATGCTGAAAAGCTGTAATCTAGTAAGGAACTCGAACAGAGAGAGAGGACCTTTGCTTCCAGAGATGAAGAGAACCCTTGCTTCCAAACTAGAACAGCTCTCCTTAAAAGACTAAACCCCATGAACTAAAATGACCCACACTGGGCATTTGCGGGAAGACTACTTGGCCTGTGGGAAGGACTCACATTGCAGCAGGTTTGGGCAGGACTGCTACACATGAAAGTTGAAACCACACTGGAAAAGATCGCGGAGAACTATCTCTTGAGGGAAGGATCCCACGACACAGCAGAAGAAAGAAACTCTTTTCCTTAAGAGTACTAAAGAAAGATTTTCAAGAAGTGAAAGACTGACCAAAATCACCCCATGTTTTGTCTCCTTGCGCAGTCGGTGGAAAAAGGGAGGGAGTGGGAAGGAAAGGTTTATTTTATTTCTCATTAACCTTTTTACTTTTAATTCTGTTAATAAATTTTCTTTATACAGTTTAAATTTTAAACCTGTTTTGCCTTAAAGTGTTTTTCCCCTAATCCTTATCTCAGCTCATGAAGTTTTCAATTCCCACTCCTCTGCTCACCTATAGCAGAGGAAAATAGGTGGATAGTTTGTTGTGAGTGCCTGGCACTTAGCTAGTGTCAAAACTCTGACAAAACTATATTCATCTGGTCCTGCTTTTGAACATATATAAGTGAAGGTATTTATGGTATAAACAGTACTGCCTATAGGAAGGACATTATCATTTGAGCTGCAAATCCAACAGAGATGGAAAGTCTATGCAGGAACTATAAATTGGCAGGAGACTTAAGGATATCATCTAGAAGTCTTGTTTCACTCTTTTTCTTGTAGTTTCTAATCTGGTAGGTTTGTTTGATTTCATGGAATCCAACCTGGATAAAATAGAGTAGAAGAATCAAGGGAACTTCAGCCAACAACGGATTGGCTTCAGGAGGATCTGTGGAATGAACACGAGCAGAATTTGTGAAGTAGCATAGAAAGGAGCTGTAGAAGACAGAAGAAGGCTCAGCATCTTTTATCTTGCGATCCAGTGCAAAAAGTGGGAGATATGAGAGGTCCTGGGTATAACAAACTCCACAGGTTGAAGGTAATGAGAGTTACTGCCTCACTGAGTTGAACATGCATTGTAAGATTTAGGAACAGCTGGTGATTCACTATGTTGTTCTTTATGTCTTACTCCACAATTTATTTATCATTTTGAGCCTTGCTTTCTTGAGACAACTGAAAACCCCAAACAAACAAAATAAGTCAAAGCAACAATACCCACAATTTTAGAAGTTATTTGACTCTGAAAATACAAGAGCAAAAATCTCAAGTCTTTTGTTGCTCTTAGGTCAATCTGCATTGGAGATTGCATATAACTGCATATGCAATCTTGCATATAAACCGTGTCTTGCATATTAAAAAGATAAATTCTGGCAACACTGCTGTGGTGTATCACCTTATCAGGATATGGGTGGAAATTCTATTGCTTTGAAGAATTAAATAGACCATTAAACTAACCATTATGGAGACGTGGATGGATTGACACTCTGCAATGGTATTTGAATTAGCCACTTTGCTGTCTCTGGCAAATGTTTCCAATTTTTTTCTGACCCAGCCTTAGGCTGATAAGAAAAGATAACATGAACTTAAGAGCCATGGCAAATTAGTTTATCATCACTACTAACACTACCCTCAAACACTCCAGGAAGCCTTCCAGCGAGGATTAACAGTATAATAAAGTTGCATCTAACATTTCTTGTGTTCATTTATCTAGAATGTTTGCTGGCAATGTTGAGTGTATTTTATTAAAGGTATCTGCACAATTACCTTGAAGGAATAAAGCTTAAGCCTATTAAATTACTAAACATCCAAGTTCCATGGTGAACTTAAGAGGCTTGTTTCTGTTTGGAGGGATAGGGGTGTGGATTACCAGATGCATAGATTATAAACTCACTATTGCTCATGCATGCAAATTCCGGTTTGAATCATGCGTAACTTCAAAACCTATCAGAAACTCCCTTTATCTGAAAACGTGAACAAGAAGCCTGTGCGAATAGTATCCAGAGGGCTTCCTGTCACAGCTGAACTGATAATATTGTAATGAAAGGGAGTTTCATCATTCCATGTCTTCAAGAACAGTAATATTATACAACAAATCACATCAACTAGATTTGGATCGAGTTCATGCTTTTGTTGTTTCATCTTTTTATTAATTCATATTTTCTGTGATCCTCATGCAGCAGTATAGGTGCAGTTCTCTGAACACATACATTCACTCAGCATCTGCGTTTTACAGAAAGGGGTAGTGCTATCAAATGACGATTTCAAGGCATTTCAAGGAAATGCCAGAGACATGAGACTCTTGTTTAAGCTTCGTGCTTCTTTTCTTTTATGTACTGCAGCTGACCTCATGGTTTATAGCATTACAAGGAAAATTTTCTTTTGCACAAAACATTTTCTTGTTCATGTTAAAAAACTTGCTAAAAGACTATTACTTTGTCAAGTGTAGACACTCTGAGCTTGCTCTTAGAAGAGCAGAAATTCCTCATAACTGCTGATTTCAGTTCTCAGAACTAAGTCCCATTTCAGGAGAAGCAATATATAATTTATACTTTTCCAACTCAAATCACAACCTCTCTTTTTCCATTCATTCTCTACCATTAACTGTCATGAAAATTCCAAAGAAAATGTTTTGTTCGTCACTTAGAGGAAACAAAAACAACTTAAGGAGTATTAATAACCAAGTAGACATAATTTAGAGCAGTATTAGGAGAGGAACAGTGGAGCCAATAATAACATCATAGAAAGCTGGTATCGCTGTACTATTTATGATCAGAGAGGGAAATATGGTCTGTTTCTTAATCAGTAATTCATATCGAAATTCAATGAAAAAATGCTATAGAAAATGTCATATCTTCAAGATCCTCTCCAGTGCTCATGTATTGTGTGCAGAGAGGATGGTTCTCCACTCATGCTGCTTTCCTCAGGAAAGTGTGATGGCCCCCAGGCAGCCTCTTTCTATTCCCTGCCTCCCCTTCTCCCCATGCTTTGGCCATCATGAACTGACACTTCTCTCTAGGTTAACAGGGCAGTGGGAAAAGGTGCTTCTGTCCCCTCTGTCTGATGGAGCAACTCTTTCTCTCTAGCAACCCTCACTTCTCAAAGAGGATACATTTGAAGTTGACAGGGCTCAGATCAGATGGACAAACCATGTATTCTGTAGTCTAGTGATTCAGTTTGGATTGCTCTAAAATTAACATATTGTTTAACTGTTTGATTATCTTTGGGGTGCTTGCCTTAACCAAGTATCTTCATTCTTATGTAAAAAAAGACAAATTTGAATACATGTTATTACTATTTACAGCTGGCAAACTTTCCATCTTACCTTCCTGGATACTAGATGTTATAAAACAAACTACTATTTTTTTCTGCAGTTATTTCTGCTGCCTTCAACATGTTAAGACAGAATAAGTTTAGAATTTTCAGCATAGAATGGGACAATGCCCTTCAAACACACTTTTTCCTGCAGGTCTGAGTAGTACACACTAGATTCTCAAAGCTGACAGATACAAATACCGAAATTCTGGAGTTTTGCCTCTAGATACCTTTCTAGTTATGAACAGTACAGTCTCCATTGAGTAGTGGCTTTGAGTGCTCCATACACTCATATCCATAAACATATCTTCAATTTATGAGTCAGGTCATATTGGTAAATGGAAGCCTCCTTCCTAAGAAATATTCAAAGGACATTTGACAGGATTGCATTTCCATTTTCACTTGGAAATGCTGGCATCTGAAAGTCTGGTCCATTTAGAGTAATCTTTGGGAACTTCCTTTCCTTTCATGCAGGTAAATCAGGGATAATTCAAAAGCAAAGTACCTTTATAGAATGCAAGTCAGATGCTTTCATCTTCATGACCTCATAATTAACTTTCCATTGTGAGATCTTCTTGGGTTATGGCTACTGATTAGAAGGTGAAAGGTTGAGGAGAAAGTGAATGGCAGGGAATTACATGCTCTCTTTCCTTTTAAAGGCACTTCCTTTACAGCAGTTATGATAAATACCAACCCTTATTCATGTTACAGGTCTGAATTAGTGCCATATGATGATGAATTCCTATACAAAGACAAAGCAGGACCTGATTAAGAGTTAAAAAAAGTATGAACACAGATGGAGAGAGAGAACTTGAAATTGGAAGATGGCAGGGACAGCTGACAGCATTATGTTTCCAATGAAGAGGGGTAAAAAACTGTTTGGGGAAAAAAAAGAGAGAGAAAAAACTGTTCTTTTAGCTCCCTGACGCCCACATTTCAATCTGGAAAAAAAAGAAAACTTGTTTTTACCCAGTTCTGTGTAATGTAACAGAGATGGATGAATCACATGCAGGAAGCTGTTTTGACTTCTAGCTCATCAAAATAGTTTTTATTCTTTCACTATTCAGAAGGGATATAAACTACAAGGTCTATATATGAGCGTGTACCTCCTCAAAATCCTGTCTTCTGTAGAAACTCTTATGAACCTCTAGGAGAGCTTTCTGAGGGTTTAAATCTTAGGGTTTGAATCTAAGGGTTTGAATTCAGTGTTTTCTGACACCCATGTGAAGCTGCTAACAGACTCTGATTTGCTCAGACACAGCCTTTAGCAAGGATTACTGTAGAAGTTCTCCCAGCCCAAAGATAATCCAGATTTTACCAAACCTCTGAGATCAATCCTTGCAATGCAACATCTTTTCTGGGGTTTTTTGTTTGTTTCTTTGGTCATTGTTGTTATAGTTTCTTTTCCCCCCTCCCCAAGGATACCATTATAATGATGATAGAAGCAGAAAATTAAAATTTCTGTCATGCCCTCAAGATTATCTCCTAAGTGGACAATAAGGAGATGGTTTTCCCAAGACTAAAACAAAAGAGCTAACTTTAAAAAAGGAGTTAAACAAAGGAGTAAATTAACAATTTTGCATCTTCTACTTTTGTGAACTTAGGTCCAGAGTCGGGATAACCTCTATAGAATAACTCAGAATTTCTTAAATTATGTACGACCATGTGGTTTTAGTCAGAGGAGTAGTCTACTGAATTATTTCAGACATGTTAAGTAATTTTGTTTAAAAATAAGTAAGGAAGTGTTTGGGCATCTTAACTGTTTGGTGACTGAAAAAAAGTGGAACAGAAGCCATTTTCAATTATGCTGGTTAATCTAATTTGTCTTTCAGTTACTATCTGCTATTTATTTTGCATGGTTAAGAAAAATCCTCATGTATATAAATGTATATAAATTTTCCTAATGTATATAAATGTATAGAAATTTTCTCCAAAATTATGTTAATCTTGACTTTACTGAAATATATTGTATCTAAAAGTTTACCAAGGCCTCTAGATAAATGATTGAATTGCCTGCAATGCCTGGTGCATCAAAATTCTTCAGAGACAGCATTTTGGAAGAATTATTTAATTTCAAAGGTTTCCTAGTTGTGTTTGTTTGGTTTTGTTTTTTCCAATGGTTCTTTGTCATTTCCTTCCGTCAGTATTTTATGTTGTGGTACTATAATCAATAGACATGAATAAAAGAACAACCATAAAGACTATTAAAGTTATTGATTTAGAGACGGAATATGCAGCTGATGACAATATTAAAAGGGCTGCAACACTGGTAGCAAAGAGTAGGATTTGCTAGTAGCGGTACAAGACTGGTGACACAAATGTAGCATGTTGACAAAAGAAACCTCACACTTTAATAGCAGTTCAGATAACAAGGGAGTTACTACAGGTGGGTTTTTAGTATTATCCCAGGACTGTGAGAGCCTTCATTTATGTGTTGTTCTTCGTATAATGTTTATACCTCAAAAGAGGTGCAACAGAGAATACCTGTGAACGGATTTAAGAATCCATTGTTAAAATGAAATTAGTCTATATAAATTTTTTCTTGGAGTTCTAGGCCCTGGCCTTGAGGAAGTCTGGCAGCTTTACTGTAATTTGTCTACTCTTAATTCCAACACATTTAAATTTATTTGGAAAAAGTCCAATGAATTCTTCACCAGTAGCCGGTGAATTAGGTTAGAGAATTAGGTACTTTCTGTCAACAGGACTTTTTTCAACCTTCTTTGCAATGTTGTTACTCTAAACCAACCCAGTGAATAAAATTAATCTGATTATGGTTTAGCATAGAGTGATTGTTCTGCACCTATAGCTTGTTTTTGCTGTAGAAGTGGTTCTTAAAATCTGTTTTCTTTCTTAGCTCTGCACACAGCCCATGGCTCCTGTTGGGCTGAAGGACCAGCACTGAGTTTCCATTGCCAGGGACAGCATCCTTTCCTCATCCTTTTTTGATTGACACAGAAGACACCATGTGAAACAATGGTTGTAGCTTAGGGGGAAACAGGGAATCTGAATTCTATTGCTTCTGTTGGCAATTTTTGGTGAACTTAACATGAGAAAAGTTTAAAATAGTGTCCCTTTTTATTTCATCAACAATTTCACAATAAGAGACAATTAAATTTAAGCAAAAAAACAAACCTAAGTTTTATACAAGTAAGCTAAGGGAGAGCGTAACTAAATTATATTATATGTTTGATAGCGTTGCTTGGTAAAGTTAGTTAGGTTATTTACTCTCTGACAGAGAGCAATGAATAGGAATCAAAGCTAGAAAAAAAGTATATTTGCATATATAAGTAGAGTGTGAGAGAGAGATCTGTCAGATTTCACAGGAACTGACTTGTATTATTTTGTAAAGGTTTATTTTAGATTTCCATAGACCATCTGAATTAAACTTACATATATATACACCATACTGTCTGCTGCCTTAGATATGTTCTCATGCAATTGGGCCCCTAAAATTGTCATTTAAAACTTCTCTTTTGTTATATTTAGAAGATGAAAAGGTTCACATAGCCTCTTAAAAAAATCCCCACTAGAGTCCTTAGAGAGGAAGGTTGCAATGCCTAAATAGACTGGTCCAGGAATGAACATTTTTTTGACATCTACCTAATTAAGTTAAAAGTTAATAAATTCCCTTGGTTGCCCCTTTCTTCAGGAAGCATGCAAAAAATGCATTGAAGTAAGGAAGTTCAAGGTTTCAGTATCTGCTGCCCTTGGTCTTTCTCAGGAATTCTTTAGCTGATTACATGCTTCTCCTTTCAACAACATAAGCTTTGTATCCCATGTTTTATAAAGGATCATTTCCCTAACCACCTCTCTAAGGCCACTCTTGGTCAGTCAGAAAAGTTAGCATCTGGATGTGAGTATTTCTACCACATACATTTAAAATGCCCAAGGGAATGAATTTTCCTTTGATTTTTTTTAACAAAAGTAATCTTTATAAACATCCTTATGATCTTACAAATGTTTTTTCTTATGTACAAGAGTTGAAATTCTTTCAAATTTCAGTGTTTCTTTTGAAATTTTTGCTTTATTTTCTGAACCAATACACTTTTTCCTTTTTGTTAATAATGACAGTCAATGAATAACAAACATTTCATGTAACTGAACAATAGTTACCTATAAGATGGGTTCACTCTGGCATATTTGAAATGCTATACTTCATAATAAGATACAAGATCTGGATTTATCCTTGTGTCAGCTCCACACTGGCGCAAATCCATTAGTTTTGATTAAATTATGCCTTATGCCTAATTTATGTCAGTGTAATTGAGGAGGATTAGGGCTTAATTATAATTATACATAATTATCCATGATTATAATAAATGCCAACATTAAGTCAAAATAGTAAGGCTAAACTGTTGGGGATCCAAACTGAGATGATGAGTCGCTGTACTTAAGAGATGTCAAGCACCTGCAATATGTAACTGAGGGTAGAATGAAACCCCTAAATGCTGCACTTTGGAATCCCAAAATTAAAAGTCCAAAACTGGTGCAAATTTTTTACTATGCAAAGAACATGACACTATTTCTTCCTTAATAATTTGTGGACTCAGAAGGTACAAAGGGTCGAACTAGGTTTATAAAGACTTGGAGTGGGTGGGAACGTTTATTAAATGTGAAGCTCCTAAACTGAAACATCTGAACACTTTCCTACAATTTTTCACTATCTTTCCCTTTATATCTGATTTGAAAACTAATTCAAAGATCTTTCCCATTTCCTCTGCCTAAGGATCCTCATCGTGACTTGATACCAAGCTTACAAATACTTAGTTTTTCTTTTATATTTTATACTCTTAGTAGTGTATATAAATAATAGACCTATAAAAATGCTTTTATTACTCTTGAGATTAAAAGACAGAACAGTTCATTTCTTTTCAACACTATTTAAAATATTCTAAGAAGAATAATTAAAACCAAGCCTGGCCTAAAGAATAAAGATTTTTCAGAGATTCATCCAACAGTTTTTTTGTGTTATAGTAAGAACTGAAAGATAAAGGCAAGGTGAAAATACATAGACTGAGGATGCAAGACAAGTCAATGGAATGACTGAAGTCCAACGGCTTGTTATAATTTTCATAAAAATCCTCAACTTTCTTCTTTTACCATTGGGATAGAATATGACACACAAAGTGGCCATGGAGATTTTCCTAGAAAATATGTATTTTTGAAGTGTTAAGATCACATTTTCAGAACACTGAAAGTTTAATTTTTAATATGGAACAGCCACTAAGGTTTTCTTTTTCTTTGGTGTTTGGTGTCATTGTATCAATTCCTTCATCTTTAGAGCTGAATTTACTTAATGTGCCACATACTCATTGATGATCTGAATTCTCTTGTTTTCTCTTGCACCTCTGCTTCACTATATTTTAAGTGTTTTCATATGTTCTCCTCCTTAATATTCTGCATTGATACACATATTTTAAAAAAGGCAAAATATAGACATTTCTCCCAGTTTTCTTCTGAATTAGGGCACTTCCCTCCATCCTTTCTATCACCGTAGTGTCCACAGAGCTAATATTAACATGAGATATTAACCCCTAGACTGATCCTTTGTGGTAGGAGGTATCAGGAGGGTCCCAGTAATAACTAGAATGTTTGAGTGAAATAAGTCTTTTACACATCACCTTTTTCTTAATACAAGAAATTACAGTGTGGAGTGGTTGCAGTTTGTACTACCTGTGTAAATTAGCCATAGTTGGGGTACATCTTTCTGGGGACTTTTATTCCTTGCCAGTCTCTTCAAAGTCCTTGTAACTTAGGATGAATTCTTCTCCTGAGACAGAACTTCCTAAGGAGCGTGTATCAATTTCCCACATTATCTTAACGCAGCTTTTTGGGCAGTCCTTTGTGTATGCTCTAGAACAGAGGTACTAATTCCTCGTATGTATTTTTCTAGGGGATAAATGGTGCCATCTGAGAGCTAGAGATTTACTGCTTTCATGACTTTAGGACAGGTGAACGTGGAATGAACTGTGTGGGCAAAAGCCACAAAAATATCTTGTGATGGAACCAAGCACTCAACCTCGACCTTTCAACTGGTAAAGCTCCCATCTTTGGGTTACCCATCCTGATTTAGATTTTGTCTTTTATTCTTATCTTGGGATATAGAATATAGCTTAAAAGAAACTAACTTTTGCACTTTTTTCAGCAAGTGTACTTGTTTGTCTTGATCCAGGAACAAAAGAAAAACCTCTTAAAAGTTGTGGATACATAATGAGTTTTGATTCACACATCTATAACTATTCTGCTTTTTTTTTCTGACTTTTGTGATAATTTCAACCTGGATAATTAATTTTATATTTAAAAAATACTGAAATACAATATTGTATGCATTTAACGTTTAAAGACATTTGGAACAGGATCTCCATAAAAACTTCTAGTTTAAAAGAAGATACTTTTTCAACAGGAATATGTTCCTTTGGGAAATTCCAGGTCAGTCCATCTTAAATATTTTCTTAATTAATATGTGACATTGGCATTCCTCCCATGGCCCTGGAAGCCCTATCTCCATGAAATATTTTATCTATGAAGGCCTAGTACCTCTTTTCATGTAAACCCATTTGCATTTGAATGCTCTTTGGAGGGAAAAATGCTGCTGAGTTGTTGAATTTTTATTTGTCTATTTATTTATTTATTTATTTATTTATTTATTTATTTATTTATTTATTTTTAATCTCATTTACTGTTACAGAGCTGTATGAACAGCAACAAGTTCAACTTGTTGCTCTGGCCATTTCATAAAAAAAAATTTGCTAATTTCTACAAGTAGTGAAAAGGTTAACCTTCTAGTAAATTGGATGGATAACAAGGGAAGCCGATTAGCAAAAAGAGGAGCTCAGTCACTGACCTTACAATGCTTCTTTATCTTTTACATTCATCTCCCAGGCTCAGTCCGACTCTGCAACATAAAGCCAGAGCTATGGAACAAGTATTGTATTCCCTGAGGAACAGCGTATTACTTGTATATGCTTGGTTGCTTTTTTGCTGTGAGCTTCTGAATCATATAAGAACAAGTTTATTCATACATTTACCCCTTACTTAACATGCTTATTGAATAAGCAGGAATCTTCTTAAAGGATAGAAGTATTAAGATGTAGCTGACACAGAAAACAGATGAAAATCTTAGCATTATCACTTTCTAAAGAAATGGTCAAACATATTGAATGACTACAGAAAACAAGTGAAAGATTCACATTTTAATACCTTTGGGTGTTGATGCAGTATCATACTAAAAGTATGAAATAAAACATTTTTAAATAATCTGGTTTATACCACTATGACTCAGGAAGATGACAATATTATGTAAGTGGGATACTCAACTTTTTACAAGACAGTCATATCCTGATGGGATATTTGTCGCTGGTTTTTTACCCTAATTTCTTTTGTTGTCCTGAGACATGTAGGTAAAGCCATCTGGATTTTGAATCTATTACTCTGGGATGGAAAACTAGCTTTTCAGTGAAAAAAGTATTTCATGCATCAGTTTGTTATGCCTTTTTTTCCTCAGAAAAAAAAAAGTTTGGTTTGGTAGACAGAATAAAGGACCTGTTGCCACATGCTCCCTGCACTATTCAGCTACAACCTGCACTTGTTTCCCCCTTCTCAAAACGTATTATAGAAAAACGTACATATGATCTGATCCTCTCATGACCCCTGTTTATTGTGTCATTTACATTTTACTAACTCGTAGTTAGCTCAGTGGGAAGCTCACAAGCCATTACAGTCAGAAGCTGAAGGCTGTTTCATGCAGGTTCAACAGCTGTCGGAATCCTGCAGTTAATATTATTCTTTACTTAGGAGAAAATCAAAATAAAAAAGAACAGAAAAGCAGGAATATAAGTAAATATTTTTGGGAAAACCTAAGGTCAGCTTCTGTTTTGTAGTCTGCCTTCATGGTAGACGGTTCTTTCTTGCTTTGTGTTCTGTTGATTTATTTCATGTTAAAGGCCAAAGATTTTTTTTCAAAACAATAGTAATAAAAGCCCCAACCTTCCTGATTTCCTCGTTAACATGATTGTTCTCTTTCTCTCAGCTCTTCTGCTTTGCATTCTACAGTTCATAGTTATTATTTAGATTTGCACTTACAGAACATGAAAGGACCATTGCTTTTTATGTATAGGGTCCTATGCCTGAGTGGGGTCTCTGAGCAATTGTCTGATATTAACTGAATGAAAATCCTGATAAATACAGTGATGCTTAGTCAGCAGGAATTACATTTGACCAACATGCCTAAGCCATTAATGAGCAGAATTGTTATAATAAAATAATCTCTGTAATACATCAAATCGCGGCATAAGCATATGCCTATACTAAAGCATTAAACTATGAAATTGCATATGAAAATGAATGAAATAAAATTGTTCTTGCCAGAAATGCCGTGATTTTTCAGATCCTCTGAAGTAGCTGACATGCTGGCTTCCTATTGTAGCTGGGCAACACTGTCATGAGGTGAATTCAATTTAACAATATTTGCCAAATATATATTCAGTCCAGACCTTCCACATGGTGTTCCCAGTGTGCATTTGACATAACCCATGAAGACCTGGGCTAGAAACCAATGCTATCTGCATACAAAGATCAGCACAAAGTTATTTTTTTTAGAAGATATCTCAATCAGCAGGGGACACCACTAACTTTTTTTTTCCACAATGTGCCCTCATTGCCTCTGTGTTTGAATAATCAGACATTTGACTGATCCTTTCATCTCTTACAGGGGGTTTGCAGGGACCCTCTGAACTAGGATGACAGGATTTGGAACCTGAGAGTTGGTGCTCTTTGTTTGTTGTGGCCTATCATCAGTCAAATCCAGTGTGTAGGTTAATAAGGCTTAAACTTTAAGGGAACGGTGAGCACCTGATTGACAAGCCTGTGAATAAAAGTGCAGTGGGAAGTTTTGTGTTTGTGAAGTTAGTATGCAGGGAGACACAACTGAAGTTTAGAATGCATTGCAATCAATTATATAAAGGCAGGGAATCTCGTTTGATGACTTAACATCAGTTTCGGAAGTTCAAATAAAATTTCAAAGTATTTCATAGAGTTCCAATAAAATTCTAAGACATGATTTGAACGGTTATTTATCTTTGGTTCTTTGGTTTTTTTATTTTGAGATACGAATGTATAACAGAAATCTCAAAACACCAATATATAACATATAACATATATTGAAATTCCTACAATCTATGAGTAGGAATAATCTATCTATTAGGATTAAAAAAGGAAGTATTGTTCTACAGCTCCTTAGAAGTTAAAGACTGCATACAGTGCTTCAAGTTTTCCCAGACATGTGCCTCCAACACTTTTTATTTTAACAAGTAATAGGCAGCAAGTACATACTGTGCTTGAGACACTCTTTCAGCATTTTCAAGGGGTCCTCTGGGACATGGTACCAAAATCTCAGTAGACTTCAGTAGGATCCATATGATTTTCAACCGCAAGTGGTTGAAAATCATAGCCTCACTTGTCTTTTCCTTTATGTATAATTCTAAATTTGACTGAAAATTTTTGAGCTATGCTGACTTCCACCAGAAAATACAGTTCCACAGAACCAAAACCATTTGTCAGTAATCTGTCAATGCTGGGATTTTAAAAATTTATTATTATTATAAAATAAGGAAGTACTTTGGTTTTGATTTGCTAATGTTAATAGAGTATCACAAATATAAAATAAACTGGTTTATATAAAAAGAAACATTAAATGTTCAAGACAATATTTAATATTATATCGATCTAATATAATTTAAGCAAAAATTTTAGTAAACTTTTTCAGACTTTCTGTTCTACAGAATGTTTGATTTTTTTTTTATTTTGCATCAATATTGTGAAAAAACACATGGAAGAAAATGATTCAAGGAATATCTCCTCTTGAAAGGATATTTCTACTGTTACTCAAAATAATATCCATAATATTTGGACTGAAAAATCCAATGTTCTCCATATTAAAGAATAAAAAATGCCTTTGTAAATAACTTAAGGGGCCCAGTTGGGGAATTCCTACCAAAATGAGATTGTTAGAAAACAAATTTTTGTATGTGCTATTTTGACAACACTTTCAACCAGGCAGGTTTCTCAGACTTGTAATAGCATTTATTGTCAAAACCAGAAGGAAAAATCTACTCAGTGCATATGGAATACCAAGTTCCAGAGACAAAAAAAAATAGCGGGGTCTGATTTGAAAGCATTTCCTGTCTTTACTCACTTTATGGTGTGTATGTAACTGCACAACAAATGGGGAGCTGCTTTTGAATGTTTAACAAGAGTGATGTTTTCTCTATACTCATATGAGCACCACTGACCTTGAGGAACCCAACAAACAAACTGAGTTGGAAATCTAGAGCACAGCATCTGTTGTGGACAGCATCTTCTTGCACATGTTATATTCTGGAAGAGGGAAGGAAAGGAGGAGAACAGGACGCTCTCTATTCTTGTAGGATTGGAGAGTTCATTAAATTTAGTGTCTCTGTAAACTCACCACTTCAAAATGTGTTACTGAGATGGAATCTGAGCACTGACTTACTGAAATTTTGCAGACTATTTGAGTAATGATGTGGGTCAGGCTCCATGTTTATGCTGTAAAGTGCATATACATCCACTTCTATCCAGGACACATTAAATATAGATATTAAACTTAGACACCTACCCATTGGCCTACTTTTAAGATAAGGTATGAAGATTGTCCAATCCAACATTTTCTGTCATGTAGAAGTTATGAAATTTAAACTTCAGAAGAAGGTAGAGTCAGGTCTTCCACTTTTTGAATAAGTAGTCTAAGCAATTTGGTGTTATTAAAACGGCTAAGGAAACACTGATTAGATATATATACGATCACAGTGGACATCACTAACACAAAGTCCTCTGTCCTACTGTTTGGGACCAATCCTTTGAACCAGATATTGGTTGTGGTGTGAAGCCAGGCAATTAGTTTTCCCGTGGGGACTTCCCCCTGCAAAACTTGTTGGGAGAGGAAGCCAATTTTTTCAGCAAGGTAGAGATCAGCTGTTGCAATGAACCACTCAACATTTTATATATGAAATGCAAAGCTAAATTATTAAGATCCTTGTATTTTTCTGAAGCTACAAAGCTATGTTCATACTTTTCTTTATAATCACAAAGCTATTATGCAAAACTTTCGCAGTCACCTTGTTTTTTGGCTACATTTTTAAGAGAATGAGAAATTCTTGATTACACACCTCTGAGCAGAAGGGGATTCCACATTTTCTTTCTGAGTGAACACAGGCACATAATTTTCAGCCCAATCCAGGAATTTCACTGAGAGTGACAACTCAGACATCACCCTGCTTCTAGAGATCAATCTAATGCTGCCTCCAGCTCTGTTGTGCATATAAGATAATTGATGGTTTTCCGTGGGTGCCTTGTTGTCTCCACTGCATATAACATTTTGCCTTAGCCTAACCTAAGCAGTCTGAATCACCCTGCTGGTGAATGTCGAGTGTCAGGTGCTTACTACCGGAGATGGTGCAGAATTATCCACCAGCCCTCATACTGGCCAAAATCTGCTTCTGGTGACCTGCCACATGAGCATTTATATTGTACTTGATCCACTTTCAAACCATGTGATTTGACATCCACAGTTTCTTCTTCCAGTGTTGCTTTCCCCAACCCCCTGTGTTTTAGAACAAACCACATGAGGCAACATTTTGGTAGAAAACGGTGCAGAAATTTTTCTGCGTTTTCTTGTTTGGGAAATAAGCCCATGTCATTACCCTAATTTCTTCACTTACTATCTGTAAATGAAGACTCTCAAGGCTGTGGGGTACTCAAAATTGAGTATGTTGTATTTCTTTGAATCCACAGGATTAGTCTGGGGCATTTCTCTCACCCTAAATTGGCACGGGCTGGGTTATCTGCCCTAATGCTGGCACTTGTGCTCGAGAGTCAGCGCCTTTGATTCATGAAGTTTTGGCTTTGATACAAGCATCCCTGTTACCTCTTGCACTAAGGATCTGGCACAACCCCTGTTGGTACTTCCATGAGGATATACAATGTTCCTAGCGTCCCCCACTGCGTAGACAATTCCTTAGCGGGACAGGCTTTCCAAACACATTGTTTCAAAGAAATGAATCACTCATTCGTGAAAAATGGAAAAAAAAGAGCACAAATACCATCAAAGCAAATTCAGGGGTTTGCCGCCCACATCACTGACATCATGCTGCCAGCCAGGGAGCACTGAATAGGACTCCTTACAGAGACCAATCAATGCCACTTTTTAAATGGCAATTGCCTGAAGGGGCTGCTGGTTTGTGATATGAGGTACTTCTTCCTTAGCAGGAGAAAGGCAGCAAAGGCTGAGATTTCAGTGCAAGTCCCCTCAAATGGCAACAAAACACACGGTTGCTTGCCCTGCCAGGATGTCTCTCTTTCAAAGGACTCTCTTCTGGGTTTGGAGGGCAATTAATTTATACTGGGATTAAATATTTTTTAAAAGGAAAAGACCTGTCTAATCATCAGAAAGAACTTCCATTATTAAACTGGAGATTAGCAGAATAAGAGAAGAAATGTGGACTTCTTATCATTTATGGACCAATTAAAATAACCCAAGTGAGGTCTCTCCAAGTTAATCCCAGAGCTGGTGTGCTGGGGCGTGTGATACAGGGATGCACTGAGCTGTCTGGACCCGAGCCAGTTCACATCTGACGCGCTGTTCCCACATCAGACAGTGCTGTGCCCAAGCTAATAAGCCCTGCTGAGAAAGTACAGTGACAGGTCACTGTGGCACAGTGCTGTGTTACATATACAGTCTGCACTTAATGGCACGAGTTCCCACTAGTTCTGGGATTTCTACCACATGACCATTTTACGCCACAGACAAATTTCCAGTAATTCTGCAAATGTTTTTACACACTCTTCTGTCTCGTGACATTGCCTTTCCACTTCTTTCCCTGTGCAACTCTGTCTTGCTGGCTTCTCAGACAAATGACTCAAGTTTCCCTGCGGTGGTTCTTGTTTCTGGAACATCCATTCTGTATTTGTTCACAAGGGAGCTGCTTCTCCACACACCAGGTCTGCTGGGGTGCTTGTGAACCTTCAGCCAGCTAAGGTTACCTGGTAAGAAAACCAAGATAACTGGGTTATAATAAAAGAACAGGGAGTGAAGCAGCAAAGAATTCATAGCCTTTACACTTAGTATCGTGTCACCTTGGCTTCAGTTTCTACTTGCCTCTGAGTACATCTGCACATTAGCTGCTCTGCATTTTCAAAGCAAGCAACACTTACCCTGATGTGTGTAATACACAGAACAAGGGGACACTGACCTGCCTGGGGATTTGGGACACTACAGTAATGCAAATAATTAAAAAACAGAAATTGAGACTGGCAGTAATGATCTTTCACTGACCCAGAGAGGATAGATAAAATGATCAATGATGTCTTTCCCTTCTGTAATGTCTGCCAGACAGTCCAAATTTATAATCGGCATAGGAAAACAGCTGCATATCACAGCCATATGACACTGAGAATACACATTATTGTACAGTAGCACTGCACTAATTTAAGGTCTGTCACCACTTCCATTATGGGCCTCTGTTTCCAGAAATAAGAAACTCTCACACAAGCACTTACCCCAAGCTGTACATGATCTCTGCCAGGAAAGGTCTTAGATCTCTAGATGCTTTAAATAATACTTTATTTAAATAACTTGTTTATTTTGTCATTATGTAAGTTACAGTAAGGTTTTGGTTTTCCCCCTCATTATTCAAAATTCATTTTATTTAAGACAATAAAACTCCATGATTTTGGGAATGGTTAGGCATATTCCATCTACTATGGGCCACTTTTAAGATTGAAAGCAGTCATTAAGCATCTGGTGATTTTAAAAGCTATTGAATAACTATGTATATATACATACAAAGGGAATTACATTGAAATTGGAAAAAAATCACCAAAAATGAAGCCATATCTATTTCTGTGTGAATTTAAAGTTTTCATGAAGTTATTCTACATAAGGCTGGTCAGACCATATGACCTTGTCAGAGGAAAAAAAAATTTCTTTATTTTTCATTTGTATCAAATTCTGTGTATTTTTTTGCACATCTTAGCATCCCCATAGGAGCAACTGGTATGTTTCCAAACTGGAAGTATCTTTCTGGCACTCTAAATTTAGGGAAAAATCTGCAGTTAATCCACAAAGGTTCTACAACCTGTCAAAGACATTATGTACTGTGCAAAGGTGGCATCTCCTATGGAAAAGGGATTTCCATTTCGGATAATCTCTCCATGGCTGACATAAGCATATCTCAGTCACATAAGCATAATCACAGGTTCCATGCTGATGTGAGAGTAGCCATCACTCAGAAAGGTCATGCCAAGGATAAATTAGCCCCAATTAATAACAAGTTGATGGAAAATTTTCTTCTGAAAGTTCAGGGGACCAAATTCTCTTTTGATTCCCAGTGGCACAGAGGCTGCTGCAGCTGAACTCAGGGGAGCAGCACAGGCAACTCTCTGGAAAGCACTGGGAGGATGAAGGTGTTCAGCCCTAAGACTGAAAGGGGCTGAAGCTGACCTCAGGGGAGAGGGCCAGCTCTTATCTGTCCCAGAGAAGCCAGAGAAATGGTCAAAGTAGTGATTAGAAAACAGTAAGAAGAGGGCAAATCTATCTGCCCATCCCCCTCACTGTTCTTCTAGCCTCCAGCTACTTTCAGCCCAGCGATTTCCTGAACTGGATGTGGTTTTTACACACTCATTAATTCTGAGTGGATTTCAGTTCCGTGAACTTACAGTGTCTCTCCTTTAATGCACGCAAAATTTTAACCTCCAGATTCATTCCCTTGCTGTGAAAAACTTCACAGTTTTGTTAGTAGTTAGTAGAAGTGAGTGCTGGCCCTCGACTTCAATGTGCCTCAGTAATGCAAACAAAAATGGCATTACTTCGCAATAATTTTCCATGTCCCTGAGATGATTTGCCCTGATGGTCAGGGTCATTTTCCTCCCAGTCAAAACTTTATTCCCATAAGGCAGCTGCCTGATTCTTACTGACTTTTTTCCATTAAAAAAAAAATCACATCAGATTTGGATATCTTTCTTATCAGAGAACATGGGATTTGTCCATATGACCCTTAGCCTGTGCAGAGGTACTCGAGAGCTATATGAGCCCCTAAAGCAGATCAATAGGAATGAAACCATAGGAGAGAAACACTTGGTGCTGAGGCCCTACATCCCAACCCTGTAGAATTTGGGAGAGGGAGGGAGGAAGGGAGGAAGGGAGCAATCCTGTGTCATGACTGTCCCTCGGAGCAGCAGTGCACAGGGTGGGCTGCTAGAGCATGTCTACCCATTTACTGACAGTCAGCATCTGCAGCTCTGCTCTCCTTCTCTTCTTCTGTTAAGGAAGGAGATTGCACCACCTCAGCTGGCAAAATCTTGCAGAGCTTCATTGAAGTCAACAGTGTCTACCTGGAGCTGAATATCTCAGATTCTATTCAATGAAAGGAAAAAGCTCAAAGTTTCTTAGCAAAAATTCTGGAATATGTTACAAGAAGAAAGATTTCTTCAAGGAAACACATCACAAGATGGTTGACCAGATTTTTCTCTTCTGTGTTGTTGAGTGTCTTGATGGAACAGGAGAGTTAGCAGAGCAGGAGAGTTTAATAAAACCAGCAACAAAAGAAATACAGAGAGAGAACTTAAAGCTTCCACTGAAAGATCCAGTCTCACACCAGCACAATCACAGGCTTTTAATATACCAGGAACTAAATTCTATGCTTCGTTTTACCTCTGCTGAACATTACCCTACAGTGCAGTTGTGATGATTTAATCTTTTCTTCTCTTTCACTTTAAAAAAGTGAATCAAACAGCATAAGATATCAAAGATGCAAACCTGACCCCCTGCGACTACATTACAATGCAGCACCACCTTCTGGCTATGGGGAAACTCTTAGTGGCTACTTTACCTTTTCTGTTCCTCAGGGGCATCTGTTTCTTAATTCTTTTGTTGCAATTTAAAATGAAAATATGGTGATTAGTTTTCATGGCTGCAGCTATTATAGCTATAGATAGTTTTAATAGCAGCTGCTGTTTTTCAAATAGAAGAGACATTTCTAACATGGAGCATTTGGAACTCTGCATCTAAGACTTTAGTGAAGGAGCAATGTGTATGTTCATTTTTTATGATCTGTAATCACATGCTGGTCCTGGGAAACATGCCACAGGGGCCCATATGTAAGTAGTGGCAGCTGAAAGTGCATAATTCATGAAGGAAACATCAGGATAGGAGGAAATGGCATAAATAGCTGATTGACTTGACACATCTTATATTTTTTCCAGGATTTATTTCCTTTAAAAGATGTGAGTTGTCTTTTAAAAAAGAAATGTGTAGACTGCCAAGTCATAAGGTTCTCTAGGTCCCTTACTTGTTTCTCTGAAAGCAAAGGCATTCTTCTGTTTTCATTCTGATTTAATTAGAATGGCTTTTTTACAGTATGTGGTCTTTGTTCTTCCTGGTCTCTACTCCTCCACAGTTTTATTCAACTCTATTGTGGGTCCACTTTGAAACAGAAACTGCAGTCGAAACAACTTCATCTCAGAAGAAAATCCTATAAATACTGTAATTGCTGTGGAGTTTAATCTGGTTTCTTAACCTCTGATTCAGTTTGGATAGGTCTTAGGGCACGAAAGAAACAAATCAGCTATTTCAGTTAAAGGCTTCATTTGGCACAAATCTGGACAAGGCTTAATGATAAAAGAAATGTTTAAAATAGAGAGAGATTAGATTCTGCCCAAATTTCAGCTGGAAGAAAGAAAAAAACCCATGATTACAAAGGCAAATTTAGTCATATACAATCTCCAAGAACATTTTGTAGAAATATCACAAACAACAGTATTCTCAGGGTATTTCTACCAGAAGTAATGTGAGAAAGAACATTCTCACATTACTTCCAGTCAAAATGCCATAAAAATGTACACTTGATAGCAGGCATTCTCATAGCATTTTAACAGCAAAGACCTCAAGAAAACATTTTCTCATGACATTTCCTCTGGAAGAGGGTGGAGCTGGAGAGCTCTGTACTCCTCCACTCCCACCAGCACGGGAATGTCTCAGGGGTGAGCTCTCCAGTGAGGGTGGCAGGGCAAGGATTGTGGAGGACATCGAGAGGCAGGAAATCTGATGGGTTTCCCTCCAGAATGAGAGCACTTGCAAGAGAGGAAAGACTGCCCCATACAAAAGAAAGTGACAGAAGGAACATCATTGATAATTATGTTATTATAAGACAATATATACTCTGGGCAATAGCCCAGAGTAACTCGAGGATGAACTTTTCTATACATCTGTATTTTCACTATAATACTCCCCATTAAAGTATGTATATGATACGGAAAGTATGAGGGGGAAGGAAAGATACCTTGATTTGTAGTTTTTGGGGTGTTTTAAAAGGTTTTATGTGCAGACCCTCCACGGGGAGTTTTCATGAAAATTTTTATGTGGAATGAAGTTGTCTGCACTGTCACACTGCCAGTCTGAAAGAAATGGAATCTCAGCTTACTCAGAGAAAAGAGAGAGAGACATGGTCCCTATTAAGTCAATGGGATAAGTTATAGGACACCCACACTAACTTCTCTGCTACAATTTGAGCTACTTACATCATTCTGGTGATGTGAGAAATCCTCAGTTTCCCCTTTCAAGAGTCCTCTGCTTCTCAGGGGTTTTACAAAGTCAGACTAAACGGGGTTCTGAACAACCTGGTCCGCTTGCAGATGTCACTGCTCATTGCAGGGAGGTTGGACAGGATGACCTTTAAAGGTCCCTTTCAATCCAAACCATTCTGTGAAAGTCAGTGATCCTAATTTCAGATGCCTCTGAGAGATATTTCAGTAAGAGGAATGGTCAGCAATAATTTCATCTTATTTCTCCCACCCAACTACATAGCTTCAGCTGCCAGATGGAAGCAATGAACCCAAGAAAGGATAGAAGAGCTTGCTCTTTTTGAACGCTTCTGTCCATCTTGAGAGATTCACCCATCAGACATATAAGAACAGAAGAAGTTGCTTCCCCTGAAGGCCAGTTCATGAGGTAACCCCATGTGAATAAATATGAGAGAAATACTGTCATGAACTGAAAATCAGGATCCCCCTTTCGTTTATAGACCACACAAGAGAAAACAGAAATGAGACACTGCTGTGTGAATTTTCTCTAGCTATGTCTTACATTGTGTTGAGTCAGTGCACCAAAAATTCTTTTTTTAACTCAAGGTTTTTCAGAGGTTCTATACTTTCCCTAAACCATTGTGGTTTATTTGGGAGCACTTATTTATTTATTTATTTATTTATTTATTTAGTCGTTTCACTTTGCTTAAATCACTGTGTATGCAGTAAGGAGAGGACAGTGCCTGGATGTGGGGTATGGAGTGTAAAACTCTGCCTTTAGCAAGCCCACATTGCCCTTGAACAAGAGTAGAATAGACTGAGCCGGCTGACATCTGTGAGTGTCAGACCTGGTCACTGAGGTAGTAAAGTGTGGGGTAGAGGAACATCACAAACTTACTTACTTACCCTGCTAGATGTTTTCCACATGTTTAAAGTCAATATAAAAAAGAATATCCAACTTAAAATTCTTCTAATACAAGGTGGATGATACACCCCTTCGAGTATTTTAACTCTGACACTAGATCTGATGCATTCTTCAGATGAAAGTAACGAGCTCCTGTAGCTGGCAGACACAGATGATTTGCTCTGAGAAAAATTTTATCCTAACACCTAAGATTAAAGATTGGTTGAAATAAAAGTAGGAAAAAGAGGAATTTCTTGAACTAGAGGAATCACTTTCCCAGATGAAAAGACCTTTGAGATGGAAAATGAAAGATTTATCCATGCTATAGATGTACCGACACATGTGTATATCTTATCTGGTACTTATGCTGATACAGTATTCTATTTTTAGGATGAAAAAGTTATTAATAACATAATAGTGATCTAAAATGTTGGCACATGACATATACACATCATATTGATTTTCAGATTTGCATTACTTTTGCTTAGATTTCAGAGAAAGAAAATGCAATATAAAAATTTGCAGATGCATCTAACAAACAATATGACACCTCTTTAAACTAGAAATAAATGGCATTTAGACCTATTCATGGAATCATAGAATGGTTTATGTTGGACGGGACCTTAAAGATCATTTCATTCCAGTCCCCCTTGTCATGGGCCAGGACACCTTCCACTAGACCAGGCTGCTCCAAGCCCTGTCCAACCTAGCACTGAACACTTTCAGAGATGGGGCATTCACCACTACTCTGGGAAAACAGTGCTTCACAATCCTCACAGTAAATTTCTTCCTATTACTATTAATAACACAGAATTTATCCCATAGCCATGTAATTTGTAACCACACCAATACTGGAAGTTACATTTCTTTGTTTTAATATTTCAGATGTTTAACTGCTAAAAATTATTGGCTAGCCCAAGTTTTTTAAAAAATAATAATATTTAACTTGTTTGCTGCATAAGCAAAATTGAACTGGGAGTAAAAGTTCATCATGCTAATACTGTGTATAGGACGAGGCAGTTCCCAGACATTCAAATTTACAGTGCAGGCTGTAAATAGTGACTGCCAAATCAAACTGCACTGCTCTACTTTTATATATGGCAGGGGGAGAGGAGGAGGAAATACAGACAGCAACACAGATCTAAGGTGTCTTTTTAAATCTAACGGAGACTCAGAGATCTGGGGTTTGTCCGGCAGAGAAGTGGGCCAAGAGTAGTCTTCCTTCTCAGTGAGAGGTTTCTTTCAGTATGTGTAACTTAAAAAAACAAAAGTGTGGGAGTACACATAGCATGCAATGCCCTGAAGTGTTCTTTATTTGAAAGTATTTAAAGCCTCAGCAAAATTGTATAAACAAACAAACAGAAGAAAACCCTCCTGCCTCAATGATCTCTCAGATTTAGGTGCTCCTTTCATACTCACATGTTCAAGTAAGATCAAACTAGTAGAAATCTGTCTTTGTGCAGAGTATAGGAACCAAATCTTTCTCAGAGTTTCAAAACTTCTGCTTTTTGAAACCTGAGTTTGTTTATTTGCTTGTTTGTTTAAAGCAAATCTGCCTATAATTACATGATAGCTTTTCCTGCTCCATGAAGAGAGGAATTAAAAAAAGAAAAAACAAAACACCAAAACCAAAACCAAACCAAACTGTTCCTGACAGTTTTCCACCTTTGGCGTAGTAACAGCCAGTGTGTCATTTATAGAGGATTTGAAGCACAATCCTTCAATTTATAACTAAAGTTGGTGGTAGGCAATAAAAGTATATGTGTTAAAGATAGGGGTTTATATCTTCTCTAGACTATTTCAACACAAAATTCTCTGTCTTTGTAAAAAGGTAATAATCCCTATGGCTTTTCCAGCATCCCATTTGACTTTAGTGGGGCTATGTTATTGTACAAACTGTATGGACTTTTAGGGATGGGGTCCTGAAATCATCTGCAAGGTGTTTGCGAAACCTTCACTTCATTTTAAAAGGCTGACACCATCTCCCATTCATTTCACCCACAGATCATTAAAGGAAACCCACTTCCAGAACTGCCATTACTAAAATATAAGTCCATTCTTCAATAATTCTTCAGTAAGCCCTACCTTAAATTTAAAGCACCAGATATAGCTTGATGTGGATATTGAATATCTGGAAGTCCACAGAAATTCCTGTTTGGCTTGACAGCGTAAGAGTAGTTCATGAAAGAGTCAGCCTTGTTCTGTAATGCTACTTGAAGTGCTGCTCCACTGAATGGCTGGTAATTTGAAATCATTAAAAAGCTGAGATAAAAAAAGAACATTTGTGTGCGAACATAATCATATTAATAAGAAATAGAAAGACATGAGGAAGCTGTTTGGAATTTAAACTGAAGTTCTTGAATGCTATTTCTGCAGTATTTGATGAGCTCTGATTAACTGTATAAAATTATCAAATGGAAAAAATCCAGCTGGAAATGATGACTGCGAACTTAGTGATGAATCTCTCAAGGATACGTTGTCTCCATCTTTCCAGGCATAGAAAAGCTGTGAACTGTGCAGCCAGTGATCTATCTATTCAGGAATTCTTTACCCCTTGTTTAATTACTTAGATCATTTAGCCACAGTATTTAATATTTCAAGTGCTGCTTTTCATATCTCTTTTTGTAGTCACTGAAAAAGTCTTTTGTGCAACATCCTATATTCTTTTCCTGTTAGGCTCATAACTGTAGTGAGAATAATTCTTCATTAAATTTTTGACAAGTCTAAATTTTATTTCCCCATTACCTCGCTGGAAGCAGAGGGACTGTTCATAAGAATGTTTTCTCAGCAGTGTGAGGGAAGGCTCTGTATCCTGGCAGTGCCGATAGCTTGTCAGGATGTGGCTGCTCTGACATGATTAATACAAGCTCATGTTGCTGAGCAACCTTAATGAAGCTAAGGATAATCAACCCACCACTTGCACAGATCTCTGGACTTGTACTTCCCCATGTGTTTTCTGTCTTCCAAATCCTACGCTGTATGAAGGTACCTGAATTAGCCCTGGAATGTGACATAGAGGAGCCAACAGGGAAAGTTGGAGAAACTGATTAAAGGATTTAAGATTTCAAAGGCTATGATCCAACTGGATTGGCTGTTGAAGAGGGTGAGGGTGTCCAGAGATGGCAGAAGAAGGATCCCCGACCTTCCTGACCCTTTAGTGAAAAGAAGGGATGAGAAAGCAAATGTTGTGTTCATTTGTTTATTTTTCTTTGTGTGATTTAGACAAGAAGAAGGGCATAGAGCTCTCTGGGTGGTCCTGAAGCTGGTTTCCTCATGAAACTGGAAGAAGGTTCCCCTTTTAAACATAGTTGTGAATGGGTGATGGGGGAAAGAATTAGAGATCAAAGTTGTTCTGTCTTTCAAAACAGTTTTTCTCTACCTTTCTTCATGGATGCTCCATGGTTCTGCTAATATAGCTTCACTTAGCTGAGGAATGAACTTGCTGGAAAAATCTCCCTCTTCCATATTTGATGGGATCAAAGGCCTATCACTGAAAGACAAGGAAGAGTTGCAATTGCTGGCCTTTCATAATTTTGCCCAGGTATGCCTGTGGTACAATAACATGAGATTATCTCAGTCCTTTAAAAGTTTTATGTTATGTTGACTAAAAAAAGAGAAGAAAAAAGAAGAAAAAAGTGCATAGGACTAGTTTCCCCTTCCTGAGAATTTTTATTCCCTTCATGAAATGACTGCAGCCTGCCTGTGTCTCACTCACCAGACAACCAGACGAGCAGTACTGCTCCACAGTCCCATTCCTGTCCAGTATCCTCTCCAGAGTCACCTGAGTTCTCATTTTTCAGTGTTTTTCCATTTCATGGCACTCAGGGAGGTGGCTTGGCATCTCCCCCAGGCGAGAACACTGCTGGGAGCATGGCAGCCTGGGGGGATGAGGACAGCCTGGTGGACATGTCAGGCACTGTCACATGCAGAGGGACTAGGATGGATGCCTACCTCTCCTAGGTGAAGCCAATAACTGCATATGTTAGTGGGATGGCAAGGACCAGATGGAGCATGCTCATCCCTCTGATTACTCAGTGAGTGCCCTGTAGATATAAATGCTGCAGAGCCTGGCTCAGCCCTGGCAGATTTTCAAGGACAAAGATATTCCCCATTAAACCGGTGGGAAAATAGCCATGTGAATTAATGCTTGGATTCCCAGTGGAATCACTGTAAATATTCCAGCTCTTTTTGTTCCAAATGTGGATGTGTGATAGATACAGTGGCATGTTTCCTTAGAAAACTGAGTGCTGCCATCCCAAGAAGACAGCCCAGTGGCCCCATTTATTCTGTTTCTTCTGGTGATTGGACTTCTGCTAAACACTGGGAAATGAAAACATTCCGTATTACTTCAGCTCTCAAAGGTTTTGGTGTGGGAAACAACAATATGCCATGAATTCTTTTTTGTATATGCGCACGTTATGTATCCTGCAGTCAGTGTTCATACTGTGACACGGGTCTTTTTGAGGTGAAACATGCTTGTTGAGATTTGTACTTTGAAATTTGGTGTCTCAGGTCTTTTTCTGGAGTGTCCTTCAAAATCAGTTTTGGATTACAGAGATTTCAGAACACTCATCATGTTCCATGGTGGCGGTGGTCTGAGGCACATTAGGACACATTCATCATTTTTTTAATCCCATGTGAATCCACTGACTTTAGTAAAACAACAGCAATTTACAGGAGGAAAAATTTTGACCATCTGTGATAAAAGGTTGCAAATGGCAAGTAAATAATTTCTTGAAGAGCCACTGTGCTTGGGGTTGTATATACACACAATGTCTATAAATCACTGTCTACTATACAGCAAAAATCTTGAGCATATAGATCATTATGACACTGTGAAACAGCAGAACTGCTGTTGTCTTGGTAGATGAGTCAATGTTGGGTTTTTAATTCCCTTCTGCTGCTGGATAAAATCTTTTCCAAGAATATAAATATCAGATGGCTACATGTGGAGATTATGAAATGCAAAAAATTGTGAGTTACTCTGTTTAACACGAAAGAAATATTTTTAAATGCACTTGCAGACCACAAAGGACTATATAGCTGCTTTTTTTTTAATGAAAAACTTGTTCATTGGAAAATAAAGGTAAATCTTTCATATTTCCCTCTCCCTGGGCAATAGAAACCAAACATCTTCTTTAGGGTTAGGGAGTATTCAAACAGCATTGCTGACAGAGGAGTGCAGGTACCACAGATCCTTGTCACCTCAGCAATCAGGAGAGAGGAAAGGCTGCTGCACAGTGCTGCACAGGAACTGAGAACACATTTGTGAGTTCTGTTTAATTGCAACTCAGATGAGTCATGGACACTTGGTCCTCACTTCCTAATTCTGGAAGCAAAAAATAAGCACTTGTTTGAGGCCACTTTTTTAAAAGTAGCCTCAAACATAGTAATCATAGCTAATTGTAAATGACTTTTATTTATTGGCAGTTTGCATAGTTCAGAGAGGAATTACTAATATATCACAGACCTTTTAACTGGAAATAAGCATGCTCAAGGCAGGCAGCTGTTTTTGGTGTCAGCTGGGAAAAATGCCCCAACCACTCTTGTTTGATGAGCAAACATACTTTCTTGATTGTCTACACTCATACCCATCTGTGGGGATGGCATGATGCCCAGGCAGAAGCTGGGCAAAACTTTTGCCTTGGGCATTAACAGTGATCAACAATAGGTTTAGATGGGCTGTATGAGCAACACTGCATAAAAAATGTCTTAAGCTTCGATTTTGTGCCAAGCATGGCACAGAAGCTTAGAAACAAATGTCTCCTCATACATCATTTGGGATTACTGAGTCCCCAAAAGCAAATATTACCTAAAAAAATCCCTGTTCTGGGGTCAGCAATATATCATATACAAGTTGGTGTTTGGCTCAAAGTGATTACCTTGTTAGAGGAGAACATTGTGGCTGGTGCACACTGTGTAACAAGGTGGGGATAGCCACTGCTTCCATGGACAAATGCTAACTACACAGCAGGGAAATCCACTTAGAAGCACAGGACCAGCTGCTGTCTCAAGCAAATGGTCTTCATTTCCTGGAAAACATGCAGTCAGCAAAAGGATAAGAACCTGGTTATTCAGCAGCTGAAGGGATGTGAAAATAAGGACAGAGAGTAACGCAAAATTTAATGCATGAGAAATATCTAGAAGACAAAAGAAGAAGAGAACTTATAGGATCATAGAATCATTTAGTTTGGAAAAGACCTTTAAGATCATCAAGTTCAACCATTAACCCAGCACCGCCAAGACCTTGTCTCACTGTGTAGGACAAAGATTCTCTTTGTAGGTAGTTTTAAAAAGAATGAGATAAAAGCACCAATCAATAAAAAGAGAATATATAGATGTGAGGCTAGTGATTTAGACAAAATGATAAAGCCTTTTTCTCTTTCAATAAACCTATGCGGCAGGGCTATTAAATTTTAAAGGTAGTTTTACCAGAATCTAGTAGTAGATACTTTCAAAATATAGGGACTCACACAGAGTAAGGCAGGGTGAGCTCTTTCCTGTAGTTGTTCTCTGCATCTACTGACATTTAATGTTTTTTCTGAGCAACAACAGAGTCTATAGAAAAGAGCTTTAGCTGTCTCCTTCTTCCACCACCTCCTCCATCCCTGGCTGTCTGCACGTTGTTCTCGACAGTCTTAATCTCCTCCCAAACAGTAGGCTCTTTGCAAGCTGTCACTGGCTTTATTCCTACCACCTCTTACTCTCTAGAAGTTTCTTCTAGGTTGTGCTAATAAGACTCAGCTTTAATAGTCTATGCACATCCTATCGCCTATAAAGGAGACATAATCTCTTCCTTCCTTCACAGAACAGGAAAAAAACCCTCCAGAGTAGCCATAAAAATGATTTAGGACAAATCAGAACACGTAAATGGCAGGCAAATAAAGAAAATATATTGAACACTAACATATTTACAGAGCTCTAAATAATTTAGTTAAGTTAGCAAGGTACCTTTCCTTATTCATGTACTTCTTACATTTGTTCAATACGTGTGAAGGGAAAGTACTTTGTACTGTATTTCTAGGAGAGACAAAAGTGCTGGAAAATTTCTAAAAATGAGTTCTGAGTCCAAATTCTGCGTCCAAATTTGTTTCCTATATTTTTATTTAACTAATTTAACTTCTCCAAGGTGTATACATACTCTTCCACAACATATATGTGGGAAATATTACTCCTATTCTGATCGTCCAACAGTCTCCATTTTCAGTTTTACTGAATCAGTTGAGGACTGGCTATGTGTAAGTGCATTTGGTTGCTAGGTTGGTCGTCAACCTGATTTGTTTGAAGAAATGTTAAAAAAAATGCAAAGAGGAACATGTTCACCAGGCTGTTTTGCGAACAATTTTTTCAGCTCAGTTATATTTTTGTGGATTTCTGGGATCCTGAATTCATATGGTGACAGGCACAACATAATGTTTTGGGTACTATTTTAAGAAGTTATTAAGTATTCTACTTCATTGTGTACATATTCTTATATTACAATTCAGTTTCTACCATGTCTGAGTGCCTCCTGTCTGCATTACATAGTGCAAGAGCATTGGCCACCTGCAATTCTTTCATCTTATCCCAAAAAGGAGTGTCACGTGCATAATCACTAATTCACTCTGATATATAATGGTTTTTTCTTAGTTTCATATATAAATGTCTGTGGACATCTTTGCAGATATACATAAATATTGCTCTCTGGACTGTGCAAAGATGATTATTTCAAATAAATAAATAAGCTTTGTATTTGAAGGCAGCTGTGAAATTAACACTGACCTGTACTTTAGGAGTTGTAGCAATTTTGTTTCACAGAATTTTTTTTTATTTCTGTGGTTTCCATGGCAAAATATTCTACTGAAAACAAAACAACGGCCTGAGCAGCCTTTAACAAAAATCAGATCAGCAGTTTGACTGCACCTTGCTAGGAAATGTCTGCTGGGTTCTGTTTGACAGGAGCAACGCAGCTGTTGGAGAGCTGTAGACAAGGACGTGAGCCCAGAACATCTCGCCTTTGAACTTCAGTTGATACAAAATAAGAGCTGACTATCCAGTGAAGTTCCTTCTGCAATGTGGGCTCTTCTGAGCCTGCAGAGACAGCTCTGAATCTTTCCAAGAAAGCTTCTTGTGAACAGGTTCTTTGGGAGCAGTTTATGCACAGGCAGAATGCTTGACTTGGTGAGGATGCTGGGTTCTGAGAGAAACCAGCTCATCTTTCTTTGATGAAGATCTAATTTATAACAACCTGCTTGAGCTTAGAGGCTCTTGTAAACTTCGGCATAGTGCAAAGTTGAATAATGAAGCCAAGCTCATTCTGATTTCAAAAAACTGCAGTTTCTTGGAAGTTGGGAAATTTAGGTTTCTTCTATCAAAGCTGAAGCACACATTTCTGCATAGATATTCCTTATATATTTTCTGTCATTCCTGACTTTTACTATCAATTAACTCATCTTTTACCATAATGTAATACATATATATGTAGAAGAGAGGTAATTTAAGTCGAGATGAAGACAATAATGGGTCTTACAAACCTCTTATATGCACAGATATCCTTCAGTTTGCTCAAAGCCTTAGAGTTTACAGCAGCAAAATCTTCTTAAAAGCTTCTTATTGGCTTCCTCTACAAATAAATTAATTACATGGACACTCAGATTTGTTTATATGGAGATATAAAAAGAATGTACTTTGGTTAAATTGGAGTATATCTTCAGAGCATGTTTGGTTCTGGAATAGTTGGGAAAAATGATGAGTTAGTGGCTGCTCAGTACAGAAGACAGTAGAATAATTCTTTTTTGAGAATGTATTCATTAATACAGAAATAAATCTTGTTCCATAGCTGTAGAAATAAAGAAAAGAAGCGCAATCTCTTGAAATTACAGACTATGTAGTCTCTCTGTAGCAACAGCAGGCCCATTTCAGGGTCTATTAAGAAGAGACGCTCATGAATCTCCATGATTTATTGTATTTTTCACCACATATAAGACTTTCCTTTTCTAAAAAACCATGAATTTGTGACACAGAGATGCCAGCTGCAGCTCTGAATGGTGGATTTGGATCTGTAGATCTGAAAGCCAGATCGGACAGCCCCAGGCAGCTTCACACCCCGGTCTGGACCTTTCCTTTTCCCCTTCCAAGTAGCTCCAGCTGCAGTAATCAGTGCTCAGCTTAACTCTTTCAAGGCTCCTAATTCTCCACAGGGTTTGTTCCTGAAAGTAAATGATCCAAATTGCTTTTTTGGATATTATGACTCTAGAATTCTCCTTATTCAGATTTAGTTGGATCTTAGGATTTTAGGAGTAAGAAGCTGACTTTTGAGTCTTGCACTGGACATAATCAAGATATTAATTATTTGCATCACTATTAGTGCAATTTAGTTTCAGAAAAAACAGCTGTGTATTTTTAAACTGCAATAACATAAAGCCAGAAAGTGAGGAATTAAAGTAAAACATAAATGAAAAGTAACTGAGAGCATTCTTAAAAAAAAAATAACCCAATGACTCTTCAATATGTGTGTGTATCTGTGTGTATCCATGTGTGCATGCACAGAGATGATACCATACCTCACACAGGATTGCCATTGCCTATTCATTCATTAGAGGTGATTATTTTTAATTTTTGTCCCCGCTGACCTGTAGGCAGATGGTTAGCATGAATGCCATTTTTATCTGGACACCAGATCTGGCCAGACCACAATCTGTTGGGTTTGATCACTAAACTGGCAGCTGCATTACAGACCTGCTCTTTTCTGTTATTGTCTCCAGGGACTGCAGATTGGATGCACTGAATGTGAACTTCTGCAAAACATGGGGCTTTTTGTCATTTTCACTTTGCTTTCTTTTTATGACCATCCGGTAAATATCAGCACAGTTAAAAGCTGATTGAATCAAACTGTACCAAAAAAGCAATTTTAGCTGTAAAATTATTTTTTGCTTATATAAAAAGCAAGAAAGTAAATGAGGCTTTAAAGAACAAATATACATGTGCATGTCGATATGAAAAGGCAATTCAATGAGTTCTAAGTTGGAGTTTAAAAAATCTACATATGAACGCTATTCTTATCTAAAAACAGAGGACAGGGTGTTGTGGGACACATTTCTGAAAAGGACAAAAGGACCAAAGGCATTTTATAATGGTATGGTTTGCACATGGAGAACTTGTATGATCAGCAATATCAAGCACTTCTATATGACATAATTGCATGATATACAAAAATAGACAGAGATTTTTGTCCAACCTCGCTCTCGCTAAGGCTTGAGAATGTGCATAACTTTAAACATATGAGCATTATCCGTATTACAAGATATCGTATACACTATATTGATTACATTTTTTTCTAAGTGTGTGGTGTAAATATCAGTTTTATCGGAGTTATTTTTATATTCTTTTGCTATTTCTTAGTTTGGCAAAAAGATTTAAAGCATGGTGGACGTGCTGCCTTAGTAAAGACTGAAATGTCTTCTTTAGCTGTTCTCTACTCAGATTAAATAAAAGAAAAATTTTGTTTTAAATATACTGATTGCTATGTTTCATTTAAAACTGTCAGAATAAATTAAATAATTTGTATCTTAATGCATAAGGCATCTATTCATCACAGAGAGCAATTATCCTCCCTTTACAGATGCAGCGATGTCTAATCCAGATTTTTTCTATGGTGGCTGTCTGATGTTTCTCACAGGAGAGGGATGCACATAAATAGTTCTTGCAACACAAAGAATTTCACTTGTTACCATCAGATTGTGTCACAAGTAGAAGTCAGAGACAGGGTCTATAATCTTACAGGTTTAGATATATTTAGGCAGGGTTTAACTTTAATCAAACTGTCATTTACCTTACCTACTTTTAAAACTTATCCTATTTGCATTCCAGTGTTGCACACATAGGTAGGGAGACACAAATGAAATAGATTATATCTAGTTAAATGCCATCAGAAAGAGTAAATTCTTTTACTTTTTAATTTCCACACTGGTGAATAGTCCGCTGAAAGCCAGACAGGCTGTTCGGGTTCCTCTACTTTGAGCTAAGAAAGGAAGAGGGAATCTTGTCTTGCTCAACAGACTCCTTATGCATTTTTCCTTTTAATATCATAGATTAAAATGAATACAAGCAGCATAAGAAACAGCACCCTACAAAGTCCTTTTTATGCATTATAGTCAGATGCTCTTTCACTTAATGCTCCCTCCTGATGCTTTCCTGGTCAGTTGTACAGTAGGAGGGGAAGAGAAGATGCCAAATCCAGATCTTTCACTTCCCAGGTAATCACTGAACTTCCTAGAGAAAAGATTATTTTTCTGATGTTAGACATCTGCCTCCAATGGGGAATCAGTTTGACATAAGATGGTGAGTAAATACTTAACAAGAAAACAGTGAGTACAGGTAATTGCCTAGTAAGTTTGCCAACCTAATTTTGTTCTCCTGCCTCTCTCTATGTCTACTATTCATGTCATATTTAGAAAACTTAGTTGCCAGAATTACTTCCTTTACTGCAAGTAGAAAGAAAGAGATAATTTTAGAAGATGATTTATAACCCTTGACTCTCCACTCTGCAAATCCAGTTCTCTCTGGTCCTATTCCATATGAGAGAATTAAAGATTCAGTGCTGAGATTTTGCCATCCTCACTAACAATCTAGTGCAGTTTGCTGTGTTGCATTGCAAAAGTGTACGAGAAAAAGACACGCAAAAATAGATGACACAATGGAATTTAAGGCTACAAAAAGCGTCAGTCATCGGGGTGATTAAACAAGAGAGTGTGTATGACAACAGTTAATCCTAATGAAAATTTTCTTTCTGTGGTAGTAGAAATAGGTCCATGTGAAAGGTTACTCACAGACCAGTCAAGAGAGCACACAGTTGTTATGCCCTGGACAACAGAACTAGTCCTGTGCTTTCAAAGCTCTTTTTAACGTCAGCAGTCAGCTTTAACAACCTGTTTATAGCCCTGGGAATATCCGAGGTAGACCTGTTATGAGAAAAGTATATTTTATATTTTCAGAGATGGACTTTAATGCCAGGAGCTTGTGCAGGTGGTACCAGAGCAGCATGGCTGGGCCCGCACAGCCAGATGATTGGCACACACAGGCTTAGAAGAAGATGTAAAGACACTGCCAAACACGTTACACTCACCCATGTGCTGCTTACATGCTTTGGCATTGAGAGCCAGAAATCTTTTCCAGTGTTTCAGCAAATCTATCATGCTTGCCAACTTTTAAAATTCAGAAGTGGACCCTGCCTCTCCAACTGCCATTTTTTAAGCGAAAAGAAATACCTACCAGAGGACTCCGGTGACTACCAGTGACTCTGAAACAAACACGAATCGTGTGGGATTTGCTGTGCAAGTGCATATGGTGTGTGGACTGCATGTCCAAATGCATCGTGATGTATCAGAGTTCCTGCACACGTGAGACAGGATTGCTCTGTGGCCTCACCTTAGATTACACCTAGCCTTCAGAAGTGTTCAGTACATAGGGACAAAACACGCAAATGTAATAGAGTTGGCAAGAATAGAGTTGGCAAGAATAGAGTTGTAGCAGATCACACAGCAGAAGCTTTCTGAGTATTTCTGGAAACAGGAATTTTTCTTTTCTTCTCGTTTTCCAGGGGAGGAAATGGCACTTCTCAAAATAGAAATTTTCATCATCATATAAGATAATAAATTCTTTGACTCTTTTTGACTCCCAATATATCTAACAAAATGAAATGCACCTAAAGACACAACCTTTGTTTGGAGGTTTTCAGCCTGAGAAGCCTGAGAAGCCATATTTTCACAGAGTTTGAAGTCACTTCAGGCAAGGAGAGAGAAGACGAGACTGTATTCAACCTTAGGTCTAGCAGCAATGATTTCTACTCTTGCATTGTAGTAATAAGCCCCATTACTTGTCCCAGGACATTTCATGAGATGCAAAAATATTGGTGGGACCTTTCCTCTAAGCCACATCCCTGCTGGCACGGGCGGGGCTGATACCATTTGTACCACACACCTCAGCAGTGACAGGCAGTGACCTCCAGTTGGACACAACTGAGGATTTCGTCGGAGCCCCCTGCCAAGAGCACCCATCATCCCCCCTCCTGGCCCTAAAATCTTTCTCACAGCTCCTATTTTATAACAGCTGTTAAAGTTCGACTTGCTGTCACATGAAAGAGAGCAAGCACACAAGAGCAAGGGCAGCAAACTGAAATATGGGGGTGTTCAGGAAAAAGGTGGGTAAGAAAGAGGAAATTCATTAAATGAAAATCTGGCTGCTGCAAAATCTCTTAGTACATTAACCCAGCATGGGGTCTGAATCTCTGTTGCAAGGCCCTGACTGTGTCCACTGTTGCTTCATTACTATTTTATTGATTTCAGAGGGGAATATAAATCCAAGCAGCCTGAGTGCCTCAGCAAAACACAGGGCTGACAAAGTTAATGTGCTAAAAGAAGGGTCATTTTGGAATCCAAACTGAGCTAAAGTGAGTCTATAATGTACTGTAGTTTGTCTAAAAGGCATCTCCATTTAAAATTATGGTGTGTTATCATTTTCACCTCTTCCAAAGAATCTGAAGAACATGGGACAATATAAAACTTCGTTTAAGCAGAGAAAACAGCATCTTGAAGCCAAAGTGATTGCATAGTTTCCCTAAAAAAAAGTTTTTAGCTCTAAAATCATTTAGCACTAGGGGAGTTTATTCTCACTACCAAAATCAAATCTCTACCAGTAGAGACCTATCACAAAGGTCCTCCCAATAAGCACTATTATAAATTGATATTAAAATTGGTATTGTTTAATTAACTAATATTATAAACTGGGCCACTCAGAGGGTTGATTGCCAATTTTGGGGGATGCAGTTGAAAAGTGTTTCTGCCAGTTTATTGCCTTTGCACCCCTGGGACTGCTGAGCTCCCACTTCAAACAGAGAACAGAATTCCTTTGCCACTCACTAAGCAGTGCATCATCCTTGAAGTCACTTAGCTGGGTCCTACATACACAAAAAAATTTAACATCCAGATTGCTGCAAGAAAGTGAAGGAGGTTTGGCATTTTGACACCAAACACTGATAGTTTTGTGAACACATGTGTGAGTTTTCCTGTGGAAAGGAATGCAGAACTAGAGGAGTTCTTGTGGCTACTGAGCTGGAGGTAAGTACACTATTTTCCATCAGTCGTTAACCTCTTTACCCTCTGCCTTTGCTCCAGATGTTTCCTTTCCTTCCTCAAACTTCTAAAGTGAAGTAGCAGCATGTGAGAAACCCTGCAACAGGAGAAACTGGTGGAATCCAATGTACAAAGAGGATCGTGTTATGTTGGGACCAATGCTCATATCTCAGCACAAACAAGTACATGAGATTTTATGTATTTATTCAGAAACGAAGCACAGGCACAGTGGCAGGCTCATTTGGTTACGGCACTGCACCTTTTCTTTAAGACCTTGGACTTAAACTGTTGCTATGTAAGGCTTAGCAAAATTCTGTAGCCAGCATACATGGAATAAAACAGCCCCTGCAGCATCTCATTCTGTCTCCTAACAGGTTTAAGAATGCTTTAAAAAGCCTTTGAAACTATTTATTTTTTCTTAATTGAGGTCCTGGCAGTCATATAAATGCACATCCATTTTTTAACCTGGACAAGAACTTGGTCTCATCTACTTCTAAGTTCCACTGTTTAATCACAAATCTGCATTGAAAAACGTTTTTGTGTTTCTGTTTTGAATTTCCCATCCTTTATACATCCTTGTTCTTAGTCCAGGAAACAGGAGTTTCTATTTGTCTTCCCTGGACTTTTGTTTTCAGATCATTTTGATTTTCAGAACATATAATTTTACAATGTTCCCTCTGATTTGTGTCTTTTTAAAATATTCATGCCTTTTTATTACTTTTGGTGAGAAATATTTTTTAGGCTTTTGACCACTACTACTGATTTTTTTTACTCTCTTGCTTTTGCGATAATACTTTCAGGACAGAGGAGGAGGAGAGAAAGAGAACAGAGCCACACTTTTGAATTGCTCCCTGAAGGACCCTCTATTTCTCCATCCCCTCTGTAGGAAAACCTACTGAAATCTTATGAGATTTCTTCCCTACAGCTGTATTTGAACACAGGTTTGTATTGATGTGTGTAAAACGATGCCCAAAAAACCCTAAAGTCAAAAGATAAAAGAAACAGACAAGCTTTCCAAAAGTGACAGGCTGAATTAACCAGACTCTGACAGGAGTTGTGCATCAAAAAATCCAAAATAAATGTAATGAAAGGAATCTATATAAACTCCTTCTTGCATATTTTAATTTTAAGAACCATTAAAGAAAATAAAACCGTGCAGAATATATGCATTCAAAACCCCATAATTTAATTCTAAAAGACTGTCAAAATTAAGGAAGCCTAAATATTAAACTAAATGAAAATTACATAGCAAGCAGTAAAATAATTTAGCAAATAGTTTTGTTTCCGCAGAAATCACACATGAAATTGGAAATACAAATGAGCATAGCTCCGTAACTATTGTTCTGGTCCTCATTAATGCATCATGTGATATGACAAAATATAGAGAGTTTTATTGATTTTAACAGGAAAAATGTACTTATACTACATTTAATTCAGCTATTCCTCTACTATCCATGAGTTACCTCCATGTCCACTGTATGTAAAAATACATGTAGTGATGGTTGTAAAAAGTCTAAAAATAATGTAAACTTTTCAAAATTTAAGAGAAGTTTAAAATCTAAAATATCTGCGGAAGTACGTCCTCTGAATATGTCTTCCTATTCTTTCTTTAAATCCTACTCATTTTCTTATCCTTCTTCCCCCTTCTCCCACAGGGAAAAAAACTCAGGAGCTGGGTTTTTCAAAGATCATAACGGAAGAGACAACTCTGCTATTAATGAAATAACTAAGTGGTTTTGAAAATGCCATTCTAAAAATCAGGAGGAAAACCTTAGATTCATAAATACATAAACATGTCTGAGTAAAGAAAAGTCACTGGAAGCCCAAAGGAATTTGGATATTGAATTTTATTCTTAAGAACTCGAATAATCAGACTGGCTAACTGGAGAAGTGTAAACATCTTTTTAAATTTGCCTGTTTTTCCTAAATTTGTATTTCACTTGTTTAAGCCACACAGAGTGGTTCTCATTAAGTTCTGATCTTTTTCTTATACATAAAAAACATCAGCATTTATTGTTGCTGTGCTTAATGAAACCTTGGTAATACCTCTGGTCAGGGTCAGTTGCAAGGATAAAAATTCTGTTTCCAAAAGCTGTATGTGCCCAACAAGATCTGTTTCCCAGCTAATTACATGAAAACTGCACACAATGGCGCTCTCCTGTGTAACTCACACAACATTGCAATCCATCATCATGGACACTGGCTGTGTATTTGACACTTCCCAGCATGAACTGTGGTATCTGAGACCTAAAAGAGGCAGTGACTGAACGTGGAATTAAAACAAACAAAACAGAGCGCCTCCCAGTTCTGCATCAAGCTGTGAACGCAGAGCAGGCCACAATCAAATGTCAAAAAGTCAGTGCAATGAAATACATATGATCCCACTAAGGAGAAGGATATTCAGCAATTTTTCATGAGTTTTCTCCTTCTTTTCCACTGGGAATCATCTGAGCAACTCAAGCCCTAGAGTGAAGCCTATGAACCACTGGTGTTTAGTGACCATCTGCACTAGTAGTTCCATTATCTGTGGTTGGAGATTGATTTTCCTTTTCCTTGTGTGTTCACTTACCCTAATGCCCCAGAGTCTGCAATGGAGCCAGTAGCATATAATGCAAAGACAGCTTTTAAGACATCAAAAGTGAAAGCATCAGGAGTATCACCATATTCTGAAACTTTTGTAGTAGCTTTTTGTCTAATCCTATTGTAACAGGAATCCACCGATGGTGACTAGGCCCCTCCTTTATGAAGCTTAAGTACAGAGCTCAGAAGAGCTCTGCTTTCCTCAGAGGAAGGCGCAAAAGTCTGCTCTATATGGCTCCTTTATGAAGAGGGTGCCAGTCTTATTTGCACCAATTTCATATCAATTTCATACAGGACCAGTAACCCAAAAGGCAACAGAGGACACTCATTTGGATTTGGAGTCTGGGAACCAGCAGAAGGTTGTCTAAGAGTTCCAGACCTCAACAACTCTTTTCAGTGGTGTGAATAGTACATTCAGAGTTGGGTCAAGTAGTATTGCTATTCCTAAGCCGTTGTCAGTGATTGCTGTAATTCCTCTTAGGAAATGTTTCTTTTTTCCCTCAGTTACATGCCAAAGGTCCCCACAAACACCAGGGAAAATGAGCTCATTAATTGACTATATAGGAGAACTGAAACTGGTGGGGCACACAGACCAGGTTGTAGAAAGGGCTTGACATGCAGCAGCTGCCATTGTTTCCAGCAAACTGGTCTTAGCAGGACCTGACGGATGCAAGATTTTTAAGAATCTGGATACCTATTTAGGTACCTAAAATGGGATCCAAAGCCTACAAATCTGTCTCTTTGTATCTAGTCAGTTTAACTATTTAGACATTTCTTCTTTTTTCACCCCCAAGAAAACCCCACAAAACAAAACCACGTGAAGAGTGGAAAAGTGTGGCCTTTCAAAATGCTACACAATGTTCCCCGAGAGACCCATAAGAATGCAAATCTCCTTCCTGTCTGTGCCTAGAAAGCACCTCCTACACACCTGAGACTCTCAAATTGCTTCTCAGCACTTTTGAGACTATAAAGGCACTTGTTGGCCTATAAAGACTATACATGGAAGAACACAAAAGAAAACAGGTATCAATTATTATGCCACTGATCATATTGTGCATTCTTCATCCATGGTCTCCTGCTCCATGAGAGTCACACCCTGATAATATACATCATTACTATCTCTGTATAGTAGATGTATGATAATATTTCCATTTAATGATGGAAATTATAAGTGTTGCTTGAAATACAATAAAAATGTGGCTTTTTTATTGATCAAAATTTAAGGTATAAATAAGAATTACAAATATTAATATATTCATAATTAGATTTTCCTCCAGTTTTCTCTTCACAATGTGACCTAGTGATGCTCTCAGAGAAACAGGAACCTAAGTTTAATACATTCTCTCACCTCTAAACATTTAGAACATGCTTTTTTGCATCATCTTCTCGCTTTAACCGTTGGTACCAAAGGACACTGCTGTCCAGACCTTAAATTTATATAATTTAACAGAAGTGGAGTGATTGTAGTGTACAAAACACCCAAAAAGTTAGTGAGAACCTGAGTTTCTGGTCCAGTAATGGCTAAAGCCTCCTAAATCAGGAACAAAGATCTAAATCAAATCCAGATCGACCACTACTGCCTCTGCCAGCAGAGTATTCTCTCAATGTTCTTATTACATCTTAAAAACAAAAAGGGAGTGCAGTTAAATTGAAAGGCTACCTTTTTTTGTTTGATAAGAAGGAAATATTTTGGTTTCAGTGTATATAACTCACCTGTGGAACTCATTGCCACATGTCAACATAACAGGATTTTTAAGGAGTTTAAAGTTCTGAATAGTGACTAGGAACCTCACAGATGCATCACACAAGATATGTAATATATATATAAGGGACATAAAAGAGCAAGCTACTGCTTTCTTCTAACTTATAAGAATTAGAGGGAAAAAAATCTTTCACTTTGGGAGGGTTGGGGCATAACTGACCATTGATTTTCTTGTACCTTTGTCTGAAGCACTGGCCACTGTCAGAGAAGAGATGCTGGGTGAAGCTCAATCATTTAGTTTGATCATTACTTTGGCAATAAAATATAGCAAGTAGAGTAAAACAGATTTTTATTTTTAAATAGATACTTATACAACAAAGAAGAATAGTAGCTACACAATGCCTAAGTCAACAAAATAAAATTCCATAGACTTGTGAAATTAAATATTTTTATTTTTTTATGAAATTTTTCTGACAGACAAGGGACAGAAATAATTTTTGTTTATTATGCTTATAATTTCTTTCCTGGTTTTGAAATATAAGAAAATCAAGAACTTTCAAATATTGAGCTTTCAAAGGTTTTTTAACCATCTGACTTGGAGTAGATATTTAAAATTAGATCCCCAATGTCCTGTGTGAGTGCTTTAAGTACAATCCCAATTTCTTGTGTTAGAGCTCTTCTCTTTCCATAAATATTTAAACACTAGCATACAATAGTGAAATATTTATGATAAATTTCAGTGATAAAATGTTAAACCACCCTTTAGTTGAATAATAAAGGATCACTTATTTTTATAAGTATATTTAGTGGCCATTATCTACTAATTATCAGTGAGTTCATTAATTTTAATCAAATTCCAAGCTTCTCCCATTTTTCCCTTTTCATGTTTGCTGAAATTTGTACTATTTTACAACAAACTTCTTGCAAAAACAAAATATCCCTTCAGAAAACACCTAACAAATTGTATTGCTACACATCCTATATAGAAATCATGTGTAGAATTTAGGCTATAAAGGAGAAACAGGAATCTTTTCTTCCTCGTGTTTAAAACTGATTTCATACATTCATCTATTTTAACAATGTAAGAGGCAGTTGAAAGAGAGTAGATTTAGGTTAGATATTAGGAGGAAATTCTTTACCACAAGGGTGGTTAGGCACTGGAACAGGATTCTCAGAGGAGTCTTGGAGGTCCCATCCCTGGAAGTGTTCAAGCCCAGGCTGGAAGGGGCTCAGAGCCACCTGTGGAAGGTTTCCCTGCCCACGATGAGGAGGTTGGAACAAGATGATCCATTATGTTTCCTTCCAACTTGGGCCATTCTATGTATCTTCTCAAATAATATTTTCTACTTAATACTGTATAGACCAATAACTTGTAGCTGAATATAGCACAGCTTTTGGCAAGGTTTATAGCCTTTATTTGATAACCCCAGGAAACACAGAATCCACTAGGAGTCTGTTCCAATAGCTAACCACTGTCAGAAATGTGCCTTCTTTCTCATGTGGAAGGTATTAACACGTGCAGAAGAGCTGAGATAGCCTATTGCTATGGCAAACTTCAGAACTCATGGAGATAGAAAATAGCATTCTTATGTGTGTAAATAATTGAAATCTGAATTCTGTCCTCTTAAAATGTAGAAGACATAAGAGCAAGTGGTGTAGAAAGAATTATTTTTTCCTCTGAAACAGTCTTTTACACTAGAAAATGATTAATGAATTAATAGCAAGCAAATGGGTCTTGTGGCTAATGAAGCCTTGGGAATGCAAGTAGCACTGCCTGACTCACACATATCCACTGTCTGCATTTTCAGCACAATAGACATTGATGAACAGCCGGTATGAATTTACCTAACAGAGACCCTCACCCATACATGTGCTTTATAGGCATTCGTTAGCATGGGGAGAGTGTCGTACATGTTTCACATTGGATTCTTCCCTCAAAGACAAGGCCCTGAGAAACAGAGGGTTCTTACCCTAATTAGCTCACCAGAAGGGTGCATCCTTTCTTCATTACAAGAAAAAAAAAAAATTAGTGGAGGGGGACACAATTCTCCAGTAGTTACAGAAAGAGTAGCTGCTTGGCTCTTGTCATTTACACCTAGCAGTAAGAAGGAATATTGAGGAGAGCAAGGTTCACCGTATGTGCTCTCAGGTGTCTGCCCCTTGCCTGACCGCAGTGAAGTTGCCATAATGTAAATGTCAGTCGTGTGGTTGAGTTCATATCCTGCTGCCCACAGAAAACCACATAAAAATAAATATGCATGCTATGGAGAATAGCACTTTGCCCTTTGTGAATTCCACAAGTGCTGCTTTGCTGGTTTTGCAACCCTGTGGCTGTGTATTTTTTTGCAGATTGTGAGGGAAGTGTTCCTGAGCCTCTCACGGCTTCCCCTTACACTTCTAACTGACTGGGAACATCTTGACTCAATCATCCCCTTAGATCTCAGAGATCTTAAGGAACTTGGCAAGCTGTCCCTCATGCCAGCAGATCACAGTGCGTAGCACTCCTGAATTTCACAGCACCCCTCATTCTTTGTTGTGAATATCTTTCTTGCACCAGCTATGATTTAAAAAGTGGTGTGCAAACTGCTGATTGTTTATATAAACATGGACTGAAATTGATCCAGAACAATTTCCTATGTGTTTTATGAGTTTGGCCTCTGAACTGGAAGCAAACATGAATGAAATACAGTGGCTTGCCCAGGGAAGGATCATCCTGCACTGATGGCAAATGTGTGGCGACAGCCAGGGGAGTTAGAGAATGGGACGTGTCCAGGCTGACAAAGTGTCCCTCACTACAATTTGGCGAGTAATTACAAATTCAACATAACATGTGAATATTAACTACCTAAAAGAGAGTTCATGAAGCACATACCTCCATGGTTCTCCAGGTACAGAGATCTTCTTAAGAAAAGAGTAAAAATTTGACTATTATGCAGAATGTCTGTAAGCCTAAAGAAGAGAAAGGTCCCTTTTTCTTCTAAGACCATGTGTTTCTACAGCTTCTCTGAGGAACACACAGCTGTTTGGCTATGTTGCCATTTTGCCTGATGAGTATTCAACTGCCTGGCAGAGCTTGTGGGCTGAGGCCAAACTTTGCTGCTACTGGTGTTTACTGTATTCTTTCTAAATTCCTTTTATGAACTATTTTACTGTGTATGCAATAATATTCTGCTTTGCTTGAAAGATTCCAGGAGCTTTATTTTGCCTTCCCATCCTCCTAATGGGAGGAATGCTGGTAGTAAAGGTCACATAGCCTTTCCCCTTTAATCTTCAGTTGAATAAAATGTAGGAAGAAACAGGAGAGGTAAGGAAACAGGGAGACAGAAAAGAAAAGTTGCAAAGGAGAAAAAAATAAAATGAAACAGAAAATAAATAAATATGAAAATGAAATTAAAAAGGCAAAAGAAAATACATGGCAACAAAGTTGAAATACAGTTGCGTGCCTGTTTAAATTCTAAAATTACTCCACAGCCTCATAATAGGATTAATAGGTTTCAAAGGACTAATAATCACTAGTATGACTGAATGCCTTTAAACTGGCTCTGCTTAGTCAACCTAGGAGGACTTTCTGCTCCCCTGATTGCCATACACACGATCCCTTTCTTTGTGAGCTCTAACCTTTCACGGGTCATTTTTCTTCATGCCTTTCTCTTTGCTTTCCTTCTCTGAACTCTAAAGCTTCTCTTTTCCTCCATGCTCTGAAGTCTCTTTCCCTCACTTTCTTCTCCAATTCCCCCTTCTCTCTGATACAGAGACATAAACGTGCTGCCTGAGCACTTTACATGGGTACTCCTGAGAACTTCCCTATGAAGATGGCTCTAAACTCCATCACAAAGACTAAATTCTGCTAGTGCCATAACCAAATACCGCAATTTTCTCCAGTCTAGTGGAGCTTTCCTCAATGCAGTGTTGGCCTTTCATGTCACTGTTAGTTGTTTGACTTTGGCACAAATTGGATGAGGCAGAGAAGGTCTACTATTACTCAAATCCCGCTGCCTCACAATCAAATATGAGGTCTCATTAAATTCCTCTTACAACGCTGGGTTTGGTAGCTTCCTTATCTCTAGTAACCAGGCATTTCTCCCAGTTGTTATTAAGCTCACTTACAACCATTGGTAAGAAATGCTGAAGTCAAATTGCATATTTTATATGTGAAAAAATTACATGCTGAGCTCAGTTCTGTCTGTAAGGAAATGTACTCTTAAGCAAGCTTTGCTGATTGCACATAACTCTTCACTTTTCTGGCATTAATTCATTTTCTGAAAGCCTGAGCAACAATCTAAATGCTTAAAGACCCACCTGGATGGGCAGAAAAATGACAGGCACATGGGACAACCACTTCTGAACCAGGATTCAAAAGTGTGCCTATCCTAAAAGGAAAAGAATCAGATATATCCCCCATTTACTTCACTGAACTGAGTGCCAGAACTTTTTTGTTTTCCTTTCCCAACTCATCAAACTTTGAAAACCATTTTAATTTTGCAGGTATGGCACTCGCTTTTCCTAATAACAAGCATTCAGATGCAGATAAAAGCTTCAAGCGCTTTTATTCTTTTATTTAGTTGCAATTTGTTTGTTTAATTCTTCATGGTCTTTGCAGTCTATGAACTGATGCACCATTCTCCTTTTGCTGGTCTTAAGATTCTTTAAAAACAAATATATCAGGCTCGTTGAGATTCCCCAGGAAGTAGGTAGCAAGTAGATGGTAGGTTCACAGAGTGACAATTCACACAGTTCTGCTTGATATGAATTTAAACACAGGACACTGAAGTTAACAGTTTACAGGGCCTCAAAATTGAGCTACACAGCTCGTCTCGTGAGGAATGAGCTGTAACACCCCTACATCCAGCTCAGGAAGTCAGTCAACCTTAGGTTGTGGAGGCCTGGAGCATATGCAAATGAGAAATTATTCTGCCCTTCCTGGTCTTTATATTCTTCCTCCTGTGGCAGGTAGACTACTGAGCTGAATGAACTTTTGACCTGAACCATTACAAACCCATTTATATTCTGAGGCTCTGTAGTGCCCTGGACTCCCCTACACGCTGGGAATTCTCACTTTTCTTTCAACCTCTTCCCAGATACTTTGCATTGACCAGGTGTTCATGGATTTTGGAAAGTGTTTGAATTAACTTAGATCTTAAATGGACTTTCTAAGAATATTTGTTTATAAGTAAGTTGTTTCATTGACCAAAATGCCATGAGACTTTCCTAGTAATCTAGTAAATTTGTATATGTCTGAGCAATTAAAAAAGTTGGGATAGACATCCCTGAGAATAATTCTGATGTACGGTAGGGATCCTTTACACCTAATTTCTAATATCAGATGTAAGATACAAATACAGCCCCCCTTAACTGATGGCCTGGCAGTATCAGTTGCCTCCATTTGTGCTTGCTTTCCTTGGCGCTGCATAAGAGTAGTACTTTCCTTTCCTTTTTTCAAAAGAACTGACATATTTCTGAGCGAACTTAAATTAAAAAAATTTCTGAGGTACTTGATATTTCTTTTTCGATCTGAGCAAGCTAAGCATTTATGCAGGAGCCTTAGCAAAAAATAATAAATAAAAATCCCATATGTTACTCTTAAGGACAGAGGTTTTGCTATACCTTTCCATACTTCATTCCCATGCCAAGTACAAACCAAATCTATATAAATGCACAAATACCACTACAAAATCAAGGGGTTTGACACACAGAGAAATGATAAATCCTGCTCTAGAAGCAGTCAAATGACTCAAAGATCACTGATAAGAAGCAGGCATTAAAGGCAGCACATCCTTGCCATACACCAACAAGATTTTCCCTGCTGGGTGACCTACCTCAACTAACTGTCAAAAAGAATTAGTCTCAAGGGAATGTTTTGCTTATAGATTTATAAATGTTGACAATAATCCTAAATGGATGTTAGGGGAATTGACAAATCTCAGCATTTTTCTTGATGTATGTGTGCCTGGGGGAACTTTGGAGGCCCCAGCATTCATTAAAAAGAAGCAAGCCATTGACAGCTGACAGGGAAAGACAGGTAGCATAGCTAGAAAAGTAGAAGCTATTTGTTGACATAAAATTGTGAAGCATAACCTAATAATCTAGTATTTTCTTCCACTGTTGTTTCTAGGCTCACTCAAAGTGTACAGACCATATAGCCCAGTGTGCTTAGTGAAACAATAAATCTGCTTACTCTATAAATGGCTTTATTGTCAAAGTTTGAACGCTCAGGAAAATAATGTGGGCCAGATTAAAGCCGGAATTAGTGCTTTAGTAAGGATCTGGGGGGCAGCTGAGGGATGTATTTTTGTTTTTTCTCTGTATGCATACATGTTTTTTTTTTCCCCAGAGGTCACAGCACATGTTAAAACAGCATCCTCTGGAAAAGAGTTCTGAGCTTTGCTCAGTCTTCTTATCTTGACAGAAGTGAAAGAAGGGGAAAGAAAACAAATGAGGAAACTCAGAAGTTTGATTCTAATTTTGTGTTTGATTTTGAGCTAAATTGTTGCTGAGACCACTGACAGGGAAACTTGCAGAATTTACCCAGGAGTCTGAAGAACAGCTTTGATTAATTTTCCTTGATAGTGTATTAATTACAACTAGCTTTTCTACCTAGCGGCCTTCCACTTAAATATGATTTGATAGCAAGCGAAAACTAGAAAAATATGACAATCTGAGATATCATTTATGGATTTTTTTCGATAGTGAAATGAACAAAAATACTGAAAAATAGAATGGCAGTTACTTCTGTCCTATTGAGAAATAATACTTCCTAAAGGTTTTAAAGAACATCTTCAGAGATTGATTGCTAGGACTCTATAATCCAGATTACTGTGAGTATATTTGTAAGTGCATTTGAAAAGAGTGAGATACTCACACGGTTATACATAACATCTCTAGGATGGAAATGTCAGCACATGTCTCATCTCCTATTTCCTACTGCCAGAGGGCACTTAACAGCAAATTTTGCAGTATTTCATTGAATCCAGTTTTAAACAAAGCAAAACAAAGGTAGCAACAGGTCCTCCAGCACCCCTGAGGCCCACAGTAACACATTTATTTCCTCTCTTCCACATTACCCCTTCTCTTAAGGAAAGTGGTTAAGTAGCAGTAGGAGTCATAGCAATAATACAGACCATGTCTCGTTATAGGAAGCAGCGTGGATGGAGACTGATCATACTTCTAATGTTGGAAGGCAAAATAAAAGACAACAACTACTTAGAGAGGAAGGAAATGGAGAAAAACAAATTTGGTGATTCTGGCCAACATTATATAGAAAGTCTATGCAAATCTGGGAAATAACTCAGATCTCTGAGTTTGTCCTTTGACACTATCTACGTGTGCTGCTCCAATCTCTTTTGTTGTTTTACTCCACCCTACATTGTATTTCTGACAAATATTAATAGAGTTTCTGTGTCCACTTCCCTTCACCGGGGTTAATACTCTACCCAGGCTGACCAGAGGTCTTGCAGCTGATATTCAGTGGGACTTTCACAGTTAATGTGCAGCAGAAAGAAACTACATATTATGTTTCTTTTTTTCCCTTTTTTTTCCTGAGAGTTTCTCCTCTATCACAATCATTTCTGTGATGTTTTCCTGTTTTTATCTGTTAACTATGTGTCAATAACTAAAAACAGTATTTGAGCAAAAGCCCTATCAAATCTTGACCATTTTTTCAGTGAGGCAATAATGTGTTTTTGAATGGAGCCCCAGATGTCTTTTTAGGATGCACTGTAAACTTATGTTTAATTTCCTGTCTACTACCAGCCTTAGTCCATCAGTATTGCCCTTGCTTTCATAGACTTCTATATATCATGGAATATTTGTATTTTGGATTGTTTTCGTCAAGAAGTAATAGCTTCCATTTTACAGGCTGACACTCAACATAGTGCAACACATACTTATAACTTCAAATTTTTTTTTGTGTTATTTTTCTGGTTTCAGCAATGCTTTTTTTCCTTCATCATGAGTGTACATATGGAGGCTGGTTGTAAAGAAATGGTCATAAGGGTAAAATCCCAAATTCCTAGTAGGTGGGTGAAGCACTTTACTTCTGTCACCACTGACCCACCCATCCGTACATCCTTTTTTCAGAGACAGAGTTCAGAGGCATCAAGGTACAACCTGGCTCAGCTGCCCATTCAGTTTAATGGAACCTAATGAGTTCTCAAACTGATGGATTTTCATGTAACTCCTGATCTTAGGAGGAAAATTAAGCTTTTAAGGAAAAAAAGTACGTAGTGGAAAGGTTTAGTATGTGTGTGTATATTGGAGAAGGATTTATAACAAGGCTGTATGCTTCACCTATTGTGTTAAATTGATAAGCTCTCACTGACTCGTATATTTTAGTTACTGCATCTGGCACACTCCATTCATGAGAACTTTGCCTCTTCTACAAGATGGTACCCATCTCATCTTTTGAAAGTAGGCCTCTGACTTAAGAGATTACTTCATCACTTGTAGAGGACAAGAAATATCCTCATTTGAAAATTGGTGGAGAACTACCTGAGGTGTCCGCTGGCCCCCGCTGATTGTAGTGGGCTTAAATATTTCCTTCTCCATCAGAAGCCTAAGTTAAACCAGCTATAGCAGTGTGAGATGTCTCCCACCAAACTGAGTGTTTGCTCTTTTTCTTAAGCAGAACATTTTTTCATCTCACCAAACTCTTTTAGCTTTGATGCTGTCTTGATTTGCCTCTGACAGATAACAGTCACTGGGCTACAGCCCCTGAAGCCCAATGTGAACAACTTCCTTGCTCCCACAAAATTAATTTCAGATGTTTTGTAGCTAAATGACATAAGAAATCATCTTCATTACAGGAGTAATTCATTATTAGTGGGCTAACACAAGGACCTCTGTGTCCTTTCAAGTCTTACATGGGCCAGTGGGGCAGGACTTCACCCGGAGTGAAGAGATGTTTGAATAGCTGTACCAGAACCAGGCAGCATCTGTGTATGAAGCAGTGAAACTGCAGCAGGCCCCAAGCCCCACGTATTTTGGATCTTAGGGGAAGCCCTTTGCCTCTGCTTTCACTGCCAGGAAAGCTTGGACACTTAAGCGTGGAATCTCATATTTCAAATTTAAAAAGGTAATCAGTGACAAACCTTTTTGTAGCTTTTTTGAGGCGAGAACACATTACAGAGAACAATCATTTGCAGCTCTATGATCCAGCTTTTAACTCCTTTCTCGCATCTCCTACTCATGATGTCTTGGCAACTGTTTCTGCTCCAGGAGGTATTTTTTCCTCCCTCTCCCACTCCCCCTGAAGTCTCTACACATGCCAGGAAATAAGCAGGCACTGCCTCCTCCATGCCCTGCCCCTCGGGGCAAGGAACCCCGGGCCAAAGGTGAGGAATGAATCCCAGGAGATTTCCTCGTGATTACCAAAGGTGAGTGATGGAAACGAGGGAACATTAGAAACGATTGCAGGAAACAGATATCGTTATCTTTCCTAGTTTCTCACAACAACAACAGTTACCTGGGGCACACCAGACATTTTACTTCATGTAGCAGCTAATTATCAGAGACTAGCAGTACAAATACTGACAGCAGCTGTAGCTTGTGAAGAGATCAGCCCTGGCTTGTGTTCTTTCCACCCACTATCTCTTCCAGACCTGGTTTGTAATTCAGGTTATATCACTTCAAAGAATTTGACCTTCCTCTCTGTCATCCAGCTGCAACACACTGAAGCAAAGGCAATGGGTTTACACTGAAGTGGAAGAGAAATCAGTTCATAGATTTAAATGCTCAAAGGAAATAGTTTTTCCTTCTTAGAAAATCATTCCCTATCTACTGCTAAAGGGTGCTGCCTGGAAGCACAGATGATCCATTTCTTCTACATACATAAAAGAAGGGTTTAGATGATACACAGGAGATGCTTTTTACATATTCAGCAGAATTATTCTCAGGCAAACATATTAGGTATCTACTGCTGCTGCAAACTAAAACCAGAAGTGTTAGTGTTTTGGATTTAACTGATTCAAATACTGCACAAAGAGAAACAGATTCCTCATTTCTGGGACTCACATGGTGAACAGCTAGCATGAAAGTTTGAATCAACACAACCTGCAGAAACAACGGAAGCATCACAAAAACACTTTGTGGGAGAGCAGGGAGGATGAATGCTGCAGATCACTATCTATGGAATCCTTAACACAGGATTTTATTTAAATAATTTTTTTTACCATTACTTTTCTAATTATATAATCCAGCACATAAAGGAGACTTCTAACATGAGGCTTCCCAGTATCTCCTGCTGAGTTACTGAAATCTGCCAATAACCTCCTGAATGCTGTGACACAAGAGTAGAACATTCCTCAGTGTGCAATTCCTACATGCAGAAACAGGAGTATTGATGTACATCTAACACAGAGACTGCCGAGCTGCTGCCTGTGGGCTGGTGGTGATCCACATCATTACCTCTGACCTGTAGACACACTTCCCATACGAGGTGTTTAAATTGAATGATAAAGGTGCACCGTGATTTTTGCTGATGACTGACATTCGTTCAGAATCCTAACAATTTGGGAATAACTATTTGAGACCTGTCATTGATCAGCTGTGAGCAAGATGCTTCACCTCTGCGTGCCTTTGTTTCCCTTCCAGCACCATCTGCTTTGCTTAATTAAAGCGAAAGCTCTTCTCTGTAAAGACCTTCCCTTCACAGGCATTTGTGAAATGCTTTTCACAGTGCACCTCCGAATTCATTCAGGACACAGAGCTGCCAAGCTAACATTGATTACTACTATTAACAATCTCTGTTTTAACTTGTCAGCTATGACAGCAGTATTACTAACAGCATAGGAAACTAGAATCCTAAGAAACAAAAAACCAACCAAAATTTAACATGAAAAAGGACTCTGTTCTGTTTGGGGTATTGCCTTTTCAATCAAATATAAAAAGAATCCTTACATCCAAATGTGTATGATAAACTATCATGATCTTCTGCAGATTGCTGTGGAGTGTAGCAACCTCTGGGTGTGTAGGATACTTCAAAGCACTTTGCTTCTCAAAGCATCATTTTTTCATACAGTCATTTGCATGCCGTTTTGCAGCCTTGTTTTTCATAGATTTTTCAAAATGCTAATTTTTGCCTACTCTGCTATAATCTACTTAGAGTTTGGGTGGGATCTTACACAAGCGATGCAAGGGATGTACAAGGGATAATATCTGGAAGAAATCAAAGGCAAAGGCTGTTGCCTAGTTTTAGCTGCAGAAATAAAGCTGTTTCAACGCAAGCCTAATTACAGTTTTGTGGTGCTTTGTCGAGCCTTGCTGATAAGTTTCCGTGGTAAACAGCTCTTTATTGTTCTTTCCGCATTCAGTCACCATGGCAACTAGCATTTTAGGGTTTGATCCTGAGAGATGCCAAGCACCTGCTTCTGTGACAGTATCTATGGGAGAAGAGGATTCGAGACATCCTGTAAGATCAGTCCTTTCAATGACAACAGACTCACTACAGGAAAGAAAAAAATAGAAAAGATATGAGGAAAAAAAAAATCTTTTGACGTGCCTTTTTGGAAGAAATTGTGAAAAAAAGTCACAGGTAAAGCCTGGCCCCAGTCATACCTTGCCAACATACACAGTATCTGACACTGCTCCTCATGGGTTTAGTGCAATACAAAACAAAACAACATAAAACTCACCTCATTCAAACAAAGCAAAGCAAAGCAAAACAAAACAAACAACAAAAAAAGAGGCCTAACGAGCCTAAGAATCTAACTCCAAAGGAAATGCAAGTCAGAAACAGAGCCTTAGAATGTCACTACCAAAATGTCGGGAAGATGAATTCCCTTTCATTCCTTGCCAAATCCTTCATTTCCTTCTTATTGTAAAAAAAAAGATATTGCTTGGGAGGTCAAATTCAGGTGATAAACAGCTGAGCAAATTTTCTATTTTAGCTTCTGAAAAATCCCTCTTTTGTCTTTCCTGCTTATGTTGACCTCAAGCTGTTTGTCAGAGCCTGGAGGAATCACTCAATTTAGCAAAGAGTAGCTTTTTTTCTGTACAGCTCCATTTCCTCTGAATTTATCTTGATGTCTCAGTAGGAAGATAGAAGGTTTGTGTCAGCAGTTAGCAGATAGTTTGAATGTAAGCAGGTGTGAACATACCAATTGCTTCCTTATCTGATGCTGCCTGAACAAGTTGGAACTAAGCAGGGAATGTCTTTCCTGCCCTCTGGTCCCTCGACAGCTGTGCTCTCCTGCTGCCTCCCCTGACAACCCTCTTCACCTGCCAGGGCTGCACAAGTTAGCTGCCCCACGATCCGCCCAGGCCAATTCTGCTGCCGTGCGCAGCATTGCTAACCAGGGCAATATCATCAGCTTGAGGGCAATGTTTTTGTTTTCTCTGCTTCAAAATATTGGTCCGGGTTCTGTGTAAATGCAGATCTCCACCTGAGGGGCACAGTCACCTCCATCTGCCTTAGCATGGTAGGAGCGAGGCAGCACTTCTTCAATGACATCTTAAAGGGAGTGGGTCACCTTCTAGGTGCTTTCATTTCTTGTTAAATGAAAACAAAAGCATGCTAGGTCTCTATTGGCAAGTCACCTCAATCAGTGGCCCGGCTAATTGGAACGGGGAAGTTATTGTATTCATGCATGTACAACATTGCAAATTTAAGCATATTGTTTTCAATTAGCCCTCAGCCAAAAAAAAAAAAAATTAATAAGATCACACTGTATAGAAAGAAGTAGTTTTTTACAAGCATATCTCCTGTTCATCTCTGTAAATATGCACAAGAGAAGAAATCAGTTCTTCAGATGACAATTTGGGGACATCTTAACTGCAGTCTCAGTATCTTGGTATTGCTTTTAGTGGTAAGGTTATGGTGAGGTTCAAGATCTTTATTACTTTAAAAGATTTTTCTCAGGACAATACTTTTTTTTTTTTTTTTTACCTTTCTTTCATGCTTTCATAGCCCAGGTGTAACAGCAACTGAAAGGAAAATAAAGATTAAGCAATGGCAGTATTGAAACAAAGTGATATGGGTTACATATAAACCATGGGAGATGGTTTAGTGGTGGACTTGGCAGTGTTAGGTTAACAGTTGGGCTTGATTTCAGAGGTTTTTTCCAACACAAATGATTCTACGATTCCCTCTGATGTGGGTCTACCAGTGTGCCACTGTTAAAAAGTACTTTCAGATAAAGTCACACAGCTGTCTACTAGACTACATGACTCTAGAAGTTTAGGAAGAAAGAGTATCTCCACACTTACAGTTAAGGCATGGATAGCTCTTGGTCCTGTACAGGGAACTATGTCTAAAGAACTAGCAAAGAATATGTGATGGGATATTTATAGTCATCCAGGGTTACCATCAGAGGACTGAGCTAAGATTCTTTGAAATATATGGAAAGACTGGCTTCACGACATTTAGATCAGGAAAATTTCACCAGAAATTAGCTGGAAAAAGGTCCAGTCATCTGGAGTACATTCCCTCTTCTGTCACCTACCTCACAGTAAAGTAATGTGTCACTATTTAAACAGCGTTTGCAAAGTACAGTCCTGAAAGAGATGAAATCCAGTGTTAAAAATGATAATGGAATTAGGTGTAGTTTAGGGTAGGAAGGCCAGGTTGGCAGCAAAAAACATGTGCTATTTTACATGTCGCTAACTTGCAGGTGAGCTGCTGATGGTCAAATTCTTCCCTCTTCGTTAAACCTGTTATAGACTGAAGTATTATTCATGTGTCAATTCAATGACTGGAAAAGCTACATATACAATGTACACAGAGCAAAATTGAGCATTAGAGTGCTACTATTAAATACAAATAAGATATGACTTAAAATAACTTTTGGCTCATCTTCCAGTAGAGAAATTCTTCGTCATGGAGCAGGATCACCTACATTATTAAACCTGATACAGTAACGTAGCTCTGCTAGAGAGTGTGCCACCACATACAATAACCCAGCTGCAGCACTGTTCTAGGAAAAGATGGGTAGGTATCCATCCATCTACACACAAAACAGTCACCCCAGGGTCTCTCTCTACCAAAAAAGATTGGCCCTTCTAGGGTCCGATTCATCTTATCCTTAAGCAGACTTCTAAAATAGGTTGAGGAATGCCCACAAGTGCCCATTTGATTCAAACAGGAGCCTATAATATGCAGAAATTTATGCACTAAATTTAAGGGAAACAATTTTTACCCTGAATGTCTAGTAAAGATTCTCTACAGTTTGGAACCAAAATTTTCCTTGTATTTTGAATTTGTGTAATATCTAGTAGACCTTAGCTCTAACCGAGGACTGATGCTTTAGCTCACTTAAGCAAAACAATACTTGAAATTCCATGCTGTTACCTGCCCAGTAGATTCAGGTGAACTTTTGCCTCAGTGCAAAGCTACACTGAGGCAATTTGTTAAGCGGGTATAGTCAGTCAGTATTACCACTTCACACTCTCTGCTAAAGTCTTTTCCAGCCACGACTGCTTTTGCTTTCTCCCTTCGTGAATGTTATTGCTTTGCAAACACTCTCTGTAGAAGGCTGCAGCAGCAATCAGTATATTTACTACTTTTAAAGTTATTACGTCATCCAGGCCACAGCCATAGCTAAAAGAAGGTTCCAGAATTATACCAAATGGATATAAAGAAAAATAGTTGTACTGCGGCGAATATCAGATAATTTAAATGTACAAAGTCCAAAGGTTCATAGTTTTAAGAGTTGCCCAAGTTCTTGTGAACTTATTTCATGCTGTGTACTTACACTTCTTTTTCACATCCATTTACCTCTTGCAGCTGCCTGTAGTCTTAGACAAAGTAGAATCATCATGACAGCAGTTCATATGTGTGTGCACATCTCTTTTTGTCCTGTTTTCTCTCTAAATATATGTTTATCTCTATGCCGAGCTATGCATCTGTTCTAAGTGTCCAGTGTGTGTGTGTGGAGAGGCCAATTTGCTGGTTATAACAAGTAAATGGCTAATATTTCCACTAACCCAGTGGTTAGCAGAGCTCTATTCTGAATCTTTTGTCAACTTTCATGATCAAACTGTAGCAGTTGATTTAGTTCTAGGAAGTACCTCATCTTTACTCTGTGCAAATTAAACACCAGCTGGATGTGTGAGATACTGAGTGACACCCTCCTCTGCAAGAATATGACCCAGCACTTGGAGAGGAAAAGAAAGATAAAAAGGAAAGGAGACAGAAATGTCATGCTGTTCTGTACACGGGGGGAACCTCACACAGCAGGTTGCAATCTGAACTGTCCCATTTCATTATGCAGCTGAGGCAGACTCCTGCAGTGCATTAAGGTTTTAAAATCATTTAGGAAATATGAAAATATATTGTTAGTAAATCATTTCATTACACTTCAAAAACAATTTTCTGATGTCCATTTTTTAACATAATAAAGATTGTCTTTCACCAGCAGGGACTGGCATGTGTATATAGACTGAATTTCTGTAAAATATGATTAGTATGGAAATGGAAATGGACTGTAAATAATACTTAAGATGATCTTTTATTCAGCCACATCAAGGAATCACACAAAAGCTTGCTCAGACTGACTTCCATGGCGAACAGAAAACACATAAAAGTTTATCCATTGAGGATTTTGCATGATCAGCCTAAAGTTATTCCTAACAAAGATTTATTTGTAGCATACTCTCAGTTAATTTTGTTAATTTTTGTTAAAATAAAGTGAAAACCTTGAAGACACATTTAAATGTGGAAAAAATGGTTATCAGATAATATTACCTGATTAGTGTCACAAAACCTTTATTTTGCAGAAAAATGTATATACGTATGGCAAAATCAGCGTGAGTCATACAACACTGTGTTCATACAACACTGCAAAAGCACACAAAAAACTTTATTTAGAATCCTAAATTCAAAAATCTGCCTATGGAAATTTCTTTTTGATTTCAAAAAGCATAAACCAAAAAGGAAAAGAAAGCTTTTATTATTTTGCTTTAGAAGTTGTGATTAATTACTTTATAGCTATTTTAAAAAAGAGTCCAGTAATAGATGACTAATTAGATTTTTTGTAACATTTATTTACTTTTATGGCAAAAAGTATACGCTGTTGATGCTAATCAGAATTCTCTGCAGTGATGCATTTTTCTTCAAGTACATAACGGAACTTTCTTTAATTCCTTATCATTGAGCTTTATTTATTTACGGGTTTTTTTATGAGTTAGATGCAAACTGAAAATGTCTCTAGGTGTGAAAATAAGTCAGAAACTTCAACATATATTACTTAAAGATGGATGAAAAATATAGAAGTGTCACTGGAACTTTATTTGTGTTGCATCAAGAAGCTTTGAAGAAAAGTTACTGGAAAAGGGAAGCCTTTAAGGAGCTATGCACTTGCATCACCACATGCTTTCAAGATAGTGTAGAATGTAAAAGATCTGTATTTAGACCACCTTATGACTAGATGTATTTTGAATTTCAAACAGCTGGAACTTTATCAATATTTTCCTCTATCAAAAGTGATTTAGAATCTGGGCCCCTGTAGGGGAACCACATGTGTGGTGAATTCCTAAGAATTACACACAGTCATTTTTATTCAGGAACAAAGAAACAGACTTTCAAGAAATAATAAGAAGAAGCTGAGTTCATCTTCCCATTCCCTTCTTTCTCTTCTGTGTACACTAGATAGTTCCAACATTCAGCTGAACTCATTAAGGTTTTCCTCGGACTTGGCCTGATGTATCCTTGGGACAATCCACCATACAACTTCTGGAAGCTAAATTTCGTAGCTGTTATGGGTGTAACAACACTGAATGAGCACTGCCAGGAGTGTTTTCAAGGTCAAAGTCTTCATGTTGAAGGTCTATCCTTCAAGGATAGCTTAGTGTTTTAACTGGCTTTAACCACTGTCCTAAACTATTAATAAAATAATCATCATCATCATCACCATTATCATCATCATCATCATCTTATTTCATTTCTCTTCTTCACATAAAAATTTATGGAAGGAAGAAAGAAAGGCAAGTGTGTTGAGAAAAGAGGTTGAAAAAGCAAGAAAAAAAATGAAAGAAACAATTAACAGATGCATCAAGAAATTCTAAGAAAACAAACTTTTTAAAGGATTTGGGTTTGTTATATCTACTGAACAAATTTTTTTTAATTAGAGTTTTTTCAATAAATTGCATTAACTGGGGGTGCTAGTGTTGGAGGAAAAATGCAAGAAATGAAATACACATAGGTCTTATTTTATCAGTAATGGCATTCCACTTAGGAACTGTTATTTCCAAACAAATCCAAAAATAAATGAAAACAGTAATACTACCCCAAAACTTTCATGACTACAGCAGTATTGCTATGAAAGTGCCTCACACTGAAGCTGATTTTTGAAGCTGATTTTTGTTTCTCCCATATGGAATGGTCATGGTTTAAATACATATCACTGTAGTTGGATTTGCTTTTTCTTTTTTGGTTTGTTTTGGGTTTTTTGTTTCTTTGGGTTTTTTGGGATTTTGGGTGGGTTTTTTTGTTGGTTTTTTTTTGTTTGTTTGTTTTTTTTTGTTTGTTTGTTTGTTTGTTTTTGTTGTTGTTTGTTTGTTTGTTTGGTTTTTTTTTGCTTTTTTTTTGTTGTGATGACGAACGTTAGGAATATGTAGAGGAAAACCAAAACAGAAAAGTAACTGAAAAACCCAACACCAACTCAGAAAAGAGAGATTTACCTGAGAAGTGTACGGCAGGGAGGGGAATTACTGGCACTTTCTTTGATAAGATAGTTTTTGCATTCTGTAAAATGCATGGATTTAGATACTATGGTTTGGAAACCAACGCCTGGAGCTGCTACATAAATCATTTTTATCCAAGCATTTGCTGATTATTTAGGTAGGGACCATCTACAGTAGAAACTCTTCCCAAGATGTTAATTATGAGATCTTCATGTCTGATAAAGGTCTTTCGTCTCCCACTTCTTTTACCTCTGCAGTGGTCCTTGGTCTTTGTAATACCTTAGCAGTTTTGCATGGAATGAAACTTCGATGTTAACTACTGTTGATCTCTTTTCTTTGATCACGAAGGACTTAAAGTAAGGTGAGATGAATCCAATCACTTGTGTGATTAAACAGAAGACATTTCCTTTGTCTTTTTCCACTTTTTTTCCTCATTCCATTGGAATATTGAAGCAAACAATTGCTATATAACAATCGTCAACTGTTCTGTGTGAAATAGGTATTAAAACCAGTGATATATGTGCTTTGTAAACTTCAGAATAAAAGCTGTTGCTGAAAGATGGAGAGATGCAGTCATGGAAGTAGGGAACATTAAAAAATAGATATTATGTACAGGAAAAAATATCTAAAATATTTTTGACAAAAAGGAGAAACAAGGCATCTTGATACACTTATCTCAAAGGGATTTTAATATTTTTTGGTTTGATGTAAATAGGAGCAAAACAGTTTATGGTAGTTTTTTAGATTCTGCCAGAGATTCAAGCTTATCAAGTCAAATAACATCATACATCAAGCACAGTCATCATTTCTCATCGAAAACCTCTGAATCCTGGAGGTCTGTTACCAATCAATAACAATCCAGCTGGCACAATTCCCTGGAGGAAGCCACTGTCACGCCCCTCCTGGCAGCCAAAAGCTGAGGTGGTGAAGGCATTGTTTGTTTCAGCAGCTGAAGTGGCAACACAGAAGATTCACAGTGTACTCCAAGTCCACACTCGGCTGTCGGCTGTACACGAGAGCACTCCAGAAGGAAGTCAGGCACAGGACACTGTAATAGAGTTTTCAGCTTTGTCTGATTGCATTGCAAACACCACACATATTGAAACACTCTGGCAGCTTCCTAGTGCTCACAGTGAGGAACCTGAACCTTTTGACCTCAAACATCTTATTAAAGCCTTTGCTGCACTGTGTCCCTGCAAGACAAAAACCCAAGAAACTACTGGACTTTTCTCCTCTATAATTCATTCAAGTAAGCCCTTGCTGAGTAGAGGACCTTGGCTTTGATGTTAAAGTCTCCTAATTGGAAGGAAGTGAAGTGTTAGCCTGTCAGGCTATTAGTCTCTCATCAAATACTTTAGGAGGTATCCGAACACTGAAGTTCTCACACTAGTGCAAAGAGAGCATGGAGTGGCCTGGTTTTTGTTAAGATGTTTAAACTTTGCATCTGTCTAACAACTTCCCCAAAATTTAATATACGTGGAGTTGTTCCTTGATATTTCTTTCCTTTTATCTCTACCTTTCTCGTCTCAGAGCCTCCATCTTTTCATTGCCTACAGCATATCAGCTCCTCTTAGCAGGAATGGGGGGGATAACTGGTGTAAGCTGTAAAGTCTTGGGATTCATATTACAGCCCTGATTCAAACCCAGGCATTGTGTGCCCAGTGGAACCTACCTCTCTGCTGTTTGACTGTGAAACACCTATTTCTGTGGTGGTTTTCCTCACAGGAAAGTGACCTCTCAGAAAGGTGTCCTTACAATAAACAACATTAAAACCCAAATATTTCTGAAGGATGGTTTTGTTCTAAAGCCTCAGCACAGGTCCAGGCTTTGTTATTTGCTCAATTTATAGTGTTTACCTGCATTAAATCAACTTAAATTTAAAAATATGTTGCTGCTCTCCTAATTACTGGTATTTTTCTGCATTACAGATTGGGTATCCAAACATAAGGATGGAGTGTTTCTTTTTGAGGTGAATCCAACTAGTTCAAAACAATAGTTGAATGGAGTCAAAGTCCTGCAGGGATCTAACTAAACTCCTTCCAGGATCATGCAAAGTTGAATTCTGTGTAATTTCTATTCTTTAAGACTGACAATAGCACCCAAAATGTTGCAGTGAAGGAAATCTGTGAAACAGTATAAAATAACTACTCAAAAGGAAATTACTGAATTGCTAATGCACATCCTTCGGAGTTATGAAGGTAGTTATTTAGTCACATCTGCTCTATTTCTTAGTTTACAATATGAGCCTAAAGAAATTTTGTACTACCAGTGTAAATGTTTCTGTTCTACAGTTTTCCCTATTTTGATTTGCTCAGTAGCAGAGTTACACAAACAAATTACCTGTGGCATTTCATGCATATCTTCCATAATGCTAAGTTTCCTTTTGTATTGCAAGATGATGTCCATATGAAAGCAAATCTAATGCATCTGTGCCCTTACTATGCATCTCTTTCCTGGCTGAATATGACCCTGTTCCTGTACAATCACAATTGTTTCTTTTTCATGCAAGTGTTTGATTGATAGTCAGATCTCTCACTTTAGCTCACGCTTGGTTCTGGCAGCACTTTCATCTGCTTTTGGATGGGTCATGAGTTTTGTCTTCCAAACCTTCTTTAAATTTCCCTCCACTGTTTCTTTTTGGTGATCTCGTTAACTCCTTCTGTAAGTCATTCCCATTTCTGAACGTCCAGTCTTTTATCATGAAATATTGTAGGGTTTCACACCTCATAATTATTTTTATGACCCTGCTTTTTTTATTTGGAAACATTCTTTTTTTCTTTGATAGCTTAAGCAATCAGGCCCAAGCAATTTCTTTTACTTTAGTAAGCTTGATCACTGTTTAAATATCCAGGCTCCAAAGATATCCATAGCACTTCATCAAATTTGTTTGCTTCATGATGAAGGTAACTTACCTGTCTGAGCTCATCATAAAAATCCTCTCAACAATCCTCTTCCACCCAGTTCAGCTGACCACAGGGTTGGGTGTAAGGGCTAACGACTGCATTATTTTTGACACTTTTTGCATTATTCTGAATGAGAATTTAGTTTAATTTCGTTTATTGTCATTAGATTACTTCTCTCTTGACACTAGATATTGATATAGTTTGGACTTTTCACAGAATAGGAGCATGAAAACCAAAAATTGTTTTATTCATACAGCTACTTTTTCAAACACATTCAGTTTATGTTTGGGTAAGCAACAAAGAGCACTTACAAGTCACTGCCTGTGGTATTTTGAAAGTGGAAGAGCATTCACCAGGTCCCCAGCTGTGATCAAATACCACTCCTGTCCCTACACAGGCATTATACCTCCCATGTTTGTATCATTACCAGATGTCACTACAGTAACATAGATCATTGTGGAAAATATTCAATTAAACAAGATTTCAGAGTGATCCACAGAGAACTTCACAAATAATCTTTCTCATAATCATTCATTCCCCTTTCAGGACAACTTTGTCATGAGCTATCCCTTTGGCTAATTCCTTCTGCATTTTGTGTGTACCTTATGCACCATCCTCTCCAATTTGGCTCATAAACATCACATTTTTCAATACTGAATGCCTTTGTGAAGTCCAGACATCTTAAACTTACACTTTTAATTTATGTTAAATTATACTGTTTTATCAGAGAAACAAAATAGTTCAGTGAAGTGGCTACAGAGAATTGATGTAATATTTCATTTTATTTATACTTTTATATCTACTTATTTTTTCCCTCTTTTAAAATTTATACCTGGACTAAAATCTTAGCTGTTATACTCAATATAAATATGTAATACAGCTTCTTAGAAGTGATTATTAATGACCAAGTAAACCAATAGATGATATTTTCTTGCAATGTCCTGAGTTGTCCATTACTGAACTCCAGCTTCGGCTTTCTTTCCTTTGATTTTCCCTAACCTGCAACACTGCTAAATAACCCTGAAGACTGTGTATATCATTTACAGAAAATGTGGGTTTATAATCCCTGGAATACATAACCCTTAACACAAGTTACTTCATCTGGATATGTGCTGACTTAGAGCAGCTGAGAACCTCTCCTTTGTGTTCAGATTTACTGCCCATCTGGAAGACACTGAAGCTAGAGTTTATATAGAACTGGGTCATAACTTAAGCCACATTAAAGAAGAGATCGGAACAGGCATATATAGAATTCCTTTCAAGCTGTATTTGCTATTAAACTGAAAATAGCTCCAACTTCCAAAATGAAGGTAAACCTCAAATGGAGGCAGCTCTGAGAGGGTTGGTGAACAGGCTGTGAGTTACATCAGTGCTTAGTCACTGGCAGAACGTCCTCGTTGCAAGCAGAAAGTGTGAGTGTGGATATGCATGACTGGCATACCTATGCTGGCTTAATCTCAGCCATCTGGATAAAAATCACATTTTGAGAGCCCAAACTCAGCACGATTTCAGCATGAGCCTTGCAGTCTCGCTGAGCCCAGTGCAGCTGTGTGCTGGAGGCAGCGTGCTCCAGGTGGTAGCTCTCCAGCCTGGCCCCTTGCTGCTGACACAGGATGAAAGCAGCTCCATCCCACCTCTCATCTGGCACACACACAGAGCCCGGGCAGCGCTGGGAGCTGTGACACCCACACAGCGAGCGCCAAGGCTCCCCACAGCGTGGGGACATCCCGTGACATCCAGCGTGTCCTTCTTGAGAGGAAAGAGCTGTTACAAAGCCTTCTACCTTGGCTTCCTTCATGTTTATTTTTGTGGGATAGTAGTAAACACACAGCTTGTCGAATTGCCAAACCTTCAGCCAGGAAAAAAGGGCCACACAGTTTTGAAAGAAATCTTTACCAGAAAGTAATAAGTGGAAAATAATTTTGCCTGAAATTTCCCAGAAATAGCCAGTCTGAGGAGGACACCCAGCATGGAGCATTAAACAAAGGATTAGTTTAGAAATTATGGAGGCCCTATGTGAGAAATTATGTGATAATAGCTTCTTGTAGTGCAGAGTTTGACAATTGTGATACAGGCAGTGACATTAGTTCGGCCTACAATTTACTATTATTAAAAAAAAAAAAGCGAGATTTTCAACTGGATTAGCTGCATAACGTATAAAAAATACATTCCATAATTATAATTTTCATGACTTCTGAAACATTGCATATTACTGTCAAAATCTGCCTTTCATCACTGCTGCTTCTGTAGTCATACTAGTGACATCTGAGTGCAGAATATGGACAGTATTTGCTTGAATATTGAGATTTTGATAGTGCATGAAAAACTGCTAATCTGCTGGTCTGGAAACCTTTGTCCTGAAAATCACTGGTCCTTTGCTGTATCATTCAGATTACTAAAATTGTCTGATCAAGAAACTCCTAAATTATTTCTATTTTTATCCCCTGTCCCTTCCATTCTCTTGCAAGTTAAGTATTCTACAGGATATTTATGTATTTGCTTCTTATTTACTCTGTTAAATGGAATTCACCACATTAAAGAGAATCAATTTTTCTTGGTCCAGAGTACAGGATTCCCATAAAGCTTCCCATCACTCCAGCATCTACTTGAAGCAGAAAGTTGCTGCTGCAAGCTGTCGTTTCCTACATGCTTTCTTCAAGGAGAACCATGACTGGCTTTCTAAGGAAAAATGTTTTGTGTAGCTAATGAATAAAACTTGCTTTAGATCTATTGCAATTGTAATATCAGCTTCTCTGTATTTTGTACTACAGAATAATTGACCATTTATTTAATGGATTAACAGAAAATGCTTGACCATAGTAGTAACTGGAGGGAACACAAAAAAATTTTAAATTCTACAGTCTAACAAGTACATAACTTCATTAGACGGGTAATTTTTGATCTCAGCTTATACATGTCAGGTCAATCTGACTCCTTAGCATTAAAGTGGCAGTTTCCTATTTAAAAGTGCTATGCAGACATTAACTAATCAATCAGTTTTCTTATTATAATATTTTATCCTGTTTTGTGGTGTCAGGTTTGTCATATTTTAAACTACTACAAATGCCAATCAGAAGATGTGAAGTGCCTCTTTTGATGCTTAATACCCTTCGTTTTGCTCAAATTATGACTGAACTGAATGTTCTTGCAGTCATGGTTACAGTCCTGTCATCATGTTTTCAGAAACACTGGATTTTTATCTCAAATATAGTGTTGTAACAGCATTCTGTGGCACTGCAAAGAATAAAAAAACTAAACCCTGATGCATTTCTACAGTAATCCATAAGAAAATTATCATTTACAACACATAGAAGAGAACAGGATTGTCTATTGCTGTTGGAAGGAACCTATGGTGATAATCCAGTCCAACAGCCTCACCAGTTTGGGGCTGACAAAAAGATACAGCATGTTGTTAAGGGCATTGTCCAAATGCCTTTTAAACACTGACATCTTTGGGGCACTGACCACCTCTCTAGGAAGACTGTTCCGATATTTGACCACCCTCTTTGTACAGAAATGCTTTCTAATGCTCAGTGCAGACTGTAGTGTTGTATCTTCTCCACTCCTCTGCTAACTAAATTGCCTGCCTTTCCACATGGCCCCCCCCTTCCCCGCCCCTAGCCCTAACCACTCCCTCGGCTTTCTCCCATTGGTTCTGTTACCCCAACTCCACCCATGTACTGCCCCTATGCCCTGTGACCATTGGTCCTTGTGCTCTCCTTGCCCCCTTCGCTGTGATAAAGGACCCTGCTTAGCACGACATTGTCCTCTCTCCCATTCTGCCCTGCCTTGGGGCTCCAGCCTCTGGCTGGGGCAACCGTGCCATGTGCTGGCTCTCTGCCTTTGGGAGCCAGCACATGTGCTGGATCTGGGCTTCTGGGAGCTACCATGGAACAAAAGATCCTCTGCAGTCCCTATGCGGAAAGCCTATCATGTCTGCTTTATTGTCACCGTGTTGCGGGGCTTCAGCTAGCCGGAGCATGTGACGGGCAGCCTGGGAAAGGCACGGGAAGCGGGAACAGCTGCTCTCCCCGAGCAAGCCTCACTGTGCTCTCCGAGAGGGCTGTGGGATGCCGTACCACTGCAGGAACTTACACACCACGATGGTAAACCTCTCCTGGTAGAGCACTGAATCTTTCCCATGTGTCCTTCCCCTGGATCTCAGGAAGACCACAGTACCTCCCATTCTGTTTCACCTCCTCAGGAAGATCCAAGAGCAATGAGATCATCTATCAGCCTCCTTTTGTCCAGACTAGACAAACCCAGATCCCTCAGCTGCTCCTCACAGGACGTTCCTTCCGATCCTTTCACCAGAGACTTGCCTTGTGTGATTTGTTTTGGTGCTTTGGAAACAAAACCCCATTTTAACCTTGTATATGTGGCTTATCTCTTTAGATAGTGTAAATGAGTATAATGTTACTAGTTTCCATGAAATTATGATATACCTCCACTGAAACTCTTGTCTTGGGATTCCTGTAAAATCAGAGGGAGCTCCTGTGTTAGGGACAGATTTTAATGAGTGTCTCATAAGTGCTGACAGTCAGACTAATGGACATCTTTTGTTCATCTAATGGATGAGCAAAAGAAAATAGTTTCCTTCTAGTTCAGTTTAGGAAGTGAAGTGAGACCATTATCCAGCTTGGCAGTTCAAGGGCAGTGAGAGGAGTGGTCAGTGGTTTTGATTCCAGCATCCCTTCTAAACCTGCCAAACTCCACTGATGGGCTATGTGCCAGCAGTAGCATGTGACAGTGGGCTTGGATCATACAGGAGGTGCAAATTTGTATGAGAGCTCTCTCTTAATTACTATCAATCATGTTTACAATTTTTACTCTTAAAACAGTACTGATAAAAAGTGGAAGAAAGCAGGTAGAACAATGAAAGTAAATCAAAAAAGCAATATTCGACTTTCATTTTGTAGCCTTGCCCCACTGGCCTTTAAAGACATTACTCTAAACCACTTGGGCTTGTGAATAAATCACCTTAGCTACACACATTGTCACATTCTTGAGACTATTTAATCTTGCTTTGGGAACATGTTATAATTGTTATAATCTTCCTGTATTCTGTTACTCATTTACTTATCTGTTACTCCAGATATTAGGAATGTGTCTAGTTTACAGAAGTTTCTAACAAGCATTGTTTGCTGTGCTGCTCCTTTCAGTGATAATGAGCATGGTATAAAGAACTGTACACCTCTTTGTAGTTATGACAGGCCTTAGGTAGGCACCGAACTAGATAAGTACATCTGAGGTTTAGCTCAGGTCCAGGCCCTTAGGTGGTTTGAATGAAGATAGCACTGGAACAATTCCATCTCAAATCCATGAAAGAATCTGTCTCCAGGCATGTGGATTGCTGCCAAGACACAATTTCTGTCAGCAAAGTCAACACTTATTGTCCAGTGATCTCAAAAAGAGTGGATTTTTAAAATATTTTTTGTAAGTTTTCTCAAAACTGCCTCAACAAAGGAATGTTTGATGACCACTCCAAGAGCTGTTATAAAAGTGTATTTCAAGAATAACGAAAATAATTAAGGGGTTATGTTCCACATTCTTGAGGAAGTGCATGTCTATGTTTGAAATATTTTCTTGTAGAGTAATGGCATGATGACATAGCATACTGCTGTGAGACTATCTATAACATTGCTATAAAACCATCTGAAAATTTAAGAAAATTTAAATATTGGGGATTTTGTTTTGTTTGTTCATTTGTTTCCCATGTAAAGAAGGTGTGGTGTTAACACCAAAAGTGCTTGTGGCAGATTTCTTTGGAGTTATTCTCACACAATGTTGCACTTAGGAAGTCTGGCAAGATTTGGGCTGTCACAGCTGCTTGGTAATTCTCCACCTATCTGTTCCACATATACATGCAATTCAATGAGGCTGTGCTCAAAAACTACTCAGACCATCAATGTCTTCTGCTGAGGACATTCTTCAAGAAGAAAATCTTACAGGTGCTTTCATCTCCTCGTGCTGAAAGAGGAGCTGGTGACGGAGAAAAACTGTCCTGGCTTTTGTACAGCCGAAGATGAACAGACAGTTTTGGCTAGATGCCATGGCACTATATTGTTTGGCTAGCTCAAGGACCACGAGGCGGAGGGAACTTCTGCATGGGAGAGCAGGAGTGGGTTTAATCAACTTGGAAGTCCCACGTGGAAGCCCGAGGGAGACAGTTAACACAGACATTTTATCCTTTCACAATGGGAGGGGAGAATACAAGATAACCAATGAGGCAGACAGAACAAGAGGAAGAGGCCAGGGGAGGTTTAGGTTGGGTATTAGGAAATATTTCTTGATCAAAAAGACTGCCAAGCATTGGAACAGGCTGTCTGGGGAAGTAGTGGAGTCACATTCCTGCAAGTATTTAAGAGATGTGTAGATGTGACAGTTGGGGACATGTTTCAGTGGTGGACTTGGCAGTGCTGGATTAACAGTTGGACATGATGGTCTTAAAACTCTTTTCCAACCCAAATAATTCTGTGATTCTATGAGAAGTCATGCCCAATGACACACTTTACTTGGCAGAAAGGCAGTATTGCTCTTAGAAGAAAAGGCAGTTACTGGGCACCATGAACCTCTATGATTCATCAGATTGGTAAAACCAGAAATAAATGCAATTAAAGTCAAAGGATTTACACTTTTAGGTAATACATTTCAGAAGAAAATCAAATCTTGACTGCAGATGTATCTTGAGAGACAGGTATGTGTTGTACATGATTTTACCAGTATAATTCTCTTGTTGTCTTGCTTGCTTCTCTTTCAAGTATATCCTTGGCATCCGGCTCCAGTTTTACAATAGGTAATCCATTGTTTTTTCCTCCCTGGTTTGTGTGTCTCTAACTATGTGACCCCATTTCACTGCATTGAAAGACATATAGATCAGTTCATAGGCTATAGTAGAATTGATATTTCTCATCCATAGTTCTCCTGCAATTTAACATATAAATATCCTCTCAAGACTTTTTCTCGGGGGAAGGGGGGTGAGAGGATGAAACCATGTGAAGTGCCTACTGCATCTGAGAGAAATACATCTGGTGAGGCTGTAGAGTGCATTAGCTCACCAAGGTGATGAAGCGAAGTTTGAAATGACATTTGAGTGCCATGAGGGACAGCTGCAAACAAGAGCTACTGCCTGTGTAAGGCTTTTTCTTTCAACATACTGAAAAGCTTTAGTTATTGTTGCTAACCTGCTGCTAGCCCAATGGGACAAGGTTTATAAATATGGAAGGAAGAAAAATAAAGATGTGTGTCCTCTACTTTAACATTTTTCACAGTAGTAAGAGATGGTGCTGGGTTTTCCTGATGGAGACATGTCACATCTCAACCCTAGTGCCTCGATAGACAGAAATCACACCTGAATTCTACCCAGCTTAGAGATATACTGAACTATAATAGTATGCATAGTCCCATCATTAAAAGGGGCACTCTAACGCCTTTCCCCACTCCGGCTTGATTATTTTCCTTTTATAAAGATTTTTTTTAATGTATTTTACAATGTAAGGTAAAAGAAATAAGAATGTGAAGATATGTAACAAAAATAAATATTTTCTTTATATAAAACCAATAAAGATATCTGTCCCATTTGCAAGGTGTTTTCAGATAGAGCAAAAAGAGTAAAAGCTACGGAGTATTGGCATATAGTATTTTAAGGACAAATAATAATGATATCAAACAATTCTGTAGATTGGGCGGAATCAAGGACTGAGTGTCTTCACCTGACTCATGGTCCCCTAGTGTCCACTGATAGAGTAAAAATGGGTTAATTTTTTCCATCCTTTCTTCATCAGTCTATGGCTCCATGACATCTTAGATTAGCCTAATGTGTGGTCTCATTGGACATTATACAGTTTGTTACATTTTTTAATTTGGTGAAGAAATGTTTTGCATGCATCCCATAGAAATAGATCTGTCTACAGAAGCGACCGTGTTACAAATTCAGTGATTTGAAACTAAAGAAATGTCATGGTGTGCTACACTTTTAAATAATTTACACTTTAGAACATTTACTGTTGTCGCACAGAATAGCTCCAAAATCCTGCTAAGGACCTTTTTGCCTCTTCTACCGTATATTTTTAACTACAGATTAATTTGCTAAGAACTAGTATGTTATTACTTTTCAAAGGTTATTGTATTGCTTTTGGAAATTCACACTGAATGATTTTTTTTCTCTGAAATGAATGTCAAAAATCAAACCAATATCACAAGTCCAGGATTTTGTTATGGTTTTATATAAATAATTGCATATTATAATAATTAGTATAAATGTGTTAGATGTTTTATATAGAACTCAAAGTGGTCTTGCACAAGCTTCAGAACCATTTTTAACAAATATTGCAGGGATGCATTCACTATGTTTTGTGTTTTCCCATAACAATTGCCATCAATTCTTCAGCATTATCAGTTATGTTTCTAGCTTCCCTAAGCTGAAAAAATGCAAATTTTTACCAAACACCAAAGATACAAACAATACACTCACTGATTTCTCCTGGGAGGTTATACTAAAATGAATTTTCAAATATATTATGAGAAGCAGTGAGATTGAAATAAACAGCAGAAACTGATTTTATACAAATCCTCACAGTATTGGATATATGTATTTCTCTCCAAAACAGAATACATAACAAGTCATCTTTGAAAATTTCAGAGAGTGAGAGTTTTCTTAAGAATAGTGTTTCCATATATAAAACTGAACTTAAAAACAGAAGTGGAATTCCTCCAAGTAGTCCCCTTTTGGACAGCTCTGTACATTATGTTATGAATTTCTGACACTTTGGTGCAATCAAGTCCTTAGCAAGGGCTTTGGTACTTGGTGTTCTATAATTTATTTAATATCCCTACTCTTAATAGGGCTGTAAAAGTAATTGCTTTGGAGCATCTCAAGTGGAAAGCAAATCCTTTTGGTTTCCTAGAAAAACATTAATTTGTGGCACATGTCAAGGAAAATGTTCCTGTAGAGTTGGAAAATGTGCTCATTCTTGTAGACACCTGTATGAGCTGGGCTACTTTAAGTTTCTGAAGTGACAATCAGTTGCCACAAGCAAATTTGACACTCACTTTGAAGATGAAAAAATCTAGAGAAACACATTTGGTTAGACTCTCCCAGACAGTGTCAGAAAGTATTAGAGTCAAAGATAAGAGTGTATCTGTAAAAGTGGGGGCAGGTTTTCATTATGGGAAAACACAGTTTCAGTTCAGCAGCAATTTATATCAGTGTTATGTGCTACTGCTATTTGTCTGTAGGACCATGTAGCTAAAAAAGATGCCAGGTGCATGGAGAAGCAGAAGACTGAATTGATACAGAGTTACTAAGACAAGTAGTATGCGTATGACAACAGTGTCGATATAGCTCCAATAATTAACCTAATTTTACACAAAGAAAATCTTAAAGCTCAATTTGATGATGTGGTGATCTATGTTTGCTTAGTTGTGTATTTTGGAAGCCGTGGTTGAATTTCAGGATATGGACAAAGAGCTTTAACTATAAATGAATTCTAATATTGTATTAAAATAAAAACAAACCAATTGCTGAACAGCCAGCCAGGAAAGGATTGCAGTATCATGAAGGCTGGAATGGACCTCCAGAGGGGTCCAACCTTCTGCTCACAGCAGGGGCAGTTATGGGGTCAGACCAGGCTGTGCAGGGTTTGAAACCCACAAAGGATGGATGGAGCCTGGCCAGCCTCTCTGGGCAACCTGCTCCACTGCTTGACCATCCTCCAGGGAATTGTATGAGAAACTGAGAAAGGTTGTTTATTGAACTGATACTGTGATACTGAAGTAGCAGTCATCTGTTTCACAGGTGAATACCAGTCCCATGAGTGTAGAAACAGCCAGAGAAGTTCTGGGTGATTTTCAGAACAGAGACGAGGTAATAGAGCACAACCAGAAACCCATTATTTTGGATGGGGGAAAGGAAGAGCATTACAAATCCATGGATGGAATCAGCCGATAAATTTAAACTGAAAAAAAATAGTAGTAACCCTTTTAAATTTTCAATGCTTTTGGGGAAACTACTTGGCCTAATTTCAGGCCAATCCATTAGAAATCCTGAGGGACAGGGTGAGCCAAGCCGACCACTTCAGGAAGATATTTACACAAGGCTCTGTGCCAGTAAGTGACTCAGTAAGCCAAAGGTTTTTTGTGTCGTTTTTTTCCTCTCAAAATATTAAGTCACAGACACAGTGCAGAAAGCTGTATCAGAGATGGAAGGAACTGGGAAATCTCTTCATTACAGCTGAGTGAGGATTTTTCTGCAGGAAGATCTTAAACTTTTTTGCAAAATATAATACTTTAATTTTGTCTCAGGAAAGTTGAAGCAAAACCTTTTATTTCTGGGTATATCATAATGTGCTCTCTTTTTTTTTGTTTTCACGTTGCAGAGATCAAGATTTTAATGCCCAAGTTCACCTTTGCTCCTTGCACCTCTAGCGGTGCCCTGTGAGAGCTGGGATGCCTGACAGAGCCAGACTCTGCACCTCGCTTCCATTTCCCACTCGGGTCGCCCAGGGCATTGATTTGTGGCCACACGAGTCAGGTAGGTAAACCACAAAAGATGAAGATACAGGTTTAACCATGTGTTTTATTTAACCGCTCTTTTTGCTGAGCCAGTACACCTACTTTAGGCACCCACTGTGTGACAGATGGAGGTTTGTAATGCTCTAAGTCATTGTTCCTCCTCTGCCTTGCACCTGGGCTAAACCCGCCCATGTCTGTTCAACCATCCTGTTTCTTCCACTCTAGCTTTCTTTACAATTGTGGGCTTTGGTTTGTCTTGTTTGTCCTGTGAAGGAGAGATTTGGGTAGAAGATGTTCGAGTTCTGGCAGTAGCAAGCAATTGTGAACCCAAATCAGATGGATCAAGGAGTGAACTGATGACGCCTTTACCAGCAGATGCCACAGACTTTATGACTGTGAGGCCCAGGGTCCTTTGGGTGAAGAGCAGAGAACATCAGACTGTACTCTCAGCATGACCTGGAGATCTGCCTGTCCGACCTGCTGAGGGCACTGTTCGAAATTAATGCACCTGCAATCAGATGTAAGAGGGAAGAGCAGATTTTCTGTGAAAGCTTTCACCACATGTTGATGTCTCTGGGGTTATTTATGTCTACTATATCATCAGTTTGTGTCTTTCAGAGTTCAATGAATGATCAAAAGATCTACCCAAAATGCAGATATTTCAGAGGGAAAAATAAGCCTACGTTTTCCATTTCATTGCTCTCCACATGTCAGATTCCTGCAGAATGGTTCTAACTCACCAGAGTTGACAGCTATCACTGTAAGAGAAAATTCTGAGAGCTCTGTTTTATTTGGCCGTGTCAAAAGAAACCAAAATAATTATATAATTATGCCATCACAGAAAAATGTCTTCCTCATCCAAGCTTTCAGCTTTCATGAATTTGGTTAAAAAAACCGAACCAAACCGAACCGAACCGAACCGAACCGAACCGAACCAAACCAAACCACTTTAGCATCTAGTTTGTAACTTTTTAAAAGCATGAACATAATTTCTTAACTTGATGCTGAAGATTATATTTGCATTACAGTGTTTAGGGAAAAATTGTGGACTCAATACTTTTAAGACATGTAGGTGACAGAACTGCATGCTGGTAACATGTGAGTGTGGAGGGCAAGTAGTCAGTGCAGCACTAACCCTAAGAGAGAAGAGGTCAGGTCTCCTAGGAAAAAGTCTGGTCTTGAGCTTCCACCTCAGAAAAAACTTGGCTTCTGCTGCTCCTTAAATGGTTCTACTTTGCACTGACTTTTACCCAAGCTGCATTACAAGATGCTAATTCTTCCCAAATTCATTTACATAAATGAATCAGGGATAAGAATGCAAATGTAAAAATCTTAAGGATATGAAACAATTTACTTGATATTAATTATTCTTCATAGAGAATATCATTAGCCTGGAAGAGAGGTGATTTTGTTTAATATTTGCAGTGATTAAAAAGAAGGAAGTCCAAACCAGCAATATCTACATTTGATACTTTCAGAGGGCCAGTTTCAAAAGGCTGAAAACAATTATGAACCAGATCAGGCAGGAGGCAGAATTTAATTAAAAACACATGAATAATAATCAGAAATTGTTTAAGAACACTTTAATAGGTATTCAGAAATACACACTTTCCCATCTATGAAAGGCCACAGTGGCTGAAACCACAAGCTGATTTTGGAAATGAAAGCAGCTACACACGCATATATGCAAAAGTTGTGTCACACGTGTATGCACATATGAGTAAACCAAGTGTGTGCTGACTGTAAAAAAGAAGATATTATTAATAACAGTAATAAATTTTATATTAATATTATAGAATTTTAGAACTGATAAGAGAGGCAGAGGTAGAAAGAATGCTTGACCATCAAGCATGCAAATTAAGGCCTTCTGAAAGTTTGCATCTTTATTTTATTTTATATGCAATTATACTTTGTGCTGTTGGGCAGAAAGATTAAAAAGACAGAGGAGTGGAAAGGCAACTGTATTTTACTTTTCACGCGTTTTCCCATTGGAATCTTCAGAAGATGGCAAACAGCAACAATTTCGGTTAGAATTTTTGATGTCAGCAAGTACTAATAATTGATCTACAGGATGGTGATGCACTGGAGAAGGAGCCTTTAGGTTCCTTGGTGGTGATTTTCATTGACTCTAAGATCACTTGAAGAAATTCCAGAGAAAAAACCCAGTGTCCCTCCCACCCCAACATTTTCTTACCATTTCAGTTACCTTGCGCAAATAATGAGTCCATTAGGTTGACATCAACCCTGGGGCGATGATGGGTGATGATTGTTTAATACAGAATAAGAAAAAAATGAGCAGAGATACATTTAAGAAAAACCCATTCATACTATCTGAGCAGATAAAAATCAATCCCAAGTTTGTAATTGTTACAAGAAGACTGCTGCTATAATGGATTTCAACAAAGTATTAAATTCAGAACTAGTCAACATTTCAATTAAGAAGTTTCAGTGATTAGTAAAATCAGCAACTTGACATCAAATGAGTGCATTAAAACCCGGTTAGTTTAGACACAGGGAGATATAACAGTAAATATGTTTTAATGTGTCAGATTTATTCTTACGACACATGACACTTTTGTCAATGATCTGAAAAATGCACAAAAAATTTTGCTAGAAAAGACAGCAGATTACTTTCATTAAATATTGATGAATTCACAACTTGTATGGAAGACGTATCGCAGCATTGCAGTTCTTCACGTAAAGGAGTGCAAACAGAAAAAATATGTGTCCATCAGCCATGTTGGTTAATTTTTAAACCTAAGCTCTTACCCCTTTCAAAAGTTCTCAGATGATTTTTGTTTGGGGTTGAACCTCTGTTCAGGAGAAGCAAGCATAAGAGTAAATGGACAAATTAGAAGCTTTGACAGAGAAGCAATACAGAGGATCTACAGATGTGCCTCTCATCTGCTTATCAGGCTCATCATCATCATCAAAAGTTCAACAGCTCTAGTGATCTCGTATTTACTGTATGAACCAGTTTAGGTCAGCCACTGAGAAACTCTCTATTGCAGCTGAAAGGGCCTGCTCATAAAAATACGACATGCTTTAATAATTTTACTTGCAATTGAAATCAAAGCTGCAGTAAATTCTGTGGCAAGTGATCTCATCTCTAAATCAATATTAATGCACAAGACGGCAAGCCTCTTTACTATTATATATAGTTATATATATAATAGGACCAGCCATTACCTGTTACATTAATAATCGTGATTATGTTATTCTTCTGGTTGATGTAGCTAAAACTCCCATGCAGGCCTGTGAATGACCCCCTGTACCAAAAGAAAAAAATTATCACTGCTCACTGGTAAGATAAAAATTGGCAGCACATAAGGGATGGTTCTCATTTCTGTACACCTCTGAAAGTAGCAGGAAGGTCACGATCAGTAGAAGTATGTGAGGAATTCATAAAGATCAAAAGACAGACATACCTCTGAAATATTTTTTCAATGTCGCATCTGATTTTAGAATAGATACATGTGGTGTTTTAACGTGGGATATCAGCAGACAGAGTTTTTGGCTGGTAATAACTCCTGTGTGCACAGGCATATTCCTTCTTCAGAAGAAGTACTTTAAAAAGCACTAGAGCAAATCAAGGGCTTTGAGATGTTTTGTGTCAGCTGCATGCCATTTTATCTTGCAACAAGAGACTGGGTGAGCCACTTGAGCTGTTTTTGATCCTTCCGTAATTCTGCTTTTAATGTCTCCAGATAATTTGGTACTAAGAAAATGTCACATCAGACACAGGTACATGGAGCACACACTTTGACAACGTCCTAACCATAGGGAGATTGACTATGCAGCTACTTATATGGTCCTAATCACCAGGCTATCGAGCACCTCAGGTATTTAATGCTGCTGATTCCCACAGCCTGCCTATGAGGTAGGGAAGTTTTATTAGCATGTGCTCAGTCAGAGCCTTGTGTTATTTGATAAAACGAAATAGTTGCTCCAGGTCACACAGGAATTCTACAAGGAAGCCACAGATATGTTCCAGACACTAACTGCACAAAGATCTCTCTAGGAGAGATAATGTGGAAGCACAGAAAATGAGCTAGACCTAATCATTTAGCAAAGTTCGCAACTTTGAGGTAGAAATTGTGTTTTTCTAAGTTCAAATGAGATAATATGCAACACAGCAAAAAGCAGGCATCACACTTCTTAGTTCTGAGTAAATATATCCCAAAATCATTAAAAAATTCTATAAATTTAATTAAAACAGTTCCCCAATAGTGTCATTAAATCATGCCTTACAATTCCAGTTTACCAAATGGCTTCAAGGGAATAGAGTCAATAAGCAGACGGGATTCGTCTGTAGCTGTTTGCATGCTGTCAGGGCCCTGCAATTCACTTCAGATCTGGAGCTGGCTCAGAGCTTCCTCACACATCCTCACTACCTGGACAGCAGTGGCTTTTCATGTGTCATCTCTGTGCCAGGCAGGATGGGCACTCAGGAAAGAAAAAAAAGGGATTTCTGGGATATTTAAGACTGAAAAAAAGATTTTTTAAAAATGAGTATATCTACTATTAGACTGACTGATGCAGTTTGAGTACAGGAGCTTCTCTTTGCATTGCAAATGTGTTACACAAGGGAGGTGTCTTTGCCTACTAGACTACTTCGAAAAGTACGGGCTTCACTTCAAAAATAGTAATCTTTCCTTTTGTCTTTATAGTTTCTTGTTTCTAAGTGATTTTTATGTCATTCACACTCGTTTCCTTTGTACCATACTAAAAAGTGTCCGTTTTTTCCCAAGATTAAAACACTGTTGTTAAATATATTTTAATACTTAAATCTTCAGAGGCTTCCTGGCTTTTGCTGTACTGGCACATGCAATCTCACAACTCTGCAAGTAAAAGAAGGAATTAGAAATAAAAGGAAAAGTTTTTGAAAGTTCTGTAATTTATGATTACCTGACTGCATTTTCGGTATCAAAAATACCTCCAGAGTATCTTATTTTTTAGGAAAGTCATAAGGCACTGCTTCACACTGACTTTGCTCTTACAAGAAAGCTCATTTGCATTTTGCAAAACGGGGAGTTATTTGCAGCAAGGCGTGAACAGAGTAGTGATAACAAACCATGAATTATACAAAGATGTAATTCAGTCCACAGGATCACTCCAAAGCCTAAGTGCTTATCAGGTGCTTATATTTGCACAAAACTTCTCTGAAAGAAAAAGCCCCAAACACCAAACCGGGTTTTGCAATGCATTAGTTTTATCAACACCTTTCAAGACTTAAGGGATGGGTTGAAATAGCATGGAAAGTAGCCTTGACTGTGAAGGTGGAGAGGAAGAGGGCTAGGAGCTAGACATGAGTAGTCCAACTTCACAGTGACAGTGACAGGACACAAGGGAATGGAACGAAGCTGTGACAGGGGAAGCTCAGGTTGGACATGAGGAAAATGCTCTTCCTTAGAGGGTGGTCGGTCACTGGAACAGAATTCCCAGGGAAGTGGTCACAGAAGCAAAGTCTGTCAAAGTTAAGGAGAATTTAGATGATTAATTTAGTTTTAGGTTATTACTGTCAGCAGCAGGACACTGGACTTGATGAACTTTAACGGTTCCTTCTAACTTGCTATATTCTTTGGCTCTACTAAAGATGGATTCATCCTGAATTGGATTCACAGAGTTGGGAGAGGTTTTTTTAAATTCAGCTCAGCCAGCTGCTTCAGCAAACACTGTGCCTTTTTTAGTTCATCTAGATTTTCTTTATTTCAGGTTTTCCAACTTAAATTCCAATATTTCTAAGTAGAAAAAAGTGTTTTTGTGTTATACCTTTAGCAGATCCATCAGGCACAGGTGTTCCACATGACAATGGGTTTTTAAGGATAGTTCTTAGTGTTCATAAATTCATTACTTGCAGTTAGGTAATCCTGAAGTCTGTCTTCTGGTTTTAAAAATATATAAAAAGAAAACACTTTTTTACCTCTTCTCTGTGGCCATTAAATTGGTGCCTTAAAAGTACTGGAAGAGCATGACTGGAAATCTTTCTCCACAGGAAAGTTTTGGCTTTGTTCTCTGGTTAATCGTCAAACACTACCTCTCACTGACAGATGAACAAGTTTTACAAAAATCTTAAAGGAATGATTATTTGAAGGATAAATAGTTATAGGAGAAAATTGGTTTATTACACTGAATACAGTTAAGGAAGAGGAAAGGTGATAAAGTATTTGATTCAACAAAATGATAATGCAGGAATTAGGGGGAAAATGAAACTTTAAAATAAAGGTCTGTGTAGTCATAATGAACAAACAAACAAAAACCAAATAAAGACCAAATAAAAAAGGGAAAAAAAACTGGCCAAGAGGCAAGAAATACCTTAAAACCAACAAAGAAGGATGGTCCAACAGATTTTCTGATAGAAATAGCAGAGACAAAACCCCTGAATTTCAAGAAGGCATTTTGACTCTTTAAAACAAGATTTAAGGACAGAGTTACTCCTGCGATCTAGGAATTTTCAATAATTTCTGTTACATAGTTGCAGGTAGCATCTGCTGTTACAATAAAATCCAGAATAGCTACCAGCATTTCTTAATCATTAATAACCTTGCACAAAATATAGACAATAATATTAAAATCACATGAACAAAATTAAATTAAGGCAGCCCTGACCAACTGTTTAACATGAATGAAACTGGTGTAAAGTTGTTCTTTGTGAAAGCTGGATTGAGGGTAACCAGAAGGCCTGAGTATGGCGTGCTACTCCGTCTCAGGACTTTTGATAAACAGATGTTGATTTTTGATTGAAAACCTAAAGTTCAAAAATTACTTAAGGATACATTATTCAAAAATATTATATGAAAGTGTAGCTTAATTTTGGTCATTTATTTGTTCATATCAATTTCCCTAAGGGGACAAAAATATTCTAATGGGTCTTCTGATTTATTTTGTTCTTCTGGAAAACAGCATTACAAATTTTATGAAGAATAAGTGGTTCTGAGAAGAAAGTGGACAAACAGAAATATTTATGAAAATGAAGAGAAGTTAAAATATATTCCTCCATAAACCTAGTTTTAGCTTATGGATGTGCAAACATTACAAAAGAGTGCTAAATGCATGAAATAGGAAGAAAAACTTCATAGGCTGGATTAATTTTATACCACAACATAGGCTCACCAGCACGCTGTTGCTGCCAATTTTTTAAAAAGTGTATAAATCAGTCATTTTCCTTCACTTCACAGTCCTGACAACCTCCATCCTGTTCCATTATACTGCAATTTCTTGCTGTAACTGGAATGCAATACATAAGTGAGAGGAGATGACTACCCATAATCATATCTTTCTTCAGACTGAGATGAGTTTACTGCAGTTTGGGATAAAATTAACCAGGTAGTAGACTTCATGCATTGCTCGTCATGTCCAGCTTCCTGAAGCTTGAGAAAAATCTTAGAAGAGTTGTTCAGAAGAAGTTTCTACTACAAATAAATGAAGAAAAAAAAAATCGTTGTTAAGTACTATGAACATATGGGCCAGTGTAAGGTTTTAAGATCCAGCTGCTCCTGACTAAAGTGAGCTAGGTCTGTTACAGGGTAATGTGATTCCAGCGACCTGCTGCTGTAAGCAAAACATGGTCAGGGCTTACAAGAAACTCCGGCTACAAGGAAGCATTTTAATCTAATTACTCACTTACTTTCTGTGTGCTTCCCACATTGTTTCTGCCGGTAATCAGTGACTTTCACACAAAAGGTGTTGGTAAGTACATGCAGCAGCCACCCAGTGTGTATGTACATAGGACTTGGGTCATGTCCACTGTCACAAAACTGTTCCTGAAGCCTTCAGGCACTAACAGTGCAGAAGAAGGGTAGAGATTTCTCTAAATTCAAAAGTAACTTGTCTCTACTGGTGTTATAAACTTCAAAATAATATAATTTGTTGATAGAAGGAAATATGCCAGTTCTGTATGGCAGACAAAGATTCAAATGTAACTTGATGGTAATTAAATTTTTGGGGTTGGGGTGGTTTAAAATACAAAGCTGTTACAGAACATGGTTTCTAACTGAAATAATAGCAGCTGATTCATCCATTTCTCGCTGTCCCTTGGGCAAACCAAACTGGCATCGAACGTATTTAAGAAGAGTGAAAAAAGAATTACAACACAGACATTAATAATTAATATGGGCAGCAAGGAAAGATTAACGGTGGGAAATGGAAAACCATTTCCTTTTAAATACAGATAAAAGATAATCATTGTGCTGCTAATGAACAGTCTTAGATACATGGAACAGAATCCACCAATTTGCTTAAGTACTCAAATTACCTTAAGGTGTTTATGTTATTTTAGTAACAACTTCTAAATTCAGAGTCATGCAAGACTGAAAGGGACCTCTTGGATCACAGAAATTCATGCGCTGTTACCTGAGTCAGCTATGGTGGGCAATTCTTTTATGAAGTGGTCAAAGTCCTTTTAAAAACTAATTTTATTGTTGTTCTTTTGATTTGGAGAATTGTCTCTACAACTGCTACTGGATAGCTGTTCCAGAACCTCACTCCTTTGATGCGGTAGTGAAGTTTTCAGCATATTTCTAGCAAATATGTACCCATCTGTTCCTGTGCCAACATTGTTAGCTTAAAATCCTTTTTTTCTCCTCCTGGTACATGCTTTATTGACATGTTTATAAAAAAAAAATCTTATGCCTTTTTTTTTTTCCCAAATCAGCTAGAGGAAGGTGTTCTAATTTTACACCTTGGAAGCCTTCTTTCTGTCTTTTTCCTTTTTAATTTATCTGTTTTTCACCGGAAGAACCAGAACTGCACCCCATGCTCCAGGTATCACTGCCTTTTGCTGCCTGGTACAATTACATGTTATGAAATCCTCCTACAGGGTTTCAAATTCCATTGGGATCTTTCTGTTATGAAAGGGGATTCCAGTTACTTAGGCTTTCCAGCTCATAACTTTAAATTTTGGTTTCCCTTCCACAATGTCAATTTTCATTCCTAGACATTTTGTCCTGGCAATTCCCTTTCTTTTGACTCCATAATGAGTATTACAATCAGAGGTGAAGAATATGCTTAATTTTGAGACAGATGGACATAATCTTTTTCTACTTACTGCATTCAAGTAATCTTCTTTCTAGGGTGTACAGAGTGGCCCAACTTCAACTGGAGGGTGAGGAGAACGCTTCTGTCCATGGAACTGCATAGGGAGCTGGTGGTAGGACTCACATGAAAGGAACTTCAAACCCACTCAAGTTGAAGAGGACATGGATGTCAAATGTTCCACTTTTGTGGCAAAGACATTGATCTTTAGATTGCTGAGCAAAAGGCCACATCCTGTTATTTCTCCAAATGAAGTCCTTCTTGGAGTGTTTTCAGGTTGAAAATCCTGGATTCAGAGTGGACTCTGGATAAAACAGTGTGGAAATAGGAATGTTGCCAATTTTAATGTCATTTGCACATGACATAAGTTTTTTATTTGAGCTTTGATTTTGTTAATAAAATATTCAGAGCAGTTCCTGTCAAGTGATACACTGGCAGCAGACCTGGTACACAGTAGAGTTTATTTTAATACAATCAGAAATAATAATGTTGAAGAAAGTGTTTTATGACCATTCTGCCCACTTTCCCACTTACCTTGTTTCTGCTCTTTGTACTAAGCCATGAAACTTCTGAAGTGTCCATTTACACGTTATTGACATAAAGAACAAAATTTTGTTTCCATGGGAAAAAATCCTAATTGCCACATTTAAATGAATGTGATAATGACTGCCGTAAGGATCCCTGAATAAAGACCCTGTGTTGCATAGTCTGGGGCATGGCAGCTCGCAGTAAATTACATGTGAGCCAGATCCTCAGCTGGGGTAAATGGCCAGGGCCCCACTGGCAGAGAGACGTTGACTTACACCAGCTGAGGATCTGGGGTTTGATTGTTATGTGGTGCCTACTTGACATGCAAGAATGAGGTGTCAGATTTGTCCTAAGGAGGTTCATGTAGTTCCTTTGTTTTCCACTGCCCAATTCCTTTGACATTCTAATTTGGGTCCCTGAGATAATTTATAACATAAATACTGCTGAAGATAAGGGGTAGCTGATTCCATTTTAAATGCATATCTCCTTCTCGGAGATAATTTAATTTCTACAGCAGTAATAAAAACATCTCCAGTAATGATGCTTTCAGGGAATATAGCCCATGATAGACTGTCACCAAATGAGGATGACATTAGATCATCCTTCCAGATTATGCAGTGTTCATTTAAGACTGGGGAAAACTGAGATGTGTGCAAATGAAACTATATTCTGCAATATTTGATTTAAATAGCTAAAGCAACAGCTTCAAAAATATATTCAGAGGAAAACCTGTTTTTCCAAAATCTAAAGTGTTGTCCTCAGAAATGATCATAAAAATTGCCAAGTTTACTTTATGTTTATATTCTGTATATCTATCTTTATAATGAAGTGGTGCTTAGAAGCTCTCACAGAAAGAAGCTCTCTTGTGTAATGCAGATGCAAATGCACGAAGTAAAACAAAGTCTCTCTTGAAAAGCTTACTGCTTAAATTGCTGGGGAAGCAAAAGAGACTTTTGCTATGGAAACAGGGTAGAGACAGATTAAATGACTTGCTCTGGGTCATTCCTGAATAACTGTTCAATGCCTTAAGCATGAGGCCATTCTTTTGTTCCATTTCGGGTCAGGTGTTTGTAAAATGAAGGTGTATATTTCTTCTGCTTTTTCTACTTTTTTTTCTTCTTTGAAGCAATCTACACAAAACCAGAAAAGCAGAATATTTTCAGAAGCACCTGTGTTAAGTGTTCCAAAATGAGTCAGACTTGACAGGACTCAATTTGCAAAAAAGCTGTTAAAGTGGCTTTCAAGATATTTTCAACCAACATTTCCTCTCAGTGAATAGTAATGTCTTTGTCCAGTTGTTGCCCAAATGCAGAGGTAGATAAATGCTAATGGCTTCAATGTGCAACAACAAAAAAATCTGACTTCTTTGGAATTGACTTAGAATTGTTTCAACACATCAGGTTTCAGTATCTGATGGAGGGCTAACATCTGTGTCTTTTCAGAGGCTAGAAGCAAAATATTCTTTCATTTTAGTTCTCTGAAATGCTTAGTGTGGAGATATTCTCAGAGCATACTAAAATGTAGGCTCTGAAAAAGCAGTGGTGGCCAACCCTTTCATTCCCATAGGAAAAGAAGTACCAGCTCTTCACGCCAGGTTCAGTGTTCATCTCAGAATTTTAGAATCTGTGCATCTCGCCCTTGACCACAGAATTACAGGTAAATGACTGTTCTTTGCTTTTAAGGAAGTAACCAAATTTCTTCCCATGAGAAACCTCTGTTTTGGTGGTTTTGTCCTCTGGTAGTGGGATAATACAGGTTTGAACTCTTCTGTTTAAGGAAGGGATAGTGCCTTGGGGTGACTCTATCATGTGTGTCTTGGGGTGACTCTATCATGTCTATCCCCTATCATGCTCTATGCCCAAAAAGTAATATTGTGCCTTTTCTGTGCCTTTAAACTGAGCTTGAGGGAAAAAAAAAACAAAAACAAAAAACCAGATGAACTTCCCAAAGCAGCTTCTCAAGGACACAGAGATTACACTCCTCAGTGTTGTCTGCCTGTGGGCAGCACATAGGGAGCACCCTGCTTGCTTTTCCTTCAGACAGCTGGTTTTTTTTTCACTCTTGGCGTGAGACGGAGAGCTGAATTTTGTTTCCTGGGACTTTGGTTTTTTCCCTTCTTCTCTTCTGAACTGTTTCAACAACATCAGAACACATCAGGAGAATTTTCTCCCCGAGGCCCGGGGGTGGCCCATGCCCTCACCGACCAGCTCTGAGGAGGAGAGAGACCACACCTACAGAAGGACTCTGAAATCTTCCCAGGTTTCTCTCTATAGCAAGAGATTTAATTTCATTATTTAGCATCATTATCCTTTTCCTGTGTGTTTGTTAAAATAAATAGTTTTTATCTCTTTCACTTTCCTTCGAGGAAAAATTTCCTTTTTTCCCAAAGCCTGTGGGGGGAAGGGTGGTTGTTACCTGGTTTTCTCTCAGGGGCTATATCACTAGATTTTGGCCAAACCTGCACAGATAGAAACTGGGTTTCCTTGGTAGGTGGGAATGGCGCAGTCTCTAAAATATCATATTGTGCTATAGGGCTAGTGTACTGCATTTTGAAAGGAAAAGCACCAATCACCTACACGAAATAGAAATTCTTACTATATCTTTTGCAGTAACTTTCTGGCACTGAATTGATGTATACAGCTAACCTCACAGCTGCATCCTCAGCTAGTGCTAAATGGTAGCTTGAAAGCTTGATGTTCCCTCTTTTTAAATCTGTATCTCTTTCGATTGTTTTTTTAAATGTTTCTTTCTGTACAGGGAGATTAATGGTGTAAAATGAAGTGTCCTAAATTCCATTTTGGAAGATGGGATCCCCCCAAAAAAGAGCAGTGCAGTCTTTTACTGAATTGCATCCCAAGGGCTGTTCTGTACCACTGAGTTCAACATTGGTCAGGTTTTGTGCTAGGGGATCTTTGCTGGCCAGCTGAGTCATTTTATGCTTCGTTTGAATGAACGAATATTTTCTCTTTTTGCGACAGGTCCAAAGTCTATGAAGTGCTGAGGGAACAGCTGGTAAAACACATGGATCAAGTACAGAAATTGTGGGAGGTTTCCTGTAAGGAAAATGGCCAGTCAACACTGCTTGTACTTGTTTGCTCTCTCCAGGAATATGCCAGTAAGCTCCAGAGAAGTCTGCAGTGAGTAAGGGCACAGCTACACATCATCCCACGCTAAAGGATCCCCTGCCAAATTGCAGAGGAGACAGGCAGCCTTTTGTGTTAGTACCCAAATCCAGGCAAGGCTCTCTCTCACTCACTATGGCAACTGTCACTGCGAGAGTGATGACAGTGGGAACTAAACCACCACAAGTGAAACTGAATCAGCTCCTCTGGAAGGAGAACAGCATTCCTAGCATACTTCCAAGGCCTCAGGCCAATGAGGAAAAAGATCGTTTATCTCCAGCTTTCTCCCCTTGGCTACAGAACTAACTGCACTGGTAAGCTAAGTTTCCTCCTTGTCCACACATCATTTTGACAGCCTGATGCTCTCTACTCTCTCTTCTTCCTCCCACCAACAGCTTTAGGAAAGCTTACTCTAGTTTGAAAGAATTCTGTGGGGGAAAAACTAAACCAGAAAATCAAACCCATAAAATAAAAATTTAAAAAAAAAAAAAAAAA